>OY998238.1:66138022-66362557 GCA_963922005.1 Cornus suecica | reverse complement strand
CGTCTCACCAAAACCAACCTTATGAATCTCAAAATCAGTCTCCTCTTTCTCTCATATATGATCGTGTATATATAGGCAATGGTATAGAGAGACCCTTTTCAGTCTTTTCACTCTAAAAACTCATGCAAACCCTAAATTCTCATATATATAAGTGTATATGCATGTATATAGAGGTCTGGAGTCGCAAACACGTTTTCCAATTAAGTCGGGGGTTAAACAAGAAAAATCCACAAAAAACCACCAAAGTTGTCGCACTTACGCTTCAAGTGTAGGGGTTCTACGCTTCAAGTGTTGTAGGCCTACGTTTCAAGCGTAGGTCCAAAGCATACCTTCAAGCGTAGGTCCAAGTGTAGAAATGGGATTTCCAGCCACTTTTTGAAACTGAAAGTGTGCAACGTAGGTATTTTGTGGAAAATCACTTTTCTCTATGAATTCACTAAAACAACCGTCTTGAACCCACGATACTTTTTACTGAAGATGACGGCTTCTGGAAATGCTGTTTTTGCCCTCCGGGAGCCATTTTTGTCTTGGACTGCCTCTTTGACTCTCCTCTTAGATAAAAAGAACATACTCTTCAGTTAATTCACCGAAGTTAGCTCCATTTCTTCATTAAGCTCTTGAAACATGCCTTAACACGCAAACGCAATAAAAATACCAAATAATGGAATGAAAGAACGTAACAATAGTGAGTTAAGGGTTCAAAATGTCTAATATTTGACACCTATCAAAAAGGTACTCCAAAGAATAGATCAATCTAGCATAGCTCATGAACTTACATATCACTTCGGGTTAAATGAAAAATTAATCAGGTTCAGTAGGCATTATGATCATCTCTGAAAGAACAAACACCTAAGATTAGAGATTTTTAACGTAAAATAATCATGTCAAGTGAACATTCTAAATCCTTAGGTCAAGCTAACATATCTACTTCTCATATGCATAATTAGACAAGTAAATATGAGAATATAGTAAAATATGACAACTTTTGTACTCTAATTAGGCTCATCATTCAAAAAAAGTATTTTATGATTTTTACAAAATGCATGCATGAAAAAAAAATATAATACAAATGCATGATAATCTATCAATTCTAAGAAAATAATACAATGTGTTCCTAGAATGATAGATAAACAGATATCTATTATAAAGAAAGCATACCAATAGATTTCCTAAGACTAACATGCTTTTGAAAATCTAATAGTTTTGTAACAATATCTATTAATTGAGAATCTGTGGATATAAACTCTAGAGACATTGTACCATCTTCAACAAGATCTCGAATGAAATGATGTCGAATATCTATATGCTTAGTCATAGAATGTTGAACAAGATTTTTAGAAATATTTATCACACTCGTGTTATCACAAAACACAGTCATCATGCCTTGTGAAAAATCATAATCCTGCAACATCTGTCGAATCCACAATACCTAAGTATAACAACTACCAATTGTTATATACTCATCCTCAACAGTGGAAAGAGAAACACAGTTCTGCTTCTTGATATGCCAAGCAACCAAACAATTACCAATATAAAAACACCCTCCACTAGTAATTTTTTTATTGTTTTTGTTACCAGCCCAATCAGCATCAGAAAAAGATGCAATATCAGTATTAGTCCTTGAAGGATACCATAGTCCATAATTCACAGTCCCTTTAACATACTTGATAATCCTTTTTATCGTAGTAATATGAGACTCCTTTGGACTTGCCTGGTAACGTGCACACAAACCAACACTAAAAGCTATGTCAGGTCGACTGGCAATCAAGTACAATAAACTCCCAATCATACTTCTATACAGTGTAGGAGCAACATATTTGTCTTTAGTATCTATGCTAAGCTTGACACTTGTACTCATAGGAGTGCGAACATCTTTAGCCTTTTCCAAACCAAACTTCTTCACTAATTCCAAGGCATAAAGAGTTTGGGAAATGAAAATCCCATCACTTAATTGTCTAATCTGAAGCCTTAGAAATAAGTTCAATTTACCAATCATGCTCATCTCAAATTCATGTGTCATTTGATCTCTAAAATATTGAGCAAGCTGATCAGAAGTGGAACCAAACACAATATCATCAACATAGATTTGAGCAACAACTGTATCACTCTCAATTTTATGAATAAAAAGTGTTTTGTCCACTTCCCCTCGAGTAAAACTTGTTCCCAATAGGTAGTTGGTCAATCTTTCATGCCAAGCTCTAGGATCTTGCTTTATCCCATACAGAGCCTTTTTAACCTTATAAACATGACCAAGATAATGAGGATCTTCAAATCCTTTTGGCTACTGCACATACACCTCCTCATGAAGAATGTCATTCAAGAATGCACTCTTTACATCCATCTGATACAACTTGAATACAAGATGACATGCAATAGCAAAAAAAATCAGAATAGATTCAAGTCTAGCTACTGGAGCGAAAGTCTCATCAAAATCTATACCCTCCATCTGAGTATAATCTTGAGCAACAAGCCTAGCCTTATTCCTAACAATTGTACCATTTTCATCCTTTTTATTCTTGAATATCCATTTGGTACCTATCACATTTATGTCATTTAGTCTAGACACAAGATACCACACATCATTATTAACAAACTACTAAAGTTCTTCTTGCATAACATTTATCCATTCATTATCTTGAAGAGTTTCTTTGACATTTTTAGGTTATAAGGAAGATGTATAACATGCATATGAGACTTCATTCCTAACCTTTCTATGAGTCACCATCATCTGATCGACTGATCCTATGACTTTATTCAAAGGATGGTTCAACTTGACCTTTGCAGATGGTTCTTTAGGAGGAGTAGCCTGAATATCACAAGTTTGATCATGTGATTCTATAGGACTAGGAGTATCATCATGAACCATGTTGTCCTCTTTATCAACATCTGAAGAATCATTCTCCAACAGAAAAATGGCTCACAATCTTGCTCTTCTATGGACCTCGAAAACTCGTCAACACATGAGTCATCGACCACTACATTGGCAGATTCCATCATAATTTGAGTTCTCAGGTTAAAAACCATATATGCTCGACTTGTTAATGAATATCCCAGAAATATTCCTTCATCACTATTAGACTTGAATTTTCCAATGGACTCGTGATCTCTAAGAATATAACATTTTGTACCAAAAAACCTTGAAATATTTTACATTCAGTTTCTTGCCATTCCATAGTTCATAGGAAGTTTTTAAGATGTTAGGCATAAGATAGACTCTATTTAAAGTGTAACACGCCGTTTTTACCGTCTCGACACAAAAATACCTAGGAACCTTCCTACCATGAAGCATAACATTAGCCATCTCTTGAAGAACTTTATTATTCCTCTCAACCACTCTATTTTGTTGTGGAGTGTGTGGTGCTAAAAATTCATGCTTTATTCATATTTCATCACAAAAAGTTCAATCCTTGAATTTTCAAACTCCTTTCTATGATTATTCCTCACTCTAGTAATGGGATAATTCTTCTCAATCTGAATTTTCAAACAATTTTTTCTAAAATTTTCCGCAGCTTCAGACTTTTCGCTCAGAAATCCAACCCATGTAAATCTAAAGTAATCATCTACCATCAATAAATATACTTCTTACCTTCTTTGCTCATGGTTCTAGTGGGACCCATTAAGTCAATATGCAACAGCTCTAAAGGTCTTGAAGTACTAATGGTATTTATCTTCATATGCTGACATCTAACTTGTTTACCCTTCTGACATGGTCCACACACAATCATTTTTCCATAACCAAGCTTAGGGACACCTCTGACAATTTCACTCTTAGTGATTTTCGTTAAATCACAAAAATTAACGTGTCTTATTCGTTGATGCTAGATTTCAATTTCATCAAGTTTAACTCTAGTACACAATAATTTAGAATCAGGAACAATGCAATAACAGTTATCAAACGAACGCATACCTTCCATGACGCAATTTCCAAAAGAGTCGATGATTGAACACTTGTTAAGAGAGAAAGTGACATTATGATTGTTATCGCATATCTGGATTATACTTAGCAAATTAGCTTTTAGACGCTAAACATAAAACACATCTTCTAATTTAGGCATACCAGAAATCACAATAGTACATTTTCCTAGAACTTTAGACTTCTCTCCATCACCAAAAGTGACTATCACACCATGACACTCCTCGAGAAACCCAAATAATGAATTCTCTCCAGTCATGTGTCTAGAACATCTACTATCTAGATACCAAGAGCTAGAATTGCGTGCTCTAAGTGTAGTATGAACTACAAAACAGTGTAACTCACCTTTTTTGACCCATGCCTTCTTCATCTTTGGAGCTCTATTTGCCAATTTTGATAAATTCTTCACCTCTTCACTCAATACCCTAATCTGATCTTGCACACAATCTTCTTGTTGAGTTCTATGTTTCTTCAGAATCTTCACTGATTTCAAAGTTTTTCCTCTTAGCTTTGAGAACAAAGGTCGAATGTGACCTCTTACTCCACAGTGGTGACATATATTAACAAACCTTTGAACTTCATTAGTCAAACTCTTAGGATATCTAGAGTTAAATGAAGGTTTACTTTCAACAGTTCTTCTAGCATAGGATTAAGCATTAGGATTCCAATTTGAATTTCCTTGAGAAGAACTAGATGCTCATGAGAGGCTTTTACAAAGGTGGTTTTCGAAATGACATTTGAATTATGCGTTACTCCATCAAAACGCAATCCCTTTGTATTTCCTACTGATTTTTCCTTACTGATAGGTGCTCAATATTGGTCATTTTTCGCCCCTATCTTACGTTTGTTATGTCTTTACATTCCGTTACTTGGTATTTTTATCCCGTTTGTGTGTGTAAGCATGTTTCATGATCTTAATGAAGAAACATAGCTAATCTTGGTGAATTAACTGAGTTCATGTTCATTTCTATCTCGATAAAGGAATCAAGAGGTGTGCCAGAGCAAAGAAGAGCTACCGAGGGAAAAATGGTCATTTCCCAACATTATTATCTCACCGAAGGGCAAAAATGTCATATCTAGACATTGTTACTTCAACCAAAAGCATCAGGAGTCAAAGGTGACCAGTCTAGCTCAAATATGATAAAATGAGTTTTTATAGCAAAATTGCATGATACCCTACGTCGTTAGAGGCAAAAAGAGGCAGACTGGACCTTAGCTATGCTTTGGTTTGTGAGCCAAAGGGGGACCCTACACCCTAGACCTACGCCCAAGCGTAGGTCAGGGGCGTAGGTCCCACCTTATGGTCACATGATCCCTTTACGTGCAGAAGTTGTTTCGGAGTTGTTTCGAAATTTTCCAGTTTTGTCCCTTCTTCGATATTTTAAGTGATCGGTGATTTCAGACCTCTACATACAGGCTTATACACATATTTACATAAGATTTTAGAGACATTATTCATGTATTATGAAATTACAGAAAATGACAACCACTAAGGTTTCCCTCACTTGTCTATAAATATGAGAGGGTTAGGTTTAGTTGGGGATTCTGGTTCTGATTTTCACGCACGTTCATTCATAGAGTTCTCACGTTCAAAGTTCAGACTTGCTTCCATAGAAGAGAATCACCGTTGAAGACCTAGAGATTCGGAGAAGAAGATTATGGAGAGCGTTTCCACACCGACAATGCAGTCTTTCTCCACCATGCTCAACTAACTCGGTATCTAGGATTTTCTCGCAAAACCCTAGCTAAGTAATGTAGTTCTAATTTTATATTCAATTGTAGAGAGGGGAAACTATGACTATATTGTGATGATTGTGTTAGATGAGAAACCATTTTTATTCGTGATACAAGTTTATATATTTGAATTGATTCTTGTCTTAGAATTTTCAAATGTATTTATCTTACACAATCACAATTATTCACTATGGGCTGGACTTGGATGCTTAATCTGTCATTTTCTACACAATAGTGGTCATAAAACTTGAAACCCTAGGTTGACATAGGCCATGACCTGACAAACTAATATAGACATGTTTTAGTTTATTTTCATGCTTTAATTTACTTTTATGCATTTACTTTCTGTTAGTAGTTGACATGCACTAATCAGTTTAGTTTTGAGATAGATTGTCGCGATCCGGTTGAGAATAATCCTTTTTGGGGTCAAACTACTGGCGCGGTATGACCTGATTCACAGTCAATGGATCGCCTGATTCACAGTCAATGGATCGCCCTTATGCAATTGATATATAATCTGAAATATATTGTGCGATTAGTAGTGGAGTAAGAAAACCCTAGTTTTCTCTATCTCTGAATCACAACCATTATTCATTATTGTGTTATATTTTATTTTTATTAGTATTAGACAATTCAGAAAAACAAACACTTTTCGGAAAAGTATAATTCAGTGTTTTTAGACTATTAAAGTGAATAATTCTTGTCTTTGTGGGATCGATATTCCCTTACTCAAGCAAAACTGTCTACAATTGATCTGTGCGATTGCAAAAGGGTAAAACCTAAAGTGTCGTTAAGGTGTCATTTTTAACTACATATTTTACACACACCTGACGCCCACCACTTACTCAACATCTCATCGAGCTTAAGTGTTCCATCAAACCATTTACAAAGAGTTAATTTAACATCTTTTTCCAAATTTTCAATCTTAGTAGATTTCTCAACCAATTCCTTATTAAGACCATCTACTAACTTCAAAGCCTCAATTCTTTCTTGTTCAAACTTATTCAAATCTTCAAACAATTTGGTTTTATGGGTCTGTATGAGATTTAGGGTTTGAGAATTATTGGCTAATTTGTATTTTAAAGAATGTAATTCTTTGTCCATGCTAAAAAATTTAGTCAATAGTTTCATGTGATTTTTGTGAAGTTGAGTGGTCTTATCAAGTAATTTATCATAAGACTCTTGAAACAAGTCATCACAATCTTCATCACTCTCAAATCCTTCCTCTCCAGACATCGTCCAACTTGTAGCAACTTCTCTAACCTCCTTGCTTTGTGCAACAACTACGGTGAAATTCTCAGACTCATCACTTACCTCCGAGTCTGTCACATCACTAGCTAATCCATTATCAGATTCATCATCCCAACTGACAGTTAATCCTTTGGATTTTTTCAAAGTGTTTGCACACTCTGCAGCTATGTGATCATACCCTTGACATTCAAAACATTGGGATTTTTTATTTTTAGGATCAAACTTGTCTTTCCGAGTTTGGGTTTTATTTCTACTTCTAAACTCACCTAACTTATCCCTAATTTTTTGTCCTTGGCAATTCTGTTTAGCCTTAACAAATTTGTTCAATCTCTTAGCAAACATGACAATATCATTCTGTCTCAACTCACTTTCTCCATCAGATTCAACATGATCCTCCGTAGTGGTTTTGAAAGCTATGTTTTTCTCTTTTGTGCCACCAGACTTCTTAGGAGGATTTTTGAACATCTCCATCTCATAGGATTTTAAGTTTCCTGTCAATTCTTCAAGTTTAATTTCTTTAAGACTCATGACCTCTAATATGATAGTAACCTTAGACCGAAAATATTCAGGTAGAGACCTAAGAATTTTTTTCACTATGGTAGTCTCAAGAATAGGCTCATTTAGATTATGACAACCTGTAACTACATCAGTTAATCTAGCCTCAAAATTAGCATAGACTTTATCCTCCTCCATCCTAAGCTGTTCAAATTGAGAATTTAACATTTGGAGTTTTGATTGTTTAACCTTTGAAGTTCCTTCATGAGTTACTTGGAGAATATCCCAAGCTTCTTTAGCAATTTCGCAAGTGGTAATTCTCTTAAACTCACTCGTAGTCACAACATTGTATAAAGCATCCAACATTTTGGAGTTCAAATTAGCACTGTTTGACTCAACCGGAGTCCACTCACTCGATGGTTTTAGTTTTGATACATTAGTTGTATCATCATTCATAGTGGGAGGTGAGTATCCTACCTATACGGCAAGCCAAGCTCTCTCATCTAACGATTTCAAAAACGCTATCATCCTTGCTTTCCAATAAATGTAGTTTGAGCCATCAAAGAAAGGGGACCTAGATACGGAACCTCCTTCACGAGGTATCTCCATCATCTAAGTTCAGAATCTAACCCTAGGTCATTAACCTAAAATGGGGCAACCTTGCTCTGATACCAATTGAAATTACTTAGACAATTAAGGAAAATAACCTAAAGGGGGGGGGGGGGGGGGGGGGGGGGGGATGGGGGGATGAATAAACTTTTTGACGATTTTGTGATCAATTAAAATTATCTAGCGGAAATTCAATTTTAATCAGTCACGAAATCCTAATTCTCTAATCAAATTAAATCAAGCAATCATGAATATATGTGCAGAAAATAAATCATGAGAAGAAAAATAGATTTTTTACGTAGAAAACCTTGGAAAAAACACCGAGTAAAAATCACGGATACGCTCAAGTATCTATGTACTTTGAATCTAGCAGTACATAGACTCTATGAAGTTTTAAACTTACAAATCACTCCCGATCTTCCTTTCTCCACTAGACGTCTGACAAACTTGAATTACTCACGCTCCACGAAGCTCTCGCTCCAATCTCTGTACTCTGACGGCTCCGCTTCTCAACAGATTAAATAACCACAAAACCTCCTACTCCGATCTCTGCACTCAGACGGCTCTGCTTCTCAATAGATCAAAGCAATCACGTTGCAATAGGTGGTGTGTTGATTTTTCGGAATCTAGGGCATCCAATTATGCATAAGATCATCGATGTAGAAACACAATTGAATAAACTCTAAGAGAGAACTATAAAATATATGATCACTCAATACTTTTCTCTCTCTATCTCTATCTCTACATAATAATATATGAACTGTAGATGAATTGCAGAGATCTCACCCAAAAAGCTTTTCTCAAATATGTAGTAGACTTCGGTATTTATAGACAATAACTGAGGGAAACCTTAATGTTACCATTTTTCATAATTTCATACCGAACCCATCAAAACCCTCAAATCTGATGTATATAATGTGTATATCACGTGTATTGAGGTGTAGAAGTCGCAACCGCCACAAAAGAAAACAACCCTGGGACAATTTTGTCATTTTCACCACTTAACCACGCTAACCTACCTACACGCAACGCGTAGAAATGTTACGCGTGGTGTGTAGAATTAGGCTACGGGTGGAGCGTAAGACAAATTTCAATGGGCGTAGATGGAGCGTATGTTATTTTGACACTTTCTAGCCACTTGTAGCTACTGTGTCCGTAGGTGGAGCATAGTATTTTTCATGGAAACCACTTTTCTTGATAGTTGCTTCGTTTAAACCCCCTCAACTCCATTAGCATGATTCTTGAAGTTGTGGTTCCAAAAAATGACGTTTTTCGCCCTTCAGAATGCATTTATTTTTTCAAACTTGTTATCTCTTCACTACTCTAAGCTTGTTTTTATTTGGACGAATCTTGTTGATGTCTTTGTATGACCACTTCAATTTTCCTAAATCTACCCGACATCATAAATCACTCAACATGGTTATTATCTAAAACATGCCAAACATAAACAATAATATAAATATTCTTACAATAGTAGTGGTAAATTCAACAGTCAAGCAATCCCTATCCAAACCTCACGATGATAATATGAAATAGAAAAATTCTTATTTACCATATAATGCACATTTCACAATAATCTCCCCCTGCAAGTGACCACTGTGTGAGAGCAGAACAAAATTTGTCACCTCAACACCAAGTTTACAATGGAAATCTAGCTCCCTAAGGCCTAGTTTGGGATGAACTTTTGGTTATGCTTTGTTACTGTAGACGATTTTGAAAGAAAAATGCGTTTGGTAATGGTTGTTTTGCTTTCAACAGTGTCAAAGCAAAACTTTCAAAATGGCGAGCCAAATTGCTTTGTTACTGTAGCAATGGGCAATGGGTTAGTGGAAGCAATATTTTGGGACGGTCTAAGCATGAATAAATTACAATAATATTTATAAATTATAATGAATAAATAATTAATACTCCATCCGTCCCAAAATAAGTGTTCGCTTTCCTTGTCCCAAAGTAAGTGTCCACTTTTGAAAAGTTAAAGCACTTTATTTGATCAATTTACCAATTTAACCTTCAACCATTAGAGATATAAAACATATACACTATAAATCATCACATCACTATGGTGGGACCATGGATAAAGTTGGTATTTCATTCATTAACACTATAACAAAAGTCATCCTCTTCAAAAGTTGAATTCCCTAAAATAGACCTATAATTTGGAATGGAAAGAATAATAATAAATATAGTAAAATATATTTATAAATTAAATAAATTGAATAAATAGTAAATATATTAACACATAATAAACAAAATAAATATGTAATAAATAAATATAATAATGAAATAAAAAAAATAGAAGAATGAAAAAATAAATACAATAAATAAATAAAATAAAATAAGTAATAAAGAATAAAAAATAAATGATAATTTAAACACTTGTATTATTCATAAAACAACAACATGAGTACTAAACATGCTTCCAATTCAGACTCACAACAAAATCATATGATTTAGGCCCTGTTTGGTAACCATTCTAGTGTGGTTCCTAAACTGAAATTTTATTTGGTAAGCGGTTTGCTATGATGGTCTCGGTCTTAGAAAAATGGAACTAGACCATGTTTAGTAAAGTGGTCTGGTCTGATATTTTGGCTTTAAAAAAATAAAAATAAAAATATTTATTATTTATTTATATATTATTTAATTCATTTTATTTATTATTTATTCATGTATTTTTATTAATTTATAAATATATTTTGTTATTTTTGTTATTTAAATTATTATTATTTTTATGTATTATTTAATTTTTTTATTCATTTATTATTTATTTATTTATTATTATTATGTATTATTTAATTCATTTTGTTTATTATTTTTTATTTTTATTTTTTATAAATATATTTTATTTAATTTATTATTTATATTATTAATTTATTATTTATTAATTTATTAATTTATTTTATTAATTTATTATTTATATTATTATTTATTCATTTATTTATTATTTATTATTTATTATTTATTATTATATTTATTCATTTATTATTATTTGTATGTATTATTTAATTTATTTTTTATAATTTATTATTTATATTATTATTTATTCATTTATTTTTATTACTTTATTATTTATTATTTATTTATTATTATTTTTATGTATTATTTAATTAATTTTGTATATTATTGATTTTTTATTTTATTTATTATTTATATTATTATTTATTCATTTAGTTCTATTTAATTTGTAAAAATATTTCTTTATTTGTTTTTGTTTCGAAGACAATGGGTCATTGAATTGGACCAATTTTGGAATTAGACCATTTGGACCCATTATTTTTTGGGTCAAAAAACATTCATTTGGTCTTCCTTTGATCTCAATTGGGTTGGGTAAAAAACGTGAGACCATGTCTTGCCAAACATGATCTGGTCTCTAAAACTCAAACCAGACAAAAAAAAATTGGAATCAGACCAATTACCAAATAGGGCATTAGGTTTACTTTTTTTCACATCACGAAAGTGGTAGCACCTCCGAAACGGGCCTAAAGGTTACTTCAGGGCCTAGATAAACATTACCTTCCAGTTATGTATTTGAATCTCAAAATCACTTGTATTAAAAAATTATTCCACGTATTGGATAAAAAAAAAAAATCACCACACACGAACGTCTTGAACATATAAATACTGAAGTTTCACATTCTCTAACAACTTTTATATATATATATATATAAGTACACATTCAAATGAGTATAAATATATCTTTAAAATGTAATTTAATAATTCCCTTTACTCTATATTTTTGCTAACAAACAAAATAGTGGCTTGAAAGAGATGATTTATCCTTTATTTTTCACCTTTTACCAAAATAGAATGTCAATTCAATCTCCCATCTCTTCCCTTATTTTCCCTTCTGCCAAACGCAGCTCACTCTTTCTGTTATAGTTGTGGACCTGAAATTCATCTGAATTACTATTAAAACAATAATAATATTAATAGGTAACCGCGTTTTGAGATTATTCTTGTTGGGATTCAAAGTAGTCCATCTGGCATCTCAATCTTTAGTAGATCTATTTTTCATATTTACCAACCTCTAATTGACAGAAAATAATAATTTGTTTATTTAATTTGTGTCCAATGATCTTGAATACATCATATTTTCATATTTGTTATTATTCATACATAAGAATATAGATACTTATATGTTGCTCCAAACGCTCAGATTTCTTTCGAGGAATGAATTGTTAGAGCAGTTAAGCTAATAATGTGAAGTAAAACAATTTTCTTTTACTAACTTTTCAGTTTCCACAAATAATACTAGTATTATTAAAAGAAAATTTCAAGAGATCAATTCTTTTGGATAATACTCAATGTTCTTTTCTTTTTTTTTTTGTTTGAAAAGTAAGAATCCACACTCATATACCCACAATGTTTCCTAGGCGATTCGAACTCCTCATTTTTTTCAATTAGGAGGGAGGTTATATCATTGCACTACTTGGTGCACTGGTTAATACTTAGTGTTTGTTATTAAAGGAAGTACCATTTCTCGAATTTGATTTTCATCGGGAGTTAATAATTTGTTAAAGTCGGGAGTGTGCATATATTCCGAACTTTTACGTGTACGTTGGAGTTGTCACTCTACTTGAGTAAGGTAAATTAGTCAAGACAAGTCTCAAACACCATTATCATAGAGAGCAATATATTAGTGTATGAAAATGATATATATATTTTTGAAAGATTAAAAAAAATTATTACATTACAAGGTTTTGATAAATTCACATATAAAAATGTTTTATCTTTTTTATTTTTGTTTTAGGTAACCAAATTTTATGAAATAATTTTTTTGTCATTTGATTCTGTAAAATGTAACACAAAGTATTCTTTTAATATACAATTGTATTATCTAGTAATCCAAATTTAGGAAAAGTAAAATAATAAACGTTGAAGGTATCACAATGAATAATCTTTTACCATTAAAATGAAATATATATATATATATATATATATATATATATTAGAGAGTATATTAAATAAATATTTTTATTTTTTCAAAAAGTGTATGGTTTTCTTTAATAAAGCGGATCCCATTTATGCAAATATATCTATTATGGATTTGCCTACAAAGTGAAAGATGACCCAAGGAAGCATGTGGATATGCAAAAAGAAAGGCCCGGCTTTTCAACTTTATAAATCGTGGATAGGAGGGAAGAAAATAATGAAAGTGACCATACCTCTATATTAATCCTTATCCCGAACAAAATAAAATAAAATTTTTAATAAAAAATAAGTCTAATAAAATGAAACTGTATTGCTATATATTCTATAAAGTGTCCACTTTCTATTAACTCTTACATTCCCAATCGTGGACTTCAACTCTTGAATCCTTTGGGCCTGATGAACATGTACGTCTGTACAAATAGAGCCTCTTATGAAAGGCCAATTTTTTAAATTTTAATTTTAGGTAATTTGCAATGACAACCCCGATAATTTGATCATTGTAGATAGATGTTGGTCAACGCACTATTTTACAGACACACTCTGAGGTTTGTAAAGTGTTGCAATGACACTCCTTGGCATAAAATAACTTTAGTGCCCTTGATTATTTTAATTTTCATGTGAAATCTCTAAGTTACCCTCATGCCTAAACCCTACACTTTACCCATTACACCAACCACTCTTATCATCATACTCTTATTATTAGAAAAATCTAAAATAAATAAATAAGACAATATATGATTTTATTTTAAATATAAAACATCAAAAATATTTTGAAAAATATATTTAAAGGTAAATTCTACCACTAAGAAAATCCCATTATTTAATTACTGCTCTTAATTTTTAATATATTACTATATAAATATTTCTTAAAAAATATTAAAGGGTTATATTTAATAACCATTATAGGTATTAAATATCTAATAATATATATATAAATTTTATGTATGAATAGAAATTTTTTTTATATATTTTTATATTGTTGCCAATCAATAATTTAAATAAAATTTGATAATATAATAGTAGAATTTATGAGATATGTAATACCTATAATGGAATATTTTATTTAGATATGTAATACCAAAGAAAATTTCATTCCATTATGAAATTTCATAATAGAATGGTAGAATTTCTTAGATATATAATACCTACAATGGATAATTATAAGGAAATTTTGGAATATTTGAAGTTCAAATAACTGATGAGCTAAATAGATGGGATAAGGGCGCATTTTGAAAATAACGATAAGGACTCTACTATTTTGACTCCTTATAACTCTCGCAGTTTAATGGGAGAAGAAAATTTTATAAAAGAGGGTGAGGCAAATGAAAAAGGTATGAGACAATTCCTCACAATCTTTTTGTATTATCTTCTTATTTTAATCGATCAAGTGCTAACTTAATTATAGGAGTGCCTCCCGCCGACACCATAACGGTAATCACTCTTATCATGTGCAGATTTTGGCTTCAACAGCTAAAATATAAGATATTTTTAAATAAGATATTTCATTATATTATCAAATTTTATTAAAATTATTTATTAACAATATTATAAAAATATATAATTTTTTTTCTATTCGTACATAAATTTATATATATATAATGGGTAAAGTGTAGGGTTTAGGTATGTGGATAACTTAGAGATTTTATATGAAAATTAAAATTATTAAGGGCACTAAAGTCATTTTATGTCTCCAAAGGATGTCGTTGCAACACTTTACGAAGTTTAGGGAGTGTCTCTGTAAAATAGTATATTGACCAATATCTACCTGCAATTAACCAATATCTCAAAAAATGTCAATACAAATTACCCAAAATAATACAAACAAACAAATAATTGAATGAACCGAACTCAAACATAATTTTACAACATTGGAGCCGAGTTAAAAAAAAAACCACTATTCGACTTAGCTGGGCTCGTTTACAGCCCTAGTTATAACATCATTATATAGCCATCATTATATACATTGAACACACAACTATGTTCATGAACCCGCAACAGAAGTCAATTTATCATTGAATTTATTGGTGTGTGAATTAAAACCAAGGTTATCAAAATTGGGATTTTAGGTAAAATCGTTGGAGGGTCCGTAGAATCGGAATCATAAGATTCTACGAAATTATTATAAAAATAATTTAATTGAACTCATTAAACAATAATATCTCTATAATACAACAAAAAATACTCAAAATAATTTATATAATAAACACACCACCTTAAATCCTAGCAATGTGCAAGTATTGAATTATCTCATATTATTACTTACTTAAAAAAATTAAAATTAAAACATAATTTTTACAAGTCTAAACAAATATCATTTAACAACATCATGGATGTCCATCTCACCAAATTTTCCATCATAATCTATTTCATGAATTTCATTCACTAAAACATACAAATAATAAAAAAATTCATATGATACAATTACAATTTTTTTGATTTTTTTTAAAATCGAGTAAACGTATTAAAGTTTTTTTTTAACATAATAATCAAATATTTTATTTTGAAATTTTAAATCATATTAAGGTTCTTAATTGTTTTTCAATATATTGGACCTTTAATTATTATTTTCATAAGTTTAGCTACATATTTAGATATTAGACTAAATTATTAACGTTGTGGACCTCATGTGGATGATCCAACCCTAAAGCTATTATAAAATAAAACAAACATAGATGAATACAAAGTGGTGTGTGTGAAATGCTTACTTTTTTAAAAATAAAAAAGTGTTGTAGAATTGTAAGATTCTACTACTACAATTTTACACGATTCTACCTAATTTAGTAAAAAAACTCTCTAAAATTGTAGAATCGTCCTAAAAGCGTACTCTAATACATAGTTCGCAAAAATGGTTTCGGTTGGTGTAACGGTTTCGGTATCGGTGTAACGGAACCGGGTCAGTATCGGGGTTACGTAAAGGTTTCGGTTATTCCAAGCGTGATTTTTTAAAAAAATTACACATGGTGGTAAAAATGTACTAATATGGTACTTTTGACAACATAACTAAACTTTGCTGATTTTTTCATAATTTTAAGTAAATTTTATATATTTTTTAAAGATATTTAGTACCCAAAATAATTTATTAATGAATTTAAATGTGTCGTCGATTTTCTTATGAGACTATTCATAAAATTAATTTTAAACAAATAAATATTCAAATCATAAAAAGATATAATTTATTTTCAAACTAATACAGAATAATTAGAATAAATACATACCACCAAAATGAATTCCGCTGTTAAAATTCTGAAAAAAAAAAATGTTTTATGAGTATAATAAAATAGAGTTTTGAAACCAGATATTTTTATAACAGAATTTATTAAAAAATATTTTTCTAAAATTTATTCAAATATTTTTTTATTATGATTTTCAATAGTCTTTGAATTTTCAGTCTATGAGGGAGCTCACGTATTCAAGGACCCAAATGGTGCAATCACAACTACTTTTTTAATGGTTACATGGATCATCAACTCAGTATTGGATTATAATTGTCAAAAATTATGTAGTCCAAGACTTGTGTAAAAAAAAAGATAAATTATACTTTCAACCCCTCAAGATATGACTTATTATAATTTCACCTCCTATTTTTTGAATAATTATAATTTCACCCCTCTAGGTCATCAAAACCCAATTCCACATATTAAAAAAAATAAAATGACATATATACACTTGAATATTTCTCAATTATGGTGTAAACAATTGAATTTTTTGTCTGTAATTGTCCAATTAGTGTGTCAAAATTAGGACAAAATAAAACAATAGTATAGTAGACTGGAGCAAAAATATTCATAACAATAAATCTGGATGTATTTTAGACATTTCACCTAGTATTGACCTGGTTTGATCAAGTCGGAATTTCATTCCATGGGGGTATTTGTTACAACTTCCAAACTTGAGGGGGTGAAACTGTAATTATCCTAAGAATATGAGTGAAACTGTAATAAATTATATCTCGAGGGGTGAAAATGTAATTTACCCTAAAAGAAATTCATTTTAAAAAATTATTGTTGAGACTAGAACCATGTGAATTGGACGAGCACAAGTAGACACAAACAAATGTTTCAAGGAGCACAAGTAGATTAATTATTGTTGAGAAAATGATTTGACTTGAATTAGTATATGAAAGATGATGTGGACTTTTCCATATACTAATTCAATTCCAATCAGAATTAATTAAAATGTAAAACAAAAACATTGATATTTGATAATTTCTTATAAGAGTCTACCACATCCTAAAAGAAAAAAAAATACTAATCATAACAGAAAAAAATTATATACAAAAGAAAATCAATAAATTTCCCACTATGAGAAGTAGTGAACAGTGATGTTCAATGTTGAATTTCCCACCCAAAATTATAAAATACTTGAATGATCCATGAAGAGCCTTTCCGCAAAGCTACAATAATAGATTGGTCCCACCAAGAAAATAAAAATCCATGAAAACAAGCCACAAGTCACGGCCAACTTCACATGCATGCATAAATCAAATTTTTTTCTTTTTTCTTTTTAGGGATCAGTTGAACAAAAATCGGTTCGTGTTCATATCGGTCGGTTTTTAAAAAATTTACCGATTCGAAGGTGAACCGGTATACACACCGTTATATCAAATTGAAACAATTTTGGTTCAATTCATTACCGTTGCAAATCGGCCGACTAACCATGCTCTAATATTTAATTGCTCAAGCCCCATAAAATTAATTGCTTGACTAGCTACACAAAGTCAAACTAACCATTAATTGCTCAAGCCCGTTAAATTTTAAAAATACTAATAGACCTGTCAATGGATCGGATTTTGATCCGAATCCGATTTAAATTCGATCCGATTAGCCGGATATGGATTAAAAATAAAATCCGATAATCCGATTAGGATCCGAATCCGATAATCCGATTTCTTAACAAATTGGATTTGGATTTATGTCATCCGATCCGATAATAACCCGATCCGATATAAAATATATTTATATATATAAATATATATTTGATATTTTTATGTGTATATATTTAATATTGTACATGTATATAAATGTTAGTTGTTAATTATTTTATTATTTATTAATAATGATTGATCATAAGTATAATTATTAAAAATGTGAATAATTTAGTGTTTCAGTATTTATTGATTTTTGTATTTTTGTATTTTTTTAATTAGATATTCGAATCAAATATTCTATAATGAAGAAATTCGAATATGAATTAACTAAGTGAAAATCCGTCGAATTATCGAATTCGGATCGCGGATCGGGAGTTTTTGTCATCCTTATCAGTAGACCTGTCAATAATCCGATTATGATCTGAATCCGATATTAACCGGATATGGATTGAAAATAAAATCCGATAACCCGATTAGGATTCGAATCCGATAATCCGATTTCTTAACAAATTAGATTTGAATTTAACTGATCCGATCCAAATCCGATCTATTGACAAGTCTATGTCCACCTCAGTATTCTCACCCCAACTTGTTCCTTCCTACCGCTTGTTGCATACAAATAATACCAAATTTACCCCAAGCTGAACACAGCACATGACAACATGAGGACCAAAACAGACACGTAGTGCAAGTTGGAACCACATTTCTACAAGCCGGTAATGGAGAACCACACAGACAATCATTACCCACAAATGCACTCGCCGGAAACTTCGTCGCCGGAATCTGACCACACAAATGATTGTGACTCAGATTCACCTTTTCCAGACCAGTGATAGCCTTGGGCACCTTCCCAAACATCAAATTCCCCGACAAATCCAACTCCTTCAATGTCCCCACAATTCTCATACTCTCCAAATTAAAACGCAACCCATTATTCGAAGCCCCAAAGCCGACTAGATAATCGGTTCGGTTCAGCAACCCCACCGGACTAACGGATATTTGGTTATCGGAAAGATCAATGTAATCATAGAAATATGTCTCCGATGGCTTCCAATCATCTAATTTGAACTTTAATCCACATTTTGCTAACTTGAGAGAATATATGATCGGAGACTAAGTAACCCATTTTAGAATCTGTACTAAATGAAACTTATTATATGATAAATCGAGTGAATCGATACCTTTCACGTTCATGGAGGGAAAGGGATCGATAAAGTAGTTGCTGGAGAGATGGAGGTGAAGATTTTGGTGAGATTTGAAAAGTTTTTTGGCATAATTCCCGAGAACTGATTCCACGAGAGATCCAATGTGTCCCGTGAATGGAACTTTATGAGGAAATCAGGGATTTTTCCGGTGTGAGGGAGTTGTTGGAAATAGTTGAATGGAAATCGGATTCGGTTGGGCGTTTTACCCACGAGTTGTGAATATTTGAATTAGTACTTATTAGACAGTTAAAATCAAACAGTGCCAACAATTTTGAAGACGTTTCCAAATGCTGTTTTGGTAGTTTGGACAATGTTTGGTTCTATATTAATATTTCATGGATAAATTTTTCATCGTATTGGAATATAAAAACAAATATATATTCTTTCCTTCGTCTTCCTCTCACTATCATATACATACAATATAACATACACATAGATATACATATTGAGTCTTTTGGTTCGAGTACAAGCACAAACTTAAGTTTGCTGGTGTCTAGAAGATTGGAGTGCTATTTCTCCAGGGATGAAATCCGTTCTATCTTGGGAGGCAATTGCTCATACACATTGAGCACCGGAGAGGGATCAAATTTGTCTTAAGGAAACTGTGGATCACAGGGTTCTAATTAACTTTCAATTTCATATTTTACATTCTGAATCATATTGTGAGTTTTAATCTGTTTATAATTTTGTTTGTGCTTCTGATTTATACTGCTTCCAAATATACACACAGTTCTTCTTATGTTAGCGTATATATATATATACATATAATATACATACACTGTTGATTCACGAAATATATATTTATATATATATATATAATAGTTCAATACAATCTTAAATCTATCTAACAGGAGTTGTGACCCAGCTCAAGATAGGCCAGCTTCGGTGCAAGGGTCGAAATTGATACTGGAATTTTCCCGAAAAATTTGTTGTTGGAAAGTTCGAGAATTCGGAGGTTGGTGAATGATGAGAAGAAGTCCGGTATTACTAAATTTTCACACCAAAATGTAAGGTAAGAAACAAATAATAATACCAAAATAATTATTTTTAATGATAATAAAGTATTATTAACATAACAATACTCATTTAATTTAGAGCAGGGAATTACCTAAGTTATAAGCATGATGAAATAATGGTTGAATTATAAGTCATTTCACAACAAGCGTAGGCTAAATAGGCTTAGAATAACATAAAATTAATTTAAATATATTATACAAATACTTTACAAATGATCATATTCTCTACCAAATAAGACAAAAATAAAAATAATTATGCTTTATGTAAATGAAAAGTAAGAATTAGGTGTTTTTATACTCTCTTTATATATAAAAAATAAATGCTTTACTTGCAAATTGAGTTGTGTGTGGGTAATAAATGATTGATATTCTCACAATCTATATTATGCTACCATGAATGTTATCACGGGATGAAAATTCGATATCAATGGACACCTAAATCCTGAAACTTTGTTTTGATGGTATTAGTAGGTTGCAAAAGATGTCTTGAGATTATTTTATTTTTCTTAAAAAATGATGATATCTTGCTCTTATATTTAAAAAAATTAGTGATATCTTGCGATTTAGGGACTTTATTTGATATGTGCATCTTGAATGACCAATAACTTCACTAATTTTTGGATAAAAAAATATTTAGGGAAACAATATTGGAATTTCAAATATATACGTATATAAAAATACAAAAAAATTGAAAATTCAGGAGGGGCATGTGATCCCCCTAAGCACTAGGTGGCTCTGCCCATAGCCCTAAGTGAGAGCAAATGTGAGACCCTTTATACGTAAGGTTTCACGCACTTAAAAAGTTATAAATGTAAAACATATTAAAAAATTAAACACATTAAATGTATTAATATTTAAAAAATTAAAAACAAACTCCATCTTGTTGTTGTCGTAAAAAACTATTGTTGTTGGGTGAGTGCGTCAGTCACAACAGTCTTAAATGTAGTCGTATGAAAAATTATTGTTGTTGTGTGAGTGCGATAGTCACGAGAATCCAAAGTGTAGTCGCCAAATATTGTGCGAGTGCAATAAAAATCTTAACTCTAATTAGAATAATAGTTTTATTCGAATTAGACCTTTATAGGGGTTCTGATTTAAATTGATATAGAGATAGTTTCTACACTTCGCTAAAACAGAAACGATGATGATAATTTTATTTCTCCTTGATGATTACAGAACTATAGAAAGAAGAAGAAAAGAGAAGAGAAACAGTATAAACAAACTTGAAGATCACTCTTTCTCTCTCTCAGTCTTAAGTCCTCCAAAATGAGCTCATGCTCCTCTATTTATAGTATCGAGGTCAAGCTAGCTTTCACGAGGCATCCTTACCACGTCAGCACCACCTCGCGGCCCAGCTGGTATACCTCGCGACACTTGATCCGCGAGGCCTTCTCGCGGATTTTACTCATAACACTATTTCATTATGTCCTTCTTTCACCAAAGAGTCAACAACGATTTCTTGATGTTTTAGCCTTCTCTTGGGTCATGACCTATTTGCATATATACCATTTTCATGACCCTGAGTACTACTGGCCTCTCTGAGGTACTTTTGCTTTGAATGACAGAAATAGGATTGCGGCCCGCTATTTGCATACTCAAAGCATTTCCCTAGATTTCCATGTGGTACTTACGTGAGCAACATATAGGGCTATGAGTTTGAATGTTAGTTATATCCACATCAGTCCCCCCATAGATACCTCTGTGTAATGCTTCTACTCGCGTATAAACCATTTTGGGCCAGTTCCCAAATAACCATTTTCCCTGTCATAATAAATTATCGCGAGGCACCCCCCTTACATTTTTCCCTATTGTGCTTTAGTACTTAGCCAAGTACTAAAGTGCAATTCCATATATTCTTATCTCGCGAGTCAATTTTCATTTCGCGACCTAATCTTTTGTCATTTTTAGCTCATTCTCGCGCTTGTATTCAATTTTATCTCTTCATATCTAAACTTAAATTCTCGAAATAATTTATTCCCCAGGATCCGCGACTAATTTTCGTGTGCTTGGTTCGGTGACCTTTTGCCTCCCCTGCGCATTTAATGCACTTTTTCGATTTTCACGCCCATCCCGTATATAAACCATACTTGTCACTTTTCCTCATTTTTTACTCTTTATTCCTCCCGGTTTCTTTTTCTCCCATTCCCTTTATTCTCCTATCCCCTGCTCTATTATTTCCTCATCTTTCTTACCTTTCACTCTCATATGTCCCTGATTTCATTCTCTTTTAGAAATTTCTCCTTTTCTCATATATTTATTTTATTTTATCATAACTAAAACATCCACTCCAAAGTTTCTTGCTCCCCCTTCCGGGGTTGTTCCTCCTATTCCCCAAGCCTCAGAGTGGCATAAAACCCCTTTATTTGACCTTCGTTATGATATATTTTAGTCTGAGATAGAGAATTTTGCTGCCGATGCTGCTGCCAGTGATCTAATCACTTTGGATCCAGACCATGAGGCCACCTCTGCTTTCATTCCATCTTCTACTATTCCCTGTTTGCTCATTGAAAGGGGAGATGTCCCTTTTTCATTCAGTAGGTATGTGTTTCTTCTGGCTACCATGTTGTCGCAGGGCATACGTATTCCTCTTGCCCCCATGTTCTTTCGTACTCTGTATTATCAGTTGGACACCCTTGCTTATGATTTTTCAAGGTTAGTTGGCAGGTATGACATTGGTACTCACATGTTAGGTACCTTTCTTACCTTATTTCTCCTAGAACGTTTTCCCAACTATGCCCCTACCCCTCTTTCTTTTCCATCTTCCAATGCCTCTGAAGTCGTGACCCCTCCCCTGGTGAGATCGTGAGCTTCTCACTGGTCATCCTTTTTTTCTTCAAAAATATTATCTGACTTTATCGATATTCCTTTAGAATTTTCAATTCGTCCATACTCTACCCCTCTTGAGGATTTTTACTTTCCTGATTTTTGTCCCAAGGATGAAATTGTTTCTTATGAGTTTTCATCAGATGACCATCTCATCTTCTCTGCTATTATATATAGATGTCATTTGCCCATTTTTAGTGAAACTTTTGACAAAGTTGTTTCCTATTACCCCTTGCGAGTATCTCACTAGCTAGGTTTTGACTAAGCTATTCCTCCTCCTCTCCATTTATCACGCGAAGATACTTTTGATAGGAATCTTATTCATTATTGTGAATCATTAGAAAAGTCCCTTCGCGTTTTCTCCATCATCATCTACATTCCTCATGGTAGCCGCAGGGGTGGCGCGACCCCCTTTATCTTGAATTCTGGAAGGAACAACTACTCAAATTTCAAACTTTTGTGGATGATCCTCCCAATATCTGTTTATGCTTCTGATCCATCATTGAAACTTCGCAAGTCGTGAGGTTTACGAGGCCACAAATGCAAGCTCGCACTTTAGACCCCTAATTACTTTATTCAGGATGCTTATGTTGAAACTTCATCTCAAACTGTCGAAGCCCCATCTCAGCAAAACTCTAAAAAGACAAAATATGTTCCTCATGCAGGCCCTGCCAAAATTGCAAATGTTCTCAGCGCGTGGAAGCCTCTCCCGCAAAATCCCCTACTCGCGAAGGGTCTACTTGCGACGAGCCTATCGTGAGAAGATTGGTAATTCTTCCTTTCTTACTCTTTATTCCATCTAAATACATATGATCCTTTTTGCGGATACTAATATGAATATATATATATATATATATATATATATATATTATTTTATTCCTTACAGCAGTCTAGTGCTCAGGCCATAGGTAACATCAATGTTTCTCTCTCGCGTGATTCTTTTGAATTGGACCATGTTCCCTTATCTCTCAGACTTAAATTTTTTATTCATGCATAGTCATTGGATCATGTGCCTCTCATGTAAAGAAAAAGGGCTCTTCCTTCTACTCCCAAGACTCATATAGCAGGAGAGACCCCAAGCTTAGATGAGGTGCCATTAACATACAAGCGAAAGCTTACAAAAGCCTTATTAAAGGATAAACAACCCATTACCTCTGAAGAACCATTGCTCAAGACCGTTGCTCGCGTGGTTAAAGATATAAGGGCTAGTGTTTCAACTCATAGGTAAGGATCTGCGAGCTCTAAAGGGGCTTCTCGTTCTTTATTTTTCTTATTGCTTATTCTTTCCATTAACTCATTCCATTTCACTATCTTCTGGACCCTCAGAGAGTGCAGAGAAAATAGAGGTTGCTGATATCCTTTCTTCCTTTCCAGAGAAAATTATTTCTCAAAGTGAGTCCTCTTTTTGTTTTATATGTCATTTCTCTTTATCACATTCATGCTACTGATACCCTTATTTTTTTGTATAATTTCTCAGGTTCTCGCGAGACAACTTCTCTTCCTCATGTTCCTACTTCTCCTGGGGGTGGCTTCCATTCTAATCCTTCCATTGAAGATTCTTCCGATAGCAATGAAGACCGTCTTCCTATCAATACTTTGCTGAAGAGGCATACTCGGCTAACCTTTAAAAATGAATCATCTCCTTCACGCGACTCCGTGGTCTTCACGACTTCTACCCAAGAAGCAGATCACGAGGAATCTCCGGATGTGGAATCAACTCATCTTGTTAACATTGCTCGCTTTTCTCTAGAAATTGGTCATGAGGGGTCTCAAGATATGGAGTTATCTCATCCTGCTGACACTGCTCGTGAGGAGCATTCTCCAGTTCTTCCAACCATACCTGAGATTACCATTACAGATTCTCTTATCGCAGACTTACCCATTGGTGATGATCATGTTGAAGACCCAATCGTAGACATCCGTCATTTGTAACCTCTCGAGGGTGATATCGCGACTGAGGTATTTGCCACCATGGATGATTACCCAAGGATTAATAGGTCTCTCTTTAGTGGTGCTATCCCTAAGGTTGAAGAGGGTATGCTTTTACTCTCCTTATAATCTTCAACCTTTTAACTTTTATATACTAACATGTGTACATACTTTTCTTGTTCAGGTCTTGACTCTGAGGGCCAGGAGATGATTGTTGAACTCCTCCTCAATGCTCAAAGGATCTCTTAAGGCCAAACATTACTTAAGGATCAAGAAATACACCCTCCAACTATAGAGTCAAACATCCCTCCTCCAACTCGCGAGCCTGATTTCACTTCTCATTCTTCTCGCGAGGCAATCCCCTTCCGCGAAGATGTTTCCCAGTCTTCTTCTTAAGAACCAATTTTTTTGGCATCACTAGCTTTGTTACCCGCATTATATGCCAGTGCTAGATCAGATCATGACTGCCCATCCAGAAACATTCGTGAAGATGGAGATCCACGAGCCACTCTTTCAACCTTTTCATCTTCAACTCATCGCAGATGTCTTTACTACATTCTCTCATACTTCTGATAGGTGCTCAATATTGGTCATGTTTCGCCCATATCTTGCGTTTGTTATGCTTTTACATTCCATTACTTGGTATTTTTATCTCGTTTGTGTGTGTAAGCATGTTTCAGGAGCTTAATGAAGAAACATAGCTAATCTCGGTGAATTAACTGAGTTCGTGTTTGTTTCTATCTCAAGAAAGGAATCAAGAGGTGCGCCAGAGCAAAAAAGAGCTACCAGAGGGCAAAATAGTCATTTCCCGATATCGTTATTGCACCGAAGGGAAAAATGTCATTTTCAGACATTATTACTTCACCGAAAAGCATCGAGAGTCAAAGGTGACCAGTCTAGCTCAAATATGAAAAGATGAGTTTTTACAGCAAAAATGCATTATACCCTATGTCGTCAGAGAGGAAAAGGGGTAAATTGGACCCAACCTACGCTCCTAAGCTACGCCGTGGTTTTGGACCCTACGCCCAAGCGTAGGTCAGAAGCGTAGGTCCCACCTTGTGATCATGTGACCCTTCTATGTGCTGAAGTTGTTTCGATGTTGTTTCAGAATTTTCCAGTTTTGTCCCTACTTCGATATTTCAAGTGATCGGTGATTCCAGATCTATACATACAACTTATACACATATTTACATATGATTTTAGGAGATTATTCATTTATTATGAAATTACGGAAAAGGGAAACCATTAAGGTTCCCCTCAGTTGTCTATAAATACTAGAGGGTTAGGTTTAGTTTAGGAGTTCTGTTTTTAGTTATAGTTTTAATATAGTTTTTGGAGGCTGGTTCATGCACGTTCATTCATAGAGTTATTCCATTGAAGATAACTACCATTGGAGACCTAAAGATCCAGAGAAGAAGTCATGGAGAGCGTTTCTATACCAACAATACAGATTCTCTCAGCCATGATCAACTAATTCGGTATCTAGGATTTTCTCGTAAAACCCTAGCCAAGTAATGTAGTTCTGATTTCATATTCAATTGTAGAGAGGGGAAACTGTGACTATACTATGATGATTTTTTTAGATGAGAGAACGTTTTTATTCGTGATACAAGTTTATATATTTGAATTGATTCTTGTCTTAGACTTTTCGAATATATTTATCTTACACAATCATAATTATTCACTATGGACTGGAACTCGGATGCTTAATTTGTGATTTTCTACATAATAGTGGTCATAAAACTTGAAACCCTTGGTTGACACAGGCCATGCCTTGACAAACTGATATAGACATGCTGATGGGCATCAGGTGTGTGCAAAATATGTGGTTAAAAATGACACATTAACGACACTTTAGGTTTTACCCTTCTGCAAGCGCACAGATTAATTATAGATAGTTTTTCCTGAGTAGGGGAATATCTATCCCACAAAGATGAGGATTGTTCACTTCAATAGTCTAAAAACACTGAATTATATTTTTCCGAAAAAAGTTTGGTTTTGTGAATTATCTAATATTAATGAAAATTAATAAATAATGGTTGTGATTCAGAGGGAAAGAAAACTAAGGTTTGCTCACTCCACCACTAACCGCAAAATATAGTCCAAATTCTATTTCAATTGTATGAGGGTGATCCATTGACTGTGAATCAGGTCGCACCGCACCAGCAGTTTGACCCCAAAAAGGATTACTCTCAACTAGATCGCGATATCCCATCTCAAGACTAAACTGATTAGTGCATGCAAACTACTAACAAAAAAGTAAATTAAAGCAGTAAATTAAAGCATGAAAATAAACTAAGGTATATCTATATCAGTTTGTCAAGGCATGGCCTGTGTCAACTTAGGGTTTCGAGTTTTATGACCACCATTGTGTAGAAAATCACAAATTAAGCATCTGAGTTCCAGCCCATAGTGAATAATTGTGATTGTGTAAGATAAATATATTCGAAAATTCTAAGACAATAATCAATTCAAATATATAAACTTGTATCACGAATAAAAACGGTCTCTCATCTAATACAATCATCACGGTATAGTCACAGTTTCCCCACTCTATAATTGAATATAAAATCAGAACTACATTACTTGGTTAGGATTTTGAGAGAAAACCCTAGATACTGAATTAGTTGATCATGGCTGAGAGAATCTACATTGTCGTTGTAGAAATGCTCTCCATGGCTTTCTTCTCCGGATCTCTAGGTCTTATATGATGGTTCTCTTCAATGGATGAACTCTATGAATGAACGTGCATGAACCAGCCTCCAAAAACTATATTAATCTAAAACTAAAAACAGAAATTTAAACATAACATAACCCTCTAGTATTTATAGACTAGTGAGGGAAACCCTAATGGTTGTCCTTTTCTGTAATTTGATAATACCTGAATAATCTCCTAAAATCAGATATAAATATCTGTATAAGCCTGTATGTATAGGTCTGGAATCACCGATTACTTGAAATATCGAAGTAGGGACAAAACTGGAAAAGTCTGAAACAACTCCGAAACAACTTCAACACATAGAGGGGTCACGTGGCCACAAGGTGGGACCTATGCTCCTGATCTACGCTTGAGCGTAGGTCTAGGGCGTAGGGCTACGCTCCTGACCTATGCTTGGGCGTAAGTCTAGGGCGTAGGGTCCAAAACCACAACGTAGCTTAAGAGCGTAGGTTGGGTCCAATCTGCCCTTTTTCTCTTTGATGACGTAGGGTATAATGAATTTTTATTGTAAAAACTTGTCTTTTCATATTTGATTTAGACTGGTCGCCTTTGACTCCCGATGTTTTTTAGTGAAGTAATAATGTCTGAAAATGATATTTTTGCCCTTCAGTGCAATAATGATGTCGGGAAATGACTATTTTGACCTCTGTAGTTTTTCTTCACTTTGACGCAACTCTTGATTCCTTTCTTGAGGTAGAAACGAACACGAACTCAGTTAATTCGCCAAGATTAGCTCTGTTTCTTTATTTAGCTCCTGAAACATGCTTAAACACACAAACAAAATAAAAATAGCAAATAATGGAATGTAGAGACATAACAAACACATTATAGGGGCTTAAAATGTCAAATAATGAGCACCTATCACATGCCTTAGTTTATTTTCATGCTTTAATTTACAGCTTTAATTTATCGCTTTAATTTACTTTTCTGTTAGTAGTTGGCATGCACTAATCAATTTAGTCTTGAGATGGGTTCTCGCAATCCGGTTGAGAGTAATCCTTTTTGGGGTCAAACTGCTGGCGTGGTGCGACCTGATTCACAGTCAATGGATCGCCTTCATATAATTAAAATAGAATTTGGACTATATTATGCGGTTAGTGGTGGAGTGAGGAAACCTTAGTTTTCTCTCCCTTTGAATCACAACCATTATTTATCATTGTTTTTTTGTTTTATTTTCATTAATATTAGATAATTCACAAAATCAAACTATTTTCGAAAAACTATAATTCAGTGTTTTTAGACTATTAAAGTGAACAATCCTCGTCTTTGTGGGATCGATATTCCCCTACTCAAGCAAAACTATATACAATTGATCTGTATGCTTGCAGAAGGATAAAACCTAAAGTGTCGTTAAGGTGTCGTTTTTAACCACATATTTTGCACACACCTGACCCCCACCAAGTTTTTGGCGCTGTTGCGGGGGACTTGGTATTGTTAAATAGCTTTAGTAGTTTATTTGCATCACATTATTTTAGATTAATGCTAAAGTTAAAATTTTTGTGTGATTTTCAGGTACAGTTGAAGAGCATGAAAGGAAAAGACAAAGCTGCTGAAGTTGGGTCTAGACCCTTTGTGAGTTTCAATTTTGCTTGGTTTTTGTATTTAATTTTTAGCTTTGCTTTTTGTTCATAGTTTAAATTAGTTTAGAAGTAATTTAGTTAATTTGCTTTATTTCAGAAAATAATAATAAAAAAATAAATTTTGAAAAAAAAGGTTTTTAGTTTATGTCCGATAGATCGACACGTTCAAATTCAAATTATGCGTTAGTTGTATACGACCCGGAGATCGAAAGAACTCTAAGGCATTTACGAAAATCTATTGAAGAACATCATCAGACCGAAGAAGTTGAGATGGGTGACGAAAAAGTCAATCCACAGAGAGGACCAGACACCTCATTGAAGGGATTCTACTCACTAGACGCGTATCAATGGTATGTTGAATTTCCAGAAGAGGAAGGTGCAAAACATTTTGAGATCAAGATGAGTGTGATTAAACATGCTCCCAAAATTCTCTAGTCTTAGGATAGAAGATCCGTACCAGTATGTCAATGAATTCTTAGAGGCAGCATCAACCGTTTGGTATGATGGTTTAACTAAAAATGATCTAAGAGTGTGTCTATTGCCATGGTCTTTAAAAGAAAAAGCAAAAAGATGGTACATTAAATTGACTCAAGCAACTAAACTTGACTGGGAAACACTTATGCAAGAATTCTTAGACAAACATTTTCCCATGGGAAAGACTTTAGAAGCCCAAGATGCGATTAAGCGATTCAGACAGTTGCCAGGAGAACAATTTCATGATGCGTGGGAGAGGTACAATGAGATTTTGTATAAATGTCCCCACCATTTGTTTTCTGACCAGGATGTTGCTAGAAATTTCTACATGGGTCTAGGTGAAAAACATAAAAATTTGATAAATGCCTCTTCATAGGGTCAGTTTACCTTGAAACCCGCAAGAGAGCTTTTAGAGATGTTTGACAATATCAGTGAAAATGCCCTTCAGTATGAATCTGATATGAGGTCTAAGGGTGAACTAGATAAAAGATCAGAAAAAACATTTCAGGTTAATCATGATATAAAAAATCTAGTGGCATTGATAGAGGAGAGGTTAGAGTGATTTGAAAAACTTCTTACTCAAAGAAGTCATTCCCCCCAAAGAGAAGTTTATGAGGTTGAAATAGATTATTCTCAAAATGAGTGTGAGGATGTAATAACCGCTGATGTCAATGCATTATGGAATTACTTCAATAATGCCCCGTTCTCCAACTCATACTCTCTAAATAATAGAAATCATCCATTCCTGTCCTATAAGTCTACAAATGTGGAGAATCACCCAGAAAAAGTTCAACAAGGTCAGTGGTCCAATTCTCAATCCAATTTTCAACCAAGGCAATAATTTACCTCGCAACCAAGGTTCCAACAGAGCCAAGAATCATTCAAATCTCAACCAACTATACTGGTTCGCAATTCTTAATCAAATTTCCAACCCAGACAACCACCTAATAATTCTCTGGCTCTTCAGCCATTCAATAACAACCAGGTTATCCAACCATTCCAATACCAGCTCCAGTCTCAAAGAAGCCAAGCTCCACCACCCGATTTTTAAAATAACAAGATAGGGTAGACCTTAGTGGACCTCCAAAATCAGATGGGTGTTCACACTCAAGCACTGACCCAAATCACCATGTAATTAGGATAAATGGAAAATCAGAGAAATACTAGAGAGCGAGGGTAGTTGCCTAGTTAGCCTATCGCTAACCTAAAGATTCAGCAAGTGCAAGAGCTTGGATCGTTTACCAATGATAATCATGAGTCTGTTCAAGCAATTATGACTCTGAGAAGTGGAAGGGTAGTGGAGAGCAGAGTGGATAAATGAAATGAGGAGAGGCTGCGTAGAAGAAAAAAAGCTGATCAAGCTCAAAGGAAGAAAGCGAAAAAAGCACAGTAGAAAGAGGTTGAGAGCAGAGAGGCTGAAGTTCAGACATATAAACTGCCAGTAGATAAGAGTGTCGATGAGACATTGCTTAATGAGCAAGACAGGGAAAACTACGAGGAGGCACCGCCATTTCCTCAACATCTTAGAGTACTTGCTAAGTATGGGAAGATGAAAGAATCTGATATGTTGGATACGTTCCGACAAGTTAAGATTAATCTGCCGCTTTTAGACGTGATTGCCTAAATCCAATCTTATGCTAAATTTTTCAAGGATCTCTGTACGCGGAAGAGGAAAAGCAGAATGAAGAATCCAAAGAAAATACTCTTGACTGAGCAAGTGAGTTCACTGTTGTTAACCAATACTCCACCAAAGAGGAAAAATCCCAGTGCTCCCACTATTTCGTTTGTTATCGGTGACCAGGAAATTGGCAGAGCCCTTCTTGATCTAGGTGCGAGTATTAAATTATTTCCTTATTCATTCTATAAATATCTAGGGTTGGGAGAGCTCAGTCCTACAGAGGTTGTACTGCAGTTTGCCGGTCGATCTGTCAAGTAGACAAAAGGAATTTTGGAAGACGTTATAGTTCAAGTGGGAAGTTTTACTTCCCAATTGATTTTGTAATCCTGGAGATGGAACCCGTCCCGGAATCGAAAAAACACATCCCAGTGATCTTAGGCAAACCATTTCTGGCCACGGCAAATGCGTGCATAAATTGCCGAACCAGAGCCATGGATCTGACCTTTGGGAACATAAAAGTCAGGATGAATGTGTTTGAGGGAAACCATCAATTACCTGAGTCTATGGACTATTTCCAGATAGATGAGTGCGATGAGTTAGATGATATTATACATAATTTTGTGACTCAAATTCTGGAGAAAGACTAGCTTGAAGAATTTCTGGCAAATGAATTGCCGAATGAAGAAATCGAAGATTGGGATGTGTATATAGAATGACAGAACAAGGAGTTGGATAAAATTGAGACTGCATTATACGTGCAACCTTGGAAGCAACAGACAGTGGAACCACTCCCAATAATCTTAAGTACTCCCCCAGTTTCATCACTTACAACTCCACCTGTTTTAGAACTAAAGGAGTTTCCAGAGAAGTTGAAGTCTGTTTTCTTGGGACCCGACAAAACTCTTCCTGTAATTATTTCATCAAAGGAGTTGCAGGCGTGTGTGTATTGACTACAGAAAGCTCAACTCTAACACCAGGAAGGATCATTTTCCATTATCATTCATCAATCAAATCCTAGAAAGACTACCTAGATAGAGCTACTACTGCTTTTTGGATGGATATTCCGACTATAATCAAGTGGCAATTAATCCTGCAGATCAGGAGAAAACCACTTTCACTTGTCCATATGGCACATTCGCATACAGACGGGTGCCTTTTGGTTTGTGTAATGCGCTAGCAACATTCCAGAGGTGTATGATGTCTATCTTTTCTGATATGGTAGAAACTTTTCTGGAAGTGTTCATGGATGACTTCTCAGTCTTTGGGGCAATCTTTGAAGACTGTTTGAGGCATTTAACAATAGTACTTGAAAGGTTTAAGGAGACCAATTTAATTCTTAGTTGGGAGAAGAGCCATTTTATGGTTCAAGAGGGAATAGTACATGGCTACATTATATCAAAGCAGGGGATTGAGGTTGATATAGCAAAATTCGAGCTGATTTCAAAATTACTTCTTCCCACATATGTGAAGTAGATATGCTATTTTCTGGGCCATGCCAAGTTTTACAAAAGGTTTATCAAAGATTTTAGCAAAATCGTCCTGCCATTATACAATTTACTGGCTAAATATGTAGTCTTTGTCTTTGACAAAGAATGTCTTCATGCCTTTGAGGAATTGCGTGCTAAACTTTCATCTGCCCCAATTATCTGTCCACCAGACTGGTCTTTACCGTTCGAGCTGATGTGTGATGCTTCTGATTATGAAGTTGAAGTTGTGCTAGGGCAGAGAAAAGACAAGTTTCATATGTGATTTACTATGCTAGTAGAACTTTGAACGAAGCTTAGATGAACTACACAACTACCGAGAAGGAGTTCCTGGCAGTAGTGTTCGTCTTGGACAAATTCAGGTCGTTTACTCAGATTATGTCGCACTAAGGCATTTACTAACTAAGAAAGACTCCAAGCCCAGACTGATTCAATGGATTCTGTTGCTACAAGAATTTTATTTGGAGATCAAAGACAAGAAGGGTACGAAGAATGTTGTAGCTGATCATTTGTCAAGAATTGTCGTTGAGTCCACAAAGGACGACACTCCTCTTAAGGATTAGTCCCTGGATGAACATCTGTTCAGTATGACTGTTATGGAACAGGTACCGTGTATGCAAATATTGTCAACTATAAAGCCACAGGTAGAATTCCTAATGGATGGTCTAAACATGAGAAGGATCATTTTTTTAGCCAAATAAAATTTTATATCTGGGACAATCCATGACTGTACAAATATTCCCGGATCAGATAATTCGTAAATGTGTTCCAGAAAGTGAAGTTCAAGGCATACTGACATTCTGTCATACGTTAAAGTGTGGAGGGCCTTTTGGTGCTCAGAAAACAGCTCACAAAGTCATACAGAGCGGTTTTTATTGGCCCACTATATTCAAGGACGCGTTAAAGTTTAGCCAATCTTGTCTAAGATGTTAGAAGTTGGGATCCATATCTCGACGAGACATGATACCATTGAATCCTATTTTTGTGGTTGAGTTGTTTGATGTCTGGGGCATTGACTTCATGGGACTGTTTCCAAAGGCCAGCGATAAACTATACATATTTGTGGGAGTTGATTACGTTTCTAAATGGGTAGAGGTTGTTGCCACGTTGCATGTAAATCACATTGTGGTTGAGGAGTTTATAAAATCCAATATCATTTCTAGATTTGGTATGCCACGAGTGTTGATGAGTGACGGCGGCAACCACTTTGACAACCAGTTTCTTCCGGCCTTGTGCAAGAAGTATGGTGTCACTCATAGAATTGGAACGCCATATCACCCACAGATGAGTGGTCAAGTGGAGGTTTCGAATAGGGAGATCAAGAACATTATTGAAAAAACGGTGGATCCTGATTTGAAGAATTGGCCAAGAAGGCTAAATGATGCACTGTGGGCATACAAAACTGCTTATAAGACACCGATTGGTATGTCACCATACAGATTGCTCTATGGTAAGGTGTGTCATCTCCCTGTGGAACTCGAGCATAGAGCATATTGGGCGATCATAAAATTGAATTTTGATATCAAAAGATCGGGTGCTCAAAAGAAACTCCAACTAGTAGAGCTTGAGGAGTTGAGAAACAACGCATATGAGAATTCTAGAATATATAAAGCTCGAACCAAACATTCCATGATAGACATATCAGAAAGAAAAGCTTTGAGGTCGGCCAGAATATATCGCTGTTCAATTCAAAACTCAAATTGTTTCTCGGTAAGCTCTAGTCAATATGGGACGGGTCGTACAGAATTACTAAAGTTTACTCCATGGAGCGGTGAAACTTAACGACCCTGACAACAGAAAGCGATTTGTTGTGAATGGTCAACATTTAAAGCATTACATCGAAGCTGTGTCGATAGAGACTGTTGTTGAGATAGTTGATTTAACAGAATTGGCACCAGAGCTAGATGATTTTGATCCTGAGTACTGAGAGATGACAACGTCGAGCCAACGACGTTAAATATTGGTACTAAGTGATAAAGAGTAGCTTTTGATCTTAGTTTGTAGTTGTAAAATAGTAGTTTAATTAAGTTTTTGTAAAATTTTAAGATCGAGTCCGAAATAGTCATCATCATTCGGAGGGGTATTTTCATCCACGAAACGCCAAATTTCGACGAATTGAAGTCAATCAAGTCAATAGGTATATATAGGGGAGGTTCGAGTGTTCAAGAATCGAGAACGAGCAAAAAAAATGGCCGAAGCCAAAAATTCATTCTTGGCACCTACGCCCAAGCATAGGTCACGGGACTGTATAAAAACAGTCGCGCAACTTTTCATTTTAAAATTCACTTTTCTCCCTCTTCTCTCCACCAAATCCACTCCCATTTGTTCCTAAAGTCGAATATCGATATTTATTATCATTTCCAAGCGGCGGATCATCAAATTAGTGCGCGGTGTGTACTGATTCATGTGAAGAACTCGAAAATTCTTCGGAATCCAATTTTGGGGAAGTTGTCGTTTCTCTCGATTCGGTAAGTTTTGATCCATTCTTTTGGTTTCAATTACTTAATATAACTATTCTAAACTAGTATTGACGAACGAGACAGATCGAAATCGTGTTTTAATCCATTTTCAAAAAGTTGGGGTTTCGGCTTTAGATACGGGTTGAATATCAAATTTTTGAGATGAGGTATTGTTTAATCATTGTAGTAGAATACTTTAAATATAGTTTTGAGTTTGATTTGGTGTTCGAACAAGTTTTGCTCATTTTCGTAAAAATCAAAATTCTGTAGGAATGGCTCGTGTAAAAGGAGAGAGAAAGGCGACTGAGGGAGCATCTATGTCGGGGACGGCAGTATAGAGAGATAGATCATGGTCACCGTCTCTGGAGAGTACGCGACATGTACGTCGTAGTACCCGGGCACGAAGACCGGTGTATGTTGCGCTGGATTTGTCTGATGAGGACGCTCAGAGGCTGATTGCACCGACGGAGGGCATTGAGCTTGATTTGAGATATGACCAGATGATAGTTCCACCTGCTGCACCGAGGGAACCATCACGACCCCGGGCACAGTCTCCAGTCCCCGAGCCATCACCACTACCACATGAGTGGAAGACCTCCGATGAGCAGATTTCTGAGAGTGGTGATAGTGAGGATGGGCAGGCAGAACAGGAGGCAGAGTTAGCGGATGCTAAGGCGATGAGGTACCATATCCTGAGCCGGCAGTTGATAGTAACGATGGTGACCGTGTTTCTTACAGATGAAAGCATTCAACAGTCTCCAAAGAGACGCTGATGACCTAGGCTTTGAAGAAGGGGTTTCGACAGGAACACACTTTTTCTATTATGCCACTTGAGCGGATAGAGTCTGTTCCACATTGGACTATAGGCGTTTTGAGAGATTGTAGATTATTGCCGATCCTAGCCCCAGCTACACCACACATTTGTGCTGACATGATTAGCGAATTCTAGCTTCATATGAGGCATTACAGCAGAGGGACTCGGCTAGTGATAGTGGTGCAGGGGTGGGAGTTTGAGATTACTCCTGAGTGTATTGCTGCTGTGTGGGGTATTCCTTATGATTGCCCTGCAGAGCTAGAGGAAAGGTTCCCACCTATGCTAGACCCACTTCCGCCACTTTATGATACGGTGAGATTGCGGACTGAGGGGCAGTGGGCAGACAATAGGCGTAATGGGACAAAAAAGTCCAACTATCATCCAATACTGTAGCTCTGGGATGTGATAGTTCGGTCCAATGTGTCTCCACATAGCCATCAGACCATGTGCTACCCGTCATTTCCGGCGTTGCACTGTGCTTTAGAGTTTGGTCAATGGTACTCTATTCCACACGCCCTTTACCAGACATTATTCCGACATTATATTCACTTGCGCCGGGAGAACAAGGTCGGGACTGCCAAGTTTCAGATGGTTCTTCCCTACGTTGTAATGAAGTTGATATTTAATCAGGGATTACAGATGGATGCTGAGGATAAGTTTGCATTGCTAGTTGCGTATGGCAAGGGAGTGTGGAACAAATGATGGATCAAGAAGGGTCAAGCGACATATACTTGCCGACACAGATTTGGAGGAGTGTTATTGCCAGGTGCACAGGAGGATGATATGGAGGTGCCATAGGCTGAGGATGAGATGCCTGATGTGGAGGTGGCATAGGTTGAGAAGGCTGCTTTAGGAGGTGATGCACCACAAGCCCCTGCTGGGGGTGCTGGTATGATGACTCAGACTCAGTACAACCAGTTGATTGGACGTATTGAGGGATTGGAACGCGCATTTACAGAGGAGAGGCAGGCTCGACAATGTGAGCACCGTGAGATGATAGATCGGTGGGATCTTATGATGCGACATATGGGAGTGACCGTTCTACCACCACAGCCACCTCCGGATGATGCTTTGTAGTTGTAGTTTAGTTTATTTTATTTTATTTTATTTTATTTTTAGATTTTCTTGTTTTAGCTGTCCAAAGTAGAGATCAGTCGTCGAGCGAAGATTTAGTGTTTGATCTTTTGTGACCGCTTGAATGATCATTTCTAACTGTTTATGATATTTTTGCTTTTATATAAAATGATAGTTTTTGACCGCTTTTACTGATATGCGTGCCTTATTATGTTTATTATATTGAGTATGTGTGATTTTATTTTTACACTATGAGGACATGTGTGCGTTTAAATTTGGGGTTGCGTTGGTTATTAGAAAGCATGTCATGATTTTAAATATATATATATATATATATATTTTAGCCCTATTAGTGGCTGAGCCAAAAAAATTGAAAAATTCTTCCCCTTTTGGGATGTTTTGGCCTGATTTGTACTTATACTTGTATTTAGATTTGTTTAAGTTATTTTTAGGAATTTGTGTAGAATTTTTAGAGTAATCCTAATCTAAGAAGGAGACTGCAAATAGAAGTTGGATTAGTTATTGCTTCTCCTTTCCTAGTCAATTAAGGGTTTTAAATCATTTTTCTCTTCTAATTCTACTCCATTCATCTATAAATACATCCATAGGGTACACATAATTCATAATTCACAATTCTTAAGGAGTGAGTATTATAATGAGTATTCTTCTTCTATTCTTCTTTTATTCTTTCTATTTCAAGGAGGGTTAATATGGATAATGCTAATGAATATTATTCTGACCCGGAAGAGTTCATAGAGGAGACGGATCTACATGTGGTCATGAAGAGCACGAATAACGAAGTTATGAGTCGGAAGGGAAACCGAACCATACCAAAATTAGTTTTACAGTGTTGGTTGGAATTTGAGGAGATATTTCATCCGGAGAGGATGAATTGAGTTTTAGTTTCACCCGGACAGAAAATCCTTAGAGAATGAGGATTGAAGAGTTTAGAAAAACCAACAAGCGAAAAGGTGTATTCAGGCTTGGTCTGAAAATTCTATGAAAATACGATAATTTTGGGACCTCCAGGATTTGAGGTGATAAGGGCTAAAGTGAGTCAGTGGAGTGCTCCTGTTGTGGTCGGAAGAAGAAGTATTGTTGATGCATGGAATATACCAATCGGTACTCCGACAAACTTGCAAGGAATATTGAAGGAGCATCCGGTAGTATGGCCACATAAGAATGAAGATATGGTGCGGGAATTGTGTATCAGATCTGGGGGATAAAATGTGTGATAATTGGTGGTTGAAATCGGATCTACTTTATTTGGATTGTGTTGTTATGACTCAACTTCGGCCTAATAATCGAACAAGTGCAAGAGATCACACTATGCTTCAAACTTTGTATGCCCTAACTCATGGGTATGAAGTGTGTGTTCCAACATTGATTATGACTGAGATGTCTTATGCTCGAGAAATTGTGAGTCGAGAATGGGCGGGGCCCGATAAATGTGACTATTATCTTCCATACCCGTTTTTACTATTAAAAATCATTACTGAGCAGTTGGGTGATAGAATGAAGGAATTGAATGAGATGCGGTGGACATTCATGAAAATATATCCGGAGGAAGATTTAGAGAAGTTAAAAGAGACTGCAGACTGCCGGATATGGTTGAAGAGTGCCGTGTCAAATGATGAAGAAGAAGAGGCGGACTAGGAATTAGGTTTAGGATTTTTAGGTTTTTTTATTTGTAGAGATGATAGACCCTTAAGGCCATGTCTTTGTTTCTTTTATTTTTATTTTTATTTTAGGATTGTAGGCCCTTAAGGCCAAATCAGTTTTTTTATTATTATTAATATTTTTGTTATAAACAAAAATAAAAAAAAATAAAAACAAAATCAATAAAAAAAAAACTTTGATTCCTTAAAAACATGTGTCAAATTCTGAATTTTTATGATCCAATTTATTTTCCATTTGCTATGATTGGGTATGTGTGCTTTGTTGATGATATCTCTAGGTGATCCAATTCAAATTTGGGGGAGAAGAGTTGTGCTTTGCTTTGGAATCCAGAATTGAGCTTCAAGGGTAACTGTATTTGTTCTCCTATTTTATTTTTGACCATGGGGACATGGTCAGATTTAAGTTTGGGGGGTAAGGGTATAGTATTATAAGGAATAAAGATTTTTGAGAAACAATAAAAAAAATTTGGAACAATTCTTTGTTTTTATGCATGAATGTTTGACATTTACATTTTGATTGAGTTTATGTTTATGATACATGAGTAGTATGTGATGTGATGTCCCGCTCATGAGAATAATGATTAGATCAAGTTAGTGAAGTGATGTGATTTACATGGGTAAGTGAATTAGTGAAATTGAAATTAAGAAGGACGACTTTGACCTATAAACACAAGCACACATTCACTATGTGAAATAGGTTGAAATTTTACTATGTAATTGAAAAATAATTTCGCCACAATAAAAGGGGAGAAGGGGAGTTGTTTTGGTTGAAATGGAAAAAAATAAATTTTGTTTGAGAAAATAAAATGCAAAAAGAAGTTCTTTGATTTAAATAACCGGGCTTTGGTATCACCAATATCATTGTTCGCGTTTAAAAGGAAAAATACTGATGATCATAAATCCCATGGAAGAAGCTCGGGCCCAGTTGGTTGGGACTAAAAATTCTCGCTAGAAAGTCCGGAGCTTAGAAAGACAAAAAGGGATGAAAAGTGGAAAGTTGAAAAGTTACGTTTTAATGAAAAATGGAAAAATTTGATCAATATAGTAGGAGAAAAGAAACTGAAATATTGTAGTTGAATGTTCACAAAATCACAGAAGGTTGTCTAGATTTTAAGTAAAAAGTAGCAAAATCAGTCACTTAAGTGGGGACCATTCATAACACGAAGCTTGATATAATTATTATTTGGTAGTGAGTGGGAATATTTGCATTCATATTATCTTGTGTGTAGTATCATAACTTATTTGAATTATGTGTGTGAACTCATGAATGCGTAATTACAAAAGAATTGTGATGTTTGTAGATACCATCACTGGAAACCTTCACAAGACTTTACTCGTCCACTAGGGGTAACTTAGGGATTTAAAAGGCTGGTTACATGTGCTAAGTGTAATCGTTGACCCTCACGAAAGCAAGGGATTAGGTTAGATTAGTATAGGTTAGATAGAAGAAAAATCATCACATATAGTTTTCTTTGAGTTTATTGCTAAGGGACTAGCAATATGTAAGTTTGGGGGTCTGATAGGTGCTCAATATTGGTAATTTTTTGCCCCTATCTTGCGTTTGTTATGTCTTTATATTCCGTTACTTGGTATTTTTATGTCGTTTGTGTGTGTAAGCATGTTTCAGGAGCTTAATGAAGAAACAGAGCTAATCTCGGTGAATTAACTGAGTTCGTGTTTGTTTCTATCTCGAGAAAGGAATTAAGAGGTGCGCAATAGCAAAGAAGAGCTACTGAAGGGCAAAATGGTCATTTCCCGACATCGTTATTGCCATGAAGGGCAAAAATTTTATTTTCAGACATTATTACTTCACCGAAAAGCATCGGGAGTTAAATGCGACCAGTTTAGCTCAAATATGAAAAGACTAGTTTTTATAGCAAAAATGCATTATACCCTACGTCGTCGGAGAGGAAAAGGGGCAAATTGGACCTAACCTACGCTATGGTTTTGGACCGTTCGCTCACGCGTAGGTCAGGAGCATAGGTCCGACCTTTTGATCACTTGACCCCTCTATGTGCTGAAGTTGTTTTACAGTTGTTTTAGAATTTTCCAGTTTTGTCCCTACTTCGATATTTGAAGTAATCGGTGATTCCAGACCTATACATACAGCTTTTACACATATTTATATCTAATTTTAGGAGATTATTCATGTATTATGAAATTACGGAAAAGGGCAACCATTAGGGTTTCCCTCACTTGTTTATAAATACTAAAGGGTTAGGTTTAGTTTAGGAGTTCTGTTTTTAGTTCTAGTTTTAATATAGTTTTTGGAGGTTGGTTCATGCACGTTCATTCATAGAGTTCCTCCATTGAAGAGAACTACCATTGGAGACCTAGAGATCCGGAGAAGAAGGCCACGGAGAGCATTTCTACACCAACAATACAGATTCTCTCATCCATGATCAACTAATTCGGTATCTAGGGTTTTCTAGCAAAAGCCTAGTCAAGTAATGTAGTTCTGATTTCATATTCAATTGTAGAGAGGGGAAACTGTGACTATAATGTGATGATTGTGTTAGATGAGAGACCGTTTTTATTCGTGATACAAGTTTATATATTGGAATTGATTCTTGTCTTAGACTTTTTGAATATATTTATCTTACACAATCACAATTATTCACTATGGGTTGGAACTCGGATGCTTAATCTGTGATTTTCTACACAATGGTGGTCATAAAACTTGAAACTCTAGGTTGACACAGGTCATGCCCTGACAAACTAATATAGACATGCCTTAGTTTATTTTCATGCTTTAATTTACTGCTTTTATTTATCACTTTAATTTACTTTTCTATTAGTAGTTGGCATGCATTAATCAGTTTAGTCTTGAGATGGGTTATCGCGATCCGGTTGAGAGTAATCCTTTTTGGGGTCAAACTGCTGGTGTGGTGTGACCTGATTCACAGTCAATGGATCGCCCTCATACAATTGAAATAGAATTTGGACTATATTATGCGGTCAGTGGTGGAGTGAGGAAACCCTAGTTCTCTCTCCCTTTAAATCACAACTATTATTTATCATTGTTTTTTGTTTTATTTTCATTAATATTAGATAATTCACAAAATCAAACTATTTTCGAAAAACTATAATTCAGTATTTTTAGACTATTAAAGTGAACAATCCTCGTCTCTGTGGGATTGATATTCCCCTACTCAAGCAAAACTATATACAATTAATATGTGCACTTTCAGAAGGGTAAAACATAAAGTGTCATTAAGGTGTCGTTTTTAATCACATATTTTGTACACACCTGATGCTCAACAACTTCTATTCATGATCTCCTTCCAGAGACTCCCCCTAGATGTTATGCTCGCACCTAAGACTGGAGGAATATTGGGATGGACGTGGCTTGGTGGGAGGCACATCTGGATGTTATTTAGAAATTATATGATCATTATTCTGCCGAACTTAAGGATCGTCTTTCTCTCCAGAAAAAGGAAACTCAAATTGAGGAGGCTCATAGGCAGATATTGTTTGCACAAAACCATGTGTTTTCCAAGTTGGAAGCGTGGGCGTGCCAGACTGAAAAAGATCCAAGAACTTGCTAAAAGAATGTTCAACTTTCTTTTGGAAGTGAAAGATGTAAATCAAGCGATTGTGAACTAGAAATACAAAACTTCTACTTCAAGGATTCTTTTTGCATTAATTAAAAGGACTTAAATGTCAAAGTTTAAAGAATTAAAGCTAATGCAAGAAAGAAAAGAATTGTAATTGACTGTAAATGAGACAAAAAAAGTTACAAGTGAACGAAATTGCATGAAATTGAATGACATTAATTGAAGGATAAATAAAATACAACTTCTTGCAATATGGATTACAAGATAATGATTTAATACAAAATAAAACTAATAATGATTTGAACTAACATTCCTGGAATGAAAGTGCAAATTGAAAGGATAAAGATTACAAATGTAAGAATTTGCAAAGTGTTGAGTTTTTGTTTGTGATGCAGGAGCTTGCAAAATTACACCAAGTGCTCTATATATATGATTGCCAAGCCATCATCCTAACCATCTCTAACTACCAACCTTGGATGTGGCCACGTGTCATTGTCATTTCTTGTCCTTGTGACACATGTCTATGGCAGTTTACTCATAGAAACCACCACTGCCACTTCATTCCACACGTTTCACTCCATGGAAATTCCCTTGAATTTAAAATTGTGTATCATGAACCTGGCCCATTTTCTAGCCATATTCATTGTATCCTTTGATGCATCACATCCCTTGAATGTAGGACACGTTCCTTGATCTTGGCCGTTTTCCTCTTTGCTACTTTTACCACCTTCATCCCAACTTGCTTTTAGTAATCTTCATGTAACCAACTTTTTGTACCTTAGATGGGTGCCACGTGTTCCTTACACTCTATTTCTCTTTTAAAAATTCTTTGGAAATGACCAACGTTGAGTCCACATTGTCTCATTCTTCTAGCCAAAATTCTCTAAAGAGTGACCTGCTTTAAATACTCCTCAACACTTAGTTTCTGGCCAATATTAAATGGAACTTATCTGGCCATTTCCACATGAATTGATTGGCCATCTCATGGCATGAAAATTTGGGTGACAACATATATCACTTCTTGAAGAGGAAAATAAGTAATTACAGGACTCGGTTGATCATTCTATGCGAGCTCGGGAGTATTTTGAGGAGCATGAAAGATTCAAGTTGTCAAATTCTATTACAAAGATTTGTTCTAGTCCTTGTTGCTCATCTTATACTCTTTCATTATCATATTTGTATTATGAAATTGCTTTTGTAGTAAGTATATACATTCCATTTTTTTTGTAACACATGTTATTATTATCACAGCTGATTTCATGTGTATATTATATACTTTTGCCTTGAGATCTTTATGCAATCCATATTTGTCTTTCTCTTAGCATTTCACGCTTGATACAATTTTATCCACTTTACATTGAGAGGTTCGATTCGTTCACAAGTAATCTCATGCACCATTCTGTAATAGCCAATACTACTTTCAGTTGTAATCATATAAGGACCTTCCAACTTAGGTTCAAACTTCCTTACTCTTTGCCCTCTTATGATTGCTGGTACTATCTTAAGTACTCTATTTCCCTCTTTGAACCATCGGTACCATACATTTTTATTGTAGTTTCTTGCTTGCTGTTTATTGTAAGTATTTTGGTTTGTGAAGGCCTTAGCCCTTGTTTCTTCCAATGATTCAATTTCCAGTAATCGTTTTTCCCTACTACTCTTTGACGCCAGTACTTTAGCCGCGACCTCCAATTCTGCTGGCAATACAAACTCTGCTCCATAGACCAACATATATGGGGTCAAGTTTCTCGCACTCTGATATGACGTTCGATGTACCCACAACGGTATAGGAAGCCCCTCTACCCATTTCTTTTGGTTATCATGTACCAACCTAGACAAGATTAGAATCAATGCTTTATTAGAAACTTTAGCCTATCCTTTCCTAAATAATTTTCTAACAGATCCACGACTTTATGGTTGACAAAAGGAGTCCCATTATCTGAAAATTGATAGGTGCTCAATATTGGTCATTTTTCTCCCATATCTTGCATCTCTTATGTCTTTACATTCTGTTACTTGGTATTTTTATCCCATTTGTGTGTGCAAGCATGTTTCAGGAGCTTAATGAAGAAATAAAGCTAATTTCAGTGAATTAACCGAGTTCATGTTTGTTTATATCTCGAGAAAGGAATTAAGAGGTGTGCCAGAGCAAAGAAGAGCTACTGAAGGGCAAAATGATCATTTTTTGAGATCGTTATCTCAGCTAAGGGCAAAAATATCATTTTCAGACATTATTACTTCAACCAAAAGCATCGGGAGTCAAAGGTGACCATTCTATCTCAAATATGAAAAAATGGATTTTAAAACAAAAATGCATCATACCTTACGTCACCAGAGGCAAAAACAGGCAAAATTGGAGCATACTTACGCTTTGGTTTGTGATCCAAAATTGGATCGTACGCTCCTAACCTACGCTTGGGCGTAGGTCTAGTATTTCCAGCACCAAAATTTCAGCCAACTTCGGACACTCATATCTCGGTAAAAAACAGTCCAAATGAGGTGATTCTTGAGTCTAGAATCAAGATCTTGAAGCATTCTTTCCAACGATATACGACAGGCTTTCATCCAGTGTGTATAACTCAAGTTATGATCAAACAAGTGAGAGGTATTCTGCAGAAAAAGCTGGAAATTTCGGTTTCGGGCCAAAATCCTATTTTGACCCGGATTGATTTGTTTTCACTCGAATGACTTTATTTCGACCCCAACACCTCTATACATGATATATACACATATTATACATCATATATTAGGGTTTTTCTTGGTTGGGTGTGAAATTACCCAAAAGGGTAATCCTATTAACCAAGTTAGGGTTTCCCTCAACGTGTGGAGGATGATGAATTAAAAGATAAAACAAGTGTGAAGAATTATAGAGTTGATCATTTGCCACGAATTATCAATGAGCCTATCAAGGATGACACCCCTCTTAAGGATCCCTTTCCAAATGAGCGACTGTTGAATATAAACATGGTAGATAAGTTGTATGCCTTGGAAGATCCGCGATTGAGAGACAAATGTGAGGGGATACGGAGTTGTGCGTATAAGGATGCTCGGAGTTACATAGCTTGAACAAGAGTACATCATGCTAAGCATGTTAGTCTTAAGTTTCTTAAGCTTGGCCGGAAACGGCAATGTAAACCAAAGCTGAAAGAGTTTCTAGGTAATCTCAGACAAAGATGGGAAGGACCACACAGGGTTAGATCGGTTTACCCCCGCGGAGAAATAGTATTCGATAAAAGGTTCGGGATACATGGGCAGAGACTGAGATATTATGATGATATTGATCCGGGATCGGAATTTATGGCGTCTGTCAGTTTACTGGAGAGTGATGAGATGGCGGAAGGACTTTTGTCTAAGATATTAAAGGAGGATTTGATGGAAGCACTAACCATACAGGGGTTGAAGTTAGAACAAGAAAAATGGGTTATTTTACATGGTGATTATTGTTATGTACTCGATGTCATGAGTAGTACTAATTATCTATGGGTCAGAGCGCTTAGAGAGTCACCTCCTACCTTTTGTCCTTTAATTAAGCGAAGTATGACAGAGAGGAAATGTGTTGGATAACCCTTCGTGAAACGTCATGCCAAAGATGTTAAACATTGCTCCTAGGCTGTCTAGCCTCAGTTTGATTAATAATAGGTAATTTATTTTTGCAATTTCAATTCTTAGAGATTGTAGGCCCTTAAGGCCAAATCAAAATTTTTTATCTCATTTAAAAAAAAAATTTAAATAATTTTTTTAAAAAATAAAATACAAAAAAAAAAATTAAAAATTCCTTGAAAAATTGTGTCAATTTCTGGTAATTTTTACAATTTATTTTCCCTTGCTATGATATTTGGGTATGTGTTTGTTGTATATTTACAGGTGATCCGAATCAAGTTTGGGGGAGGAGGTTGAGCATTTTGAAAAATCCAGGACTGCGCTTCAATGGTAACTGTATCTGTTCTCATTCTTTATTTTTTACCATGAGGATATGATCACATTTAAGTTTGGGGGTGAGTGTATATAGTTACAAGAAACGAAATTTTTTGAAATTTTTGAAAACAAAATTGAAAGTTTTGAAGAGTTTTTTGTTTTCATGCATGAGTGTTTCGCATTATGAGTTGATTGAGTTTATGTTTATAATGTATAAGTAGTATGTGATGTGATGTTTCCGCTCATTAGAGTAATGATTAGATCGAGTTAGTGAAGTGATGTGGTTTACCTGGATGAGTGATTAGTGAAATTGAAAGTAAGAAGGACGACTTTGACCTATAAACACAAGCACACATTCATTATGAGAAATATGTTGATTTTTGACTATGTAGTTGAAAAATAATTTTGCCGCAATAAAAGGGGAGAAGGGGAGTTGTTATGATTGAAATGGAGAAAATTGAAAAAATGATTTTGAGAAAATAAAATGCAAAAAACAGTTCTTTGATCTGAGTAACCGGGCATTGGTTTCACCAATATCACTGTTCGCGTTTAAAGGGGAGAAGACTGATGAGCATAAATCCCATGTAAGAAGCTCGGACCCAGTTGGTTGGGACTAAAAATTCTCGCTGGAAAAGTCCGGAGTCTTAAAACGACTTTGCTACAGATTTTAGAGAGCCTCTTGGCACGTATAATTTTCAGAGCCACCTCTGGAGATTCATTTTTTTCAAAAGGGACGAGTCATTCTAGACCTCTAGATCCGGAGAAAAAGTCCATTAAGGCCGATTCTACATCAACGATTCACTCTCCTTCTACAATGATCAACTAATTCGGTATCTAGGGTTTTCTTAGCAAAACCCCAGCCAAGTAATTTTGTTTTAATTATAGAGAGGGGAAACTATGACTATACTGTGATGATTGTGTTAGATGATAAACCATTTTTATTCTTGATACAAGTTTATATATTTGTTTTGATTCTTGTCTTAGACTGAATGAATGTATTTATCTTACACAATCATGCTTATTCACTATGGGCTGGAACTCGGAGGCTGAAGCCATGATTTTCTACACAATGGTGGTCATAAAACCTGAAACCCTAGGTTAAACAGTCCATGCCTTGACAAATTGATATAGACATGCTTTAGTTTATCTTCATGCATTAGGAGTAGATTAGAGTAACATAATTTTCATGTATTGATCAGTTTAGTCTTCAGATGGATTGTCACGATCCGGTTGATGGTAATTCCTTTTTGTGGTCGAACTGCTGGCGCAGTACGACCTGATTCACAGTCAATGGATCGCCCTCATGCAATTGATATATTGATAGAAATATATTATGTGGTTAGTGGTGGAGTGACGAAAACCCTAGTTTTTCTCTCTCTTGAATCACAAACCAATTTACTTTGCTTTTTAGATTAATTTAGTTAATATTAGATAATTCGATCTTTGATCACCAAAACAAACAATTTTCAGAAATATAATTCAGTGCTTTTGAATTATTAGAGTGAACAATCTTAGTCTCTGTGAGATCAATATCCCTTACTCAAGCCGTTGCTATTCTACAATTGATATGTGCGCTTGTAGAAGGGTAAAACCTAAAGTGTCGTTTTTAACCAAATATTTTGCACACACCTGACGCCCACCAATAATATGATATTCGGTACTCTGAATTGGAAAATGATGTTCTCTTTTATAAACCGAACCACATTATCTGCTGTTGTCCATCGCAGTGGAATAGCTTCCACCCACTTTGTAAACAACTCAGTCACGACTAGCACCCAAGTATGCCCTTGAGCCTGTGGTGTGATTGGCCCAATTATATCCAATGCCCAAGTGTTCAAAGGCCATGGAGTGGATAGGCTGTGCAATTATGCCGCTGAAGTATGAATTAGATCGCTATGCATTTGACATATGTGACATTTCCTGACGAAGTCACCAACATCCATTTCCATTGTTGGCCAGTAATACCTAGATAGGAGAAGCTGTTGAAACACCATCTTCATCAATGCATCTTAATAATTTTCCCTCGAAACTTTTGTGAAACAATTTACCATCTTGAATAACAAATCGCGAGGTTAACTTCTTAAATCGCGACCTGTCTAGTTCAGGTAAAATCCCTTCTTTCAGATAAAACACATATTGTTCCTGTCAATCAATTACTTCCGCAAAGTTTCCTTCACTCGCGGAGGGATAGGCATTGCAGTTCTAACACCTACCTTGTAACTCAGCCGAATCACTTTTCATGTTTGGCCAGAAATATCCTTCCCGTTGTATACTCCTATAGAGACTCACATCTGTTTGTCCACAGATTCTCTCATGACCCTGTTGCAGTAACTATTGTACTTCACTTATCGGCACACATTTGACTAAAATTCCTTATGTTTCTCTATAATATAACACTCCTTTTATGATTTGATAACCTCGCCTTAAAATAGTGATGTCATTCCTTAGCAAAGCTCGCACTATGTCTTCCCTCCAATCTAGCTCTGGGAAAGGCTATGGTTTCTCTTTATGGCTGGTAGCAAAACTGGTTCTTCGCAGTATCTGTAAGGTGGCATTTTTTCCTTGAAAATGTAGTCGTGAGCCTATCGTTGCTAATGCATCGGAACATCAATTCCCCTATCGCGACTCATATTGAAAGTTTACATATTCAAAAGTTCTCAACATCTGTCGAATGAGGGTCCTATAGGGTACGAGGTGTGGCTCCTTGATAACATATTCACCTCTGACCTGTTTGATAACGAGCTTAGAATCCCCTTTTACATGTAGTACCTTTACCTTTAGTTGTTGAGCCATCATTAGACCTAACACCAAACCTTCATACTCTGTTATATTGTTAGTGCAGGGGAACTCAAGCTTGTAGGCCATGACCACCTCTTTTTTTGTTTCTTCATTTCTTTGTACAAACCCAGTTCCACCCCCTTATTATATAGAAGAATCGTCAAATTCTAATGTATACTCTATACTTTGTGCCACATCTGCTATTCCCACCTCCCCTTCTTTGGGCTCAGAATCCCCTGGAAATAAAGCCAACAATTCTAAGGGGCTCGTTTTTTACTACCTTTGGTCTGTTGCATGTAATCTCAAATTCAGATAATGCTAGCAACCATCGTGTTGTTCTCCCGCTAAGTATAGGCTTTGTAAGAAAATACCAGATAGGATCACTTTTAGTCACTAATTCTAACGGATGAGGCAACGGACCTGTTTACTAACAGGAAACGTTTCATGTTTCCGTTTTTAGAAAAAGTAAAATTATGATTTTGATTCCTTTAAGAGAAATAGAAAGTAAAATCTTATTTACTAAATTTTGATCTTACTTTTTATTTATTTATTATATGTATTTCTTATTATTTTTTATTTATATTTATTATTTATCATAAGTTTTATTTATTATTTATTTATATTATTTATTATTTAATTATTTTTATTTAATTTATAAATATATTTAATTTATTAATTTTATTATTATTCATTCATTATTTTTATTTAATTTATTATTTATTATATTTTTATTTAATATATAAAAATATTTAATTTATTTATTATTTGTATTTCTTATTATTTTTATTTTTTATTTATCATAATTATTTATTATTATTTTTATGTATTATTTAATCTATTTTATTATTATTTATTTTGTTTATTATTATTTATTCATTTATTTTTACTTAATTTATAAAAATATTTAATTTATTTATTATTTGTATTTCTTATTATTTGTATTTTTTATTTATCATAATTATTTTTTATTATTTTTATGTATTATTTAATCTATTTTATTATTGTTTATTATTATTTATTTATTTATTTTTATTTAATTTATAAAAATATTTAATTTATTTATTATTTGTATTTCTTATTATTTTTATTTTTTATTTATCATAATTATTATTTATTTATTATTATTTTTATGTATTATTTAATCTATTTTATTATTGTTTATTTTGTTTATTATTATTTATTCATTTATTTTTATTTAATTGATAAATAATTTATAAAAATATTTAATTTATTTATTATTTATATATAATATTTAAATTTATTAATGCAAAAGATATGAAAGTTTCAATTTTACAACTTTGAAATTTGGTCATTTTGAAGTTGAGAAGAAACAAAAAGAGGAAGTACCGTTTTTCTTGTTTCCTCTTTTCTTTACAACTAGAGGAAATGTTTCCTTAAGAGCAAAAGTATAAATAAATTGGGAAACAAGATTTTGCTTTTACTTCTTCATTTCAGGAAGTAAAAAAAAAAAACAAAAAACATTTCCTGTTAGTAAACAGGCCCAACAGATAATGTCAAAATTTTTGTGCCACGAATGCGAAAGCTAAACAAGGTTTCTCCAAGGATGTGTTTCGCGATTCCGGCCCTCTGAGCACACGACTAATGTAATATACTGGCTTTTTTTCCCCTTCATGCTTTTGAGCCAACATTTCTCCTATTGATTTATTTGTGGAGGTGAGGTACATTATTAATGGCTTTCTTGGTTGTGGCGTTACCATCGTTTTAGGAGAAGCCAAAATATGTTTGATTTTCTCAAAAGCCTTTTGTTGCTCTCTCCCCCAATTATATGCTGCATTTTCTTTCAATAATGGAATGAGAGGATGAGTGACCACTGCTAATGCTGGGATAAACCTTCTGAGATATGAGATATTACCCATAAAAGACTTTTACAACTTGCGAGTTATGGGCGGCGCCATCTCCAACACTGCTTTGGCTTTTGTTGGGTCCAAATCTATCTCATGTCAATGTACAACATATCCTAGAAACTTTCCTTCTGGTACCCCAAAAGTAAACTTTAGAGGATTTATTTTTAGGTTGTACTCGCGACATCGTTGCAACACTTTTCTTTAATCACCCACATGATCCGGTATTGCTCTGGATTTAACAACCAAATTGTCTATGTAGTCTTCTATTGTTTTATGCATTAGATCATGAAAAATGGCCGTCATGGCACGTTGATATGTGGCTCCAGCATTTTCAAGTCCAAATGACCTTACTATATAGTGAAAGCTTCCCATTGGAGTACGGAAAATAGTTTTATCCGCATCCTCTGGTCCCATCTTGATTTGATTGAAACCACTGAATCCATCCATTATCAAAAATATCTCATTCCCTGCTATTTACACAAAAATGGGTATTCTGATAGATGCGGGCATGCCAGACTATGGAAAATTCAAGAGTACTTTCAAAAGAATGTGTAACTCTCTTTTTGGAAGTGATGGATGAAAATCAAACGATTGTAAATGGATTATTTTTGCCTTAGTCAAAAGGACTTAAATGTTAAACTTTTTTTAAAAAATGAGTAAGAAATTGAGAGTGCAAGTTGGTAGAAATATATTTAAGCAGGAAAAAAAAATGGAAGAAAGTAAATTTATGCTGGAATTTAAGTGCTGGAAGATAAATGACTGAAAGAAAGTAAACTATTGGAAATTGAGTGCTGGAAGATACGTAAATGACATAATTGAAAGTGCACAAAGTAAATTGCATGAATTTAAAGTGCATGAAAATAAATGAATTAAAAAGAAATGAAAGTATTGAAATTACAAGAATTGAAATACAAGGAATTGAAAATACATGATAAAGTGAATGACAATTTAAGGAAATTACATCGTGGAGAGTTTGTGTTGTGCCTAGGGGGGGATTAAAGTTACATAATGTGATCTATTTATAACCTTAGTGTGCATGTGTGTGTAGTCTTCAACCTTGCTCCAGAGTGTACCAAATGTCTATAAAACTACCCACTTCTTTGCTTAATTATCTCATATTCTGCCTTGTGTCGGTAGAAGTTACATCTTCCATTAGCTGTTATAACTATCATCTTCTAACTGTCTTTCTTCCAAAATGCCATGTGTCGGTAGAAGTTACATCTTTCATTGGCGGTTACAACTGCCATTTTCCAGTTGTCTTTCTTCTAGACTGCCACGTATTGATAGAAGTTATATTTTCCATTGGGGGTTACGACTGCCATCTTCCAGCCGTCGTTTTTCCAGTCTGTCACGTGTCGGTAAAAGTTACATCTTCTAATGGCGGTTACAACTGCCATCTTCCAGCTGTCTTTCTTCCAAGTAACTTTAGCAGTCGCCTTCTTCCATCTTCCAGGTTATTAGAAACTGTTTCTTCCAAGTAACTTTAGGAGTCGCCTTCTTCCATATTCCAGTTAATTAGGAACTGCTTTCTTCCACATAACTTTCGTAACTACCATTTTCCAGGTCATTAGGAATTTCTTTCTTCCACGTAACTTCCGTAACCGCCATCTTCCAGGTCATTAAGAACTATTTTCTTCCACTTAACTTCTACAACTGCCATCTTCCATCTTCTAGGTCATTAGGAACTGCTTTATTCCACATAGCTTACATCAATTCTGCCAAGTGCATGCCACGTGGTCGAATAATAGGCTACCACATGATGTGGAAATTTTTGGTGTCAACATAGCCCCCCAAAATTTAGAGGCTTTATGATGTATGAAACAAAGCCTCTAAAATTTTAAGTAGAAGAATGGTGATATAGCCAAGCAGATGGATGATAAGCCATCTTTTATTCCCGTGTACCGTTGATTATTGTGGAAGAAGTAGTGAATTTTGCCTCAAACGAAACTAGTTACCCCCCGGGTCTGGAAGATCTCTCCCGGGCAATTTCAAAGGATATGGCTGATGTCATGGGAGTGGAAGATATGGCTGTGGCAACTACTGAAATGGTCGAAGATGCGCCAGGGACATTTGAAATGGCGGAAGAGTTGGCTATGGTTGATCCTCAAGCCATGACATTGGTATAGTCATTGGATGACTCGCCAAAGGAGTTGAAAAATAAATACTGGCCCGTGGAAGATTATGTTTCAGTATAGTGGTCATTGGTGGCATATCTTTCAAACTTTAACGCGTGTCCCACTGCGGGCGTGCCACTAAATGTTTGCACAAAAATGGGTATTCTGGTAGATGCGGGTGTGCCAGACTCTGGAAGAGTTAATAGCATTTTCAAAAGAATGGACAACTCTCCTTTTGGAAGTGATGGATGAAAATAAAACGATTGTAAATGGATTCTTTTTGCCTTATTCAAAAGGACTTAAATGTTAAAGTTTTTTTTAAAAAAAGGAATAAGAAATTGAGTGTGCAAGTTGACATAAATGTATTTAAGCAGGAAGAAAAACAAATGGAGGAAAGTAAATTGCTACTGGAATTTAAGTACTGGAAGATAAATAACTGAAAGAAAGTAAACTGCTGGAAATTGAGTGCTGGAAGATACGTAAATGATAGAATTGAAAGTGCACAAAATAAATTGCATGAATTTAAAGTGTATGAAAGTAAAGGAATTGAAAAGAAATGAAAGTATTGAAATACAAGGAATTGAAAATACATGATAAAGTGAATGACAATTTAAGAAAATTGCATTGTTGAGAGTTTGTGTTGTGCCTTGGGGGGGGGGGGATTAAAGTTACATAATGTGATCTATTTATAGCCTTAGTGTGCATGTGTGTGTAGTCTTCAACTTTGCTCCAGAGTGTACCAAATGTCTATAAAACTTCCCACTTCTTTGCTTAATTATCTCATATTCTGCCACGTGTTAGTAGAAGTTACATCTTCCATTAGCTGTTATAATTGTCATCTTCTAGTTGTCTTTCTTCCAAAATGCCATGTGTAGGTAGAAGTTACATCTTCCATTGGTGGTTACAACTGCCATTTTCCAGTTGTCTTTCTTCTAGACTGCCACATATTGATAGAAGTTATATTTTCCATTGGGGGTTACAACTGCCATCTTCCAGCCGTCATTCTTCCAGTCTGTCACGTGTTGGTAAAAGTTACATCTTCTATTGGCGGTTACAACTGCCATCTTCCAGCTGTCTTTCTTCCAAGTAACTTTAGCAGTCGCCTTCTTCTATCCTCAATGTTATCAGAAACCGTTTCTTCCAAGTAACTTTAGTAGACGCCTTCTTCCATCTTCCAGGTCATCAGGAACTTTTTTCTTCCATATAACTTCCGTAACCGCCATCTTTCAGGTCATTAGGAACTGCTTTCTTCCACGTAACTTCTGTAACCGCCATCTTCCACCTTTCAGGTCATCAAGAACTTATTTAATCCACATAGCTTACTTCGATTATGTCAAGTGCATGGCAGGTGGTTGAATAATAGGCTACAACATGGTATGGAAATTTTAAGTGCCAACACCTGCAGTTGCATCTACCATAGTATCGATGTTAGGTAAAGGAAAATCATCTTTTGGGCAGGCCTTGCTAAGGTCGTGGTTTTCCACATAAACTCGAATCTACCCACTCTTCTTTTTTCACTGGTACTATGTTCACAAGCCATGTTGGGTGTTGAATAGGCTTGATGAACCCTGTTTTCAACAATTTTTCCACTTCTACCTTAATCTGTATTTCTAGGTCTAGGTGGAATACCCGTTATCGTTGCTTCTTTGGCTCTAACGCGGGGTATACATTAAGATGATGAATGACTAGTCTAGTACTTAGCCCTGGCATATGACCATATTCCCAGGCGAAAACATCGCTATATTCTTTGAGCAGATTCATTAAAGACACTCTGGTTTTCTCAAACAAGGTGTTGCTTATGAAAGTTGGTCATGGCATTATTCCATCCCCATATTGACCTATTGCAGGCAATGTTCTGGTTGCGAGTTCAGTTTTGATGCCTCAGGGTCAATGCCAATTGCACAGGCTTCTGACCCCCAACCTCGTCACAATTTGTACACCATATGCCCATCAGACATTTTGACTCGCGACCAACTCACTTCTTTCGGCTTCCTTTTGAGTGAAGCCTTAGCTCCCAAATCCTCCCACTTTGGTAGTGGGGTAGTGTAGACACCGCGACCAGCCATTTTTTCATACTCTGAAAAGTAAATTGCATATGCAAAATGAGCTTCAGAGGCACAGAAAGGGCTCTTAGACACTTTAATTATCATTATTCCTTCCCCCTACTTAGCCTTCATCACTTGGTGGTAAGATGATGGTACTACGCCATATGCATGCAACCATGGCCTTCCCAGTAGAAACTTGGTAGGAGCCTTGTTGGTTTCCATTAAAGTCAGTAACTGAAATGGCATGAGTCACAATCTTGCTTTCCAAAAAATTGATCATTCGCAAAGTTGCAAGCAGAACTAAGTTAACAGATGTCCTTCCATCTAGAAAATCTCGCTTCATTTCGTACCCATTAACAGTAACAGGTATGTACAAGGGCCAATTGTGAGGGGACATGACTTGTCTGTCAGCCTCTGAGAATGTGATCTCGCTCGTGGCCTTTCCTTGTTGTGGTCTAAAACTGGTATGATTGAGGGAGGCAATTGTTTGCTCCTTTAAGAATTCTTTCACATGCTCTTGAATCAGAAGCTCATTGAAGAAGACTTCGAATTTAGCATATTCCATTATTTCGCGAGCTGGAGAACATTCACAGCTGGAAATACTCACCATTTCCTCAGTGTCATCATGAGCACTCACTACTGCCACATGTACGGGAAAAGGCTCATTGGCTATATTTTTCGCGACATCTAAAGATCCTGACGCTTTTTTTCTCTGAACTATTCCGTGAAATGCCCAAGACCCGATCAAGGAATGTTGAATGGATCTGTGATAAGGACAGTAATTACTTTTCATTTTCTCTTCTCTCATCGGCGCCCTTCGCACCGGAGGTAGTGATATGACATCATCAGTAATCCATTGATTAAGCAAATCAATTGCTTCCTTTTCCCAAAAAGGTAAGGGAGGTGGCTTAGATCTCCTGGTGCAATCTTCACTTGTCCTTTCATCCTGTGTGGTTTATACCATTGCCACTCGCCTTGTGGCAATACTTGGCCGTGTCGGAGGCGCCAGAACTTTTCCCAGCCTTTGTGCATTGTCAACTATCGCAGAAAAAGTTCTGAAACCATGGTTAACCAAATGCACCATATATTCTCGTAGCATCCCCTCTATGCATATCTTGATTAATTGAAGCTCGGAGAGTGGCTCATGGCACTGTAGAGCAGTTTCGCAGAATCTCTTGACATAAGCTGCCACTTTATCTCCTAGCCATTGCGAAAGCATTAAAACTTCATCATCTGCTTGAAAGAACTTAGTGTAAAATTTGATTACCGTATCTATCCAGCTCATTATTGAGGCTGAAACCAGGCTGGTGTACCAAGTATATGCGGTACTTGTTAGAGATTTGGAAAATTCTCTAATTTTCAAGTACTCGTTGTTTCTGTGAAGCCCTAGAGCATCCACAAATAGGGAGACTTGTTCCCTCACGTTGCCATCCCTTCCATCAAATTGCTGAAAGCTTGTCACCCCATAATCTTTAGGATACGGCGAGGCCATGATACTTGTATGGTACGGTGGAGTTGTCTCTACTTCATCTACATCAGCCTTTACATTCAAGATAACTCGCAGCTGCTCTCTGGTGATATAAACTTCTTTTTCTAATGATTCAGTTTATACATGTGGTTCCACTCGAGGAAGGCTTTGTGTTGCTGTTCTCGGCAAGGCTCAATTTTCAGCTAGCAGTGACTCTGATTGAAGCACCGAGGCTCGCGAAGCTTCCATAAAAGTGAGAATGGCCTTCTGAGTCTCCTAAATTATAAGCAGAGTTTGTAGAAGAACTAAAGGTAATTCTGGTGAATTTGTCATCGGATCCATCACCGGAGGAACCTCTGTTTGCGCGATACCAACCGTTGCATGACGGCGTTGCCTCTACGCTGGTGAAGCTGGTTCAGTCTCTTGATTTTGCTCTGCTTCCTATTCTTCATTTTACTCAATACGCCGTGTGGGCGGACGCTTTCTTTGGCCAATTTGAGGAGGATTAGCTTGTGCAGAAGACATCGCTTCCCTAGGAGAGTCGCCTTAAATGTAGGGATTTTGATTTCAATTGATATAGAGATAGTTTCTACACTTCGTTAAAACAAAAACGATGATGATAATTTTATTTCTCCTTGGTGATTACAGAACTTTAGAAAGAAGAAGAAAAGATACGAGAAATAGTACAAATAAACTTGAAGATCACTTTTTCTCTCTCTAGGAATTTTCTCTCTCTCAGTCTGAAGTCCTCCAAAATGAGCTCATGTTTTTCTATTTATAGGCATCGAGGTTAAGCCGGCTTTCGCGAGGCATCCTTGCCACGTCAACACCACCTCGCGGCCCAGCTGGTATACCTCACGACACTTGATGCGTGAGGTCTTCTCGCGGATTTTGCTCATACCACTATTTCATTATGTCCTTCTTTCACCAAAGAGTCAACAATGATTTCCTGATGTTATAGCTTTCTCCTGGGTCATGACCTATTTGCATGCATACCATTTTCATGACCCTGATTACTACTAGCCTCTCTGAGGTACTTTTGATTTGAATGATACAAATAGAGTCGTGACCCGCCATTTGCATACTCAAAGCATTTCCCTAAATTTCCATGTAGTATTCCCTATGCGAGCAACATATAGGGCTACGGGTTTAGATGTTAGCTATATCCACATCAGTCCCCCCATAGATACCTCTGTGTAATGTTTCTACTCGTGTATAAACCATTTCGGACCAGTTCTCAAATAACCATTTTTCCCTGTCATAATAAATACTCACGAGGCACCCCCCTTACAACTTTATTTTCATTAAGTTGAAAAATTAAGATTGTTTTTTTAGTCTATAGTAATAGTAGGTGAAATATATAATTTTGGGGGGCCCAAATTGTGAGATTGGATTTAAATTTAGTAAGAATTGAGTTGTTAAACAAATTATTAGTCTTTTTAATTTGAGAAAATGAGACCCTTGAATTGCCTTGAAAACTAATTAAATTTTATAAAGGCTATATTAATATTAATATTGTTTTAAAAAAAAATTGGACTCCACGAACCAAGAGGCCCTAGGTGACCGCCTAGGTTGCCTAGCCTCAGTGCCGGACCTGGGTGTATGCACGCATATAGCATCTCCAAATGGCTACGATCCCTATCTTTTATTTTTTAGGCAAAATTTGGGGACTATCACCAACATATTAAATCTTTCTAAACTATAAAAGTGCGTATTTAAGTTCCTGAATTTTTCAATTGTTACAATTTTTCTATATAATTATTGGAGTCAACATTTAAGTGATACCACTCTGCCTCCATGGACCTTGTTTTTAGTTTTAAATTTATAATATAAGCCCATATTTGTATCTCTTCAGCTAAAACTGGTCTTTATGTATATATTATAAAATATATATACATATACACACACTAAGAGCATCCGGTATGGAAGGTATTCTAGCTAGCTCGGAGCCTCTGTGGCGAGTGAGGCAGTTCGGTGAGCAACTGGCCATAAGCGGGCCCCACACGCTGGCGAAACAAAATTGGAGGGAAGCGGTTGGGAAGAAGAGGGAAACAGTTGGGATACACATACACATTAATATATATATATATATACACATATATATACACAAACAATCGATTTATACAAAGTTTCTCTAAATTTTTGTGCTTGTTGAAATTATCGAGTAATCGGAGATGAAAAGAAAGACCCGAAATTTTGTGAACAATGCGGAGTCGAGTTTGATGATTCTCGGATACATAGATATCAAATGGGCTACATCAAACTGGCATGCCCAGTAACCCATGTGTGGTATTTGAAACGTCTTCCTAGTTATATTACGAATCTTTTAGATAAACCTCTTAAAGAATTAGAAGGCCTAGTATACTGCGATGTGTGATTTGATCGAAATTCTTATTTTACAGATTCGGAATGAGAAACTGTCATCCCATTCAATCCAATTGGGATGCCCTGGATCTGACATGTCTCTTAGGAGGAGTAACATGAAGCTCAGAATTATTATGGGTGTATTCAATACTCCAAAAATAAAAGGGGAAATTGATCTATGGTCGATTTTATAACAAATAATTAGGATTTTCCAGTTCTACCTCGTAAAAAAATACTTTTTTTTTTTTGTAGAATTAACCATTTTCTTTCTTTTAGCAAGAAATTATGTTCAAGTAAGCAAATAGAAAATATGTCATGGTTACAGGAGTCTATACATCGCATATAGGCTTTAAAGACATCGTGGTCGTCAAGGTGAAGGGGGACCTAAAAGATCGAATGGAACGAGACATAAAAACAAAATCCCTTATGAATTCCAAAGTACTCCTTTAATTTTAATTACGGGGATTCATGGAGGTAGACTACTCAAGAATTTCACATTTCATTTATGTCGTAATTGAATAAAGAATTCGGAAAATCTAAATAATAAATAAAAGGAAGAAGGTATCAATCAAATCTTGTTTGGTCTGCACTAGGAACTTGAGTAAGGAGTAGATCTTTTGTTTTTGGGGTTTTTGAGAATTTGAAAGCGAGAACTCCGTTCTTTATCTTTATTTGGTGTACCTACTTGAGCCGAATGAAAGGAAACTTTCACGTCCGATTTTGAGGGGGGAGATCTGATAGGATCCTATCCTAATTTTTCTTTTGCTAGGCCCATAGATAAAAAACCCACTTTCTTACGATTACGAGGTTTATTCGAACTCGAAATCCAATCCTGGAAATATAGGATCCCACTTTTTTTTACTTCTCAAGGCGTCGATACATTTCGAAATCGAGAAATCTCTACTGGAGCAGGTGCTCTCCGAGAACAATTACCCGATCTAGATTTATGAATTATTATAGACTATTCCTTAGTAGAATGGAAAGAATTGGGGGAAGAAGGGCCCACAGGGAATGAATGGGAAGATCGAAAAATTGGAAGAAGAAAGGATTTTTTGGTTAGACGCATGGAATTAGCTAAGCATTTTATTCGAACAAATATAGAACCAGAATGGATGATTTAGTGTCTATTACCAGTTCTTCATCCCGAGTTGAGACCGATCATTCAAATAGATGGGGGTAAACTAATGAGCTCGGATATTAATGAACTCTATCGGAGAGTTATCTATCGGAACAATACTCTTACCAATCTATTAACAACCAGTAGATCTATGCTAGGAGAATTAGTAATGTGTCAGGAGAAATTGGTACAAGAAGTCGTGGATACACTTCTTGATAACAGAATCTGCTGACAACGGACGAGGGACGGTCATAATAAAGTTTACAAGTCATTTTCAGATGTAATTGAAGGCAAAGAGGGAAGATTTTTTGAGACTCTGCTTGGCAAATGGGTCGATTATTCAGGGCGTTCCGTCATTGTCGTAGGCCCTTCACTTTCATTACATTGATGTAGATTGCCGCGCGAAATAGCAATAGAGCTTTTCCAGACATTTGTAATTCGTGGTTTAATTAAACAACATCTTGCTTCAAACATAGGAGTTGCTAAGAGTAAAATTCGGGAAAAAGAACCGATTGTATGGGAAATACTTCAGGAAGTTATGCAGGGGCATCCTGTATTGCTGAATAGAGCACCCACTCTGCATAGATTAGGCATACGGGCATTCCAGCCTATTTTAGTGGAAGGGCGCGCTATTTGTTTACATCCATTAGTTCGTAAGGGATTCAATGCCGACTTTGATGGGGATCCAATGGCTGTTCATGTGCCTTTATCTTTGGAGGCTCAAACGGAGGCTCGTTTACTTTTGTTTTCTCATATGAATCTTTTATCTCCAGCTATTGGGGATCCTATTTCCGTACCAACCCAAGATATGCTTATTGGACTCTATGTATTAACGAGCGGGAATCGTCGAGGTATTTGTGTAAATAGGTATAATCCGTGTAATCGTAGAGACTATCAAAATGAAAATGAAAGAATTGACAATAATAACTATAAGTATACGAAAGAAAAAGAATCCTTTTTTTGTAATTCCTATGATGCAATTGGAGCTTATAGGCAGAAACGAATCAATTTAGATAGTCCTTTGTGGCTCCGATGGCGACTAGATCAACGCATTATTGCTTTAAGAGAAGCTCCCATCGAAGTTCACTACGAATCTTTGGGTACCTATTATGAGATTTATGAGCACTATCTAATAATAATAAGTATAAAAAAAGAAATTATTTTGATATACATTCGAACCACTGTTGGTCATATTTCTTTTTATCGAGAAATTGAAGAAGCCGTACAGGGGTTTTGCCGAGCTTGTTCATACGGTACCTAAGCTAAGTAATTCTATGATACCAGTGGGAATTCAGGTCTCTCTGGTTCAACTAGGATCATAGTTCTGGAATTTCTATGCGAATCACGATCGAGGAAAGGAAGTTTCCCAATCATTGACTCAAACCCATTGTCGAATCCTACTCAGCGGAATATGGAGGTACTTATGGCAGAACAGGCCAATCTGGTCTATCACAAAAAAGTGATAGACGGAACTGTCATGAAACGACTTATTAGTAGATTAATAGATCACTTTGGAATGACATATATATCACACATCCTAGATCAAGTAAAGACTCTGGATTTTCAGCAAGCCACCGCTACATCCATTTCATTAGGAATTGATGATCTTTTAACAATACCTTCTAAGGTATGGCCCTAAACAATAATTTCTCTATCCATTATAGCTCTCCTATCGATTTATACAAAATTTCTCTCTGAAATATAGCCTTAAAAGTTGTTTAATGCAAGTGTCTCAGACATTATGGTAGATGATTGCTCTCCAGTTCACCATTGGTAATTCAGCAGTAAATAAGAGAAGACACACCTCCTAACTCCGGTTTAAAAATTCACAGGGATAAGTCTTATTTTTTGTGTCGAGGTGCATTATATATAGACTTGTCAATGGATTGGATTTTGACCCGAATCCGATCCGATTAGCCGGATTTGGATTAGAAAAAAAATCCGATAATCGGAATACGATCCGAATCCGATAATCCGATTCCTTAACAAATTGGATTTGGATTTGCCTAATCTGATCCGATAATAACCCAATCCGATTAATTTTATATATACACATATATATTATGTTATTAATATGTAAATATTAAATAATATACTAAATTATGTTTCAAAATTTTTTTTCGCTTTTTCATTTTTATGTTCTTTTAGTCATGTATTATAAGTATTGATTGTAAAATATATAATTTAGTGTTTAATATTCTTAAAAATAACATAAAAATAAAAATAAAAATAATAATTTTTTGTAATTTTTTTTTACCTAATCGAATCGGGTTATCGGATCGGATATCCGAAAATAAATAAATTCGGATTTGGATCAATTAAGTGGAAATCCATCGGGTTATCGGGTCGGATTGGATCGGATATATGCTAATCGGATTCGGATCGGATCAGGACAGATCCGATCCAAATCCGATCCATTTACAGGTCTAATTATATAGCATCTCCAAATGGCTACAATCCCTAATTATTAAAAAAATTAGGCAAAATTTGCGGATTGTCACCAAAATATTAAATCTTTCTAAAGGATAAAAGTTAGTATTTAAGTTGCTGAAATTTTCAATTGTTGCAATTTTTCCCTTATAATTATCGGAGTCAAATTTCAAGAGATACCACTATGGCTCCATCTGCCTTGTTTTTAGTTCTTATTTTCTAATATAGGCCCATGTTTGTATATCTTCAGCTAAAAGCCAGCCCTGAGATTATCAGAATCTTGATAGGCCCTAAGCTATAATTTTTCTCTCAATTATAGTTTTCTATATTTTTTTACACAATATCTCAATCAAATACAGCCTTGAATTAGTTTAATGCAAGAGCCTCGGACATTATTGTGGTGGATTTCTCTCTAGTTCTCCATTGACAATTCAGCAATCAAAAAGATAAGATTGCACATGCCTCATGATTGCAGTTTGAAAAAAAATCACAGGGATTGTTCTTATTTTCAGTGTCGAGATGCATGCACATATATATATAACATCTCCAAATGGGTACAATTAGGACATGTTTTTGTAACTGTTCTAATTTTTTGGTTTATTTGGTAAAATTAATGTTGGTATTCCTATAGCAAATTAATGGTATCAAAACATGACATTTTTGGAATCATCAAAGTTGATGATTTGGGTGGTGCGAACATTGTAGCAAACCAATGATACCAACTCATGTTGCACCATCTCACCCACACCAAACCAAATCTCATTTCTCTAATATTAATATATTAATATATTTTAATATTATAAATTTTAACATGAATATTAATATATTAATAAATTTTAATATTAATATTAAAATTAATATATTTTAATATTTTAATATTAATAAATTTTAATATTATAAATTTTAATATTAATATATTAATATATTAGTATATTAATATATTTTAATATTTATAAATAAAATGTGAAATCATCCCAAGTTACCAAATATAGTCTGTTTTCAGAATTTCAACCCATACCAACTTTACCAAATATGGTTTGGTTTTTCAGCATCATTTTTTCTCACACCAAAACCATCTGCACCAAACATGGTTTGGAACCAAAATAAAATCACACCAAACCAAATCCAACCCAACCCAAACCAAAACCAAAAACTAACACTGCACCGCACCGTTACCAAACATGACCTTAGGGATCGTAACCGGTATGGTTTTGGCGGGTCTACCCTTTTTCGCCCCCATAAAAAAATTCTCATCTCGTATACTTAAAACACGAAATTTAATATTATAAAAATTAAATAAATCATCAAATTATCCAACAATGCACATTATAATACATTATACCGAAAAGAATAACAAAAAAAAAGATTGTCCAAAATTAGGTTCACTTCAATTTAGATAACAACAAAAATAGAGTTTAGGATTAATGGGTTACATATATTTTTGATTTATTATATATATATAATAATAATAATAATAATAATAATATGTCTAAACGAGATGGGGTGGGGCGGAGACACCTAAAACCGTCCCCGCCCCGTTTATGTGCGGGTTTTTTTTCCAACTTCATCCCCACCTATATAATATAAATGGGGCATTCAAAATCGCAATAAACAGGGTGGGACAGGGCAAATTGTCATCCCTAGGTATAATCCTATTTGTTATTGTTTTAAGCAAAATTTGCGTACTATTACTTATTCCCACAAATAACTCCTGAGTTTTGCCCTATTTTCACACGGATCCCCTCGAAGTGGAATATTCTCACTCACACTCCTTTGAAATTTGAATTTCGTCCCACTTTCACCCCTTTGTGTTGACGTCTTTATTTTATTGATGTCAACCACTACCTTTGATGCAAAATGTCCATATTACTCTTAAGAGTGTATGAAATAACTTAGATACCCTTATATGTTAAATTGAATATTCTTTTTTATCCCTAACTTATGGATATAGTTTTACCTTTATATCCTTTACCTTATATATCATTATATATATACACGCACCTTTAAGAAATCCATTCAGCCCCAAATCATTTCTTAGTTCCTCTTTCTCTCTCTCATCCAAACTGCAGATGACCCACTGGTTAAGAACTCAGCCTCACACATTTGCACACACAAGCCCATGTAATAAGAACCCAAAATAAAGCACGCCAAAGATTATTTACAAATAATAATAAAGGAATAAAAAATTATATATGGGATAAAAGATAGTAATTCTTTAAAAAAATTTGATGCAACTATTTTGAAATTGGAGGGTTGCTGAGCTCTTACATGAGAAAAGGTGACCCACTGGTTTCTTGATCCTTAGACTCGTGCACAGAGAAATGAATTTGTTCACCCTTAGACACAAGAATTAGGATTTACTTATCTTTGTTTATTAGCTACAGTTATATATATATATATATATATATATGAATATAAACAGATATGTAATATGTATCAATTCTTAGGTCAAGAACACACAATCAATACTTTATCACACCACCATGAACCAACCCTTTAAGCTCCATAATTATCTGAAATTCACAAATTAAAATACCAAAGTTTCAATTGTTGTGATGAATTGAGATAGCAAAACCCTAAATTGATGGCCGAAAGAGGAGAAGGGTTGAGGACGGTGAATGGTGGTGGGTCCCGGTGAAGAGAGAGAGCAGTGTGGTGGTATCCGAGGTCGGCAGAGGGGCAGATAGAGAGGTCGTGCGCGACTCTGATGTGCAAAATCTGGTGGTCGGTGGTGGTCTCGCATTTGGTGATGGATGTGGTGGTGACTCCGGTTGAGAGAGAGAATGGTGTGGAATGGTTGGTGGGGGTAAGATGGCCGGAGAAGAATAAGACGGTGGTGCTTGGCGGAGGCTTTGCTGTATATATATATATACAATTAGGGCTGCAAACGAACCGAGCCGAGCCGAGCCGAACTTTGGAATGTTCAAGCTCGGTTCATTTACTAAACGAATCTAGAAAATGTGTTCAAGTTCGGCTCATTTGCTTAATGAACGAGCCCAAGCCGAATGCGAGATTTAACGAATCGAGCCCGAGCTTGTTCACGAACGACTCGTTTCGGTGCAACATATATTAATCTTCCTAATAGTTTCCTGGATTGAATTGTTGCATGTCTGTTTTAACATATTTTCACTAGTATAATATTTGATGAATGGATTTTATGTTATAACCACCTAATTTCTATAATCTTTTCACAATAATCTTCATAATTTGTTCAATTTGAACACTTTCTTTTGTCAAATATGATATAATTTTACTATTTAACTTAGACGAGCCTGTTCACGAGCTTGACGAGCTGAGCTTAGTAATGTTCAAGCTCGGCTCGTTTACTAAACGAGCCGAACCCGAGCTTACTCACGTATGGCTCGGTTCATTTGCAGCCCTATATACAATCATTTAGAATTAAAGGATAATGATATTAAAAGAGGTGTTCCAGTCTTTCAACATTTTGATAACTAATTATAAAGAATAATATAATAATGTAATAAACTTAAGGGGGGCATAATGGTCTTAACACACATAAGGTTTTTTCAATTTTTTCAATTATAATAGACAGGGCAAACACATAACTTCACATAAAACTGTAGTGGTTTGGCTCAGGGGTGTGAGTGGGAATATTTCAATTTGAGGGGGTCCTTGTGGGAATAGGGCAAATCTCAAGCGTGTTTGTGGGAATAACCCTATATTTTACTATAAAAGAAATGTTTTTTATTTATGCCCAAAAAAACATTAATGCCGAAATATATATATATTTTTTGTAACTACCAATTAAGATAAAATATAAAACAAATTAAGCCCGATATATAAAAAATATTTCGAACTACAAATGAGATTTTGTTTTCATTTTTAACTTTTTTTTTTATATATTTTACTATAAACGGGAAAACAATTGATTTATGCCGAAATAAAAAATTAAAGCATCAATATTTTTAACTTTCCAATTATATATATTTTTTGCATAAATCACTTTTTTTCGTTTATCGTAAAAAAAATATATATATAAATTTAAAAACAAAAAAGAAAATCTCATTTGTAGTTCAAAATATTTTGGGTAAATACCACTGACATCCCCTCAAAGATACCCTAATCACACACAGACCCTCTCCATATTCACTATTCCCACTCAGATCCCCTGCCGTCAAATTTATTAACATTTTTGTAGGAAATTACCAAAATATCCTTCTTCCTCTTCCCCTTTCCTTCTTCCTCTTCCCCTCTCATTCTTCATCCTTTCCTTCTTCCTCTTCCTCTCTCCTTCTTCCTTTTCTTCATTTTCCCCTCTCCTTCTTCCTCTTCCCCTCTCCTCTCTCTCAATATAGCAACATATATACATATATATACGATATATATAACAATTATATATATATACGGGTATATAGCAGCTATATATATATACGGGTATATATATGTATATATGGGTATGTAATATGGGTATATATAGCAGTATATATATATATGTATATATGGGTATGCAATATATACAATCCCCATCTTCAATCTCTCTCCCAATTTTTCACTTCCAATCTCTCTATATATATAAATTAGGGTTAGGGTTTTGGGATGCCCAAATTGAAGAAGAAGAAGAAAGATATGCAGGTCATTTTATATCATTTTGAGGGCAAAATAGACAATTCACAGGGTGGTTAACGACATAGTTTAACGGCGTGGAGACGGAGGGGGTCTTTGTGGGACAAAATTCAATTTTGAGGGGGTCCAAGTGTGAATAGTGAATATCAAGGGGTCTGTGTGGGATTAGGGTATCTTTGAAGGGGTGTCAGTGGTATTTACCCAAATATTTTTTATATTTCGGACCTAATTATTTTATATATTTTACCCTAATTGATAGTTCAGTTAAAAATATTGATGCATTAATTTTTTATTCGACATAAATTATTATTTTTCATTTATAGTAAAATATAAAAAACAAAGTTAAAAACGAAAAAAAAAAATCTCATTTGTAGTTCGAAATATTTTTTATGTTTTGGACTTAATGTTTTTATATTTTACCATAATTGGTAGTTTGAAACAAAATTATTTTGGCATTAAATTTTTTTTTTGGGCATAAATAAAAAAAAATTCGTTTATAGTAAAATACAAAGTTAAAAATGAAAAAACAAAATATTATTTGTAATTTAAAATATTTTTTATATTTCGGACTTAAGTTTTTTATTTTTTACCTTTATTGGCAGTTGCAAAATAATGTATGTTGGCATTAATGTTTTTGTTTTTAGCATATCTAAATAAAACAAAATTGTTTATCGTTAAACCCTAGGAATGGCAATTGGGGCAATTAAAAAAAATCCTAAAGATAAAAATAATGTTAAAATATACATATATATGAGTATCTTTGTAATAGATATAATATATATGGGTATATTTGTAATATTTAATATATATAAGGATATTTTAGTAAATAACTTAAACGAGGCGACTAAAAATATACATATATATGAGTATTTTTGTAATAGATATAATATATAGAGGTATATTTGTAATGTTTAATATATATATAAGGGTATTTTAGTAAATAACTTAAACGGGGTGGGTTTCTCATACCCGTACCTTTTAGTTTAATCGGGGCCCCAAATTTGGGATAAATGGGGCAGAGCGGGTTTTATTGCCATCCCTAGTAAACCCCTCTCTAATTTTAAGGGTAATTTTATCTAAAATTATTGGAAAATGGACAAGTTGATTAAATTTGTTAATATCAAATGAATTTTTTGTATAGAAAAAAGGCAAGTTGATAATTTTTTAAATCACGTGGGAGTTTGCTCATAATAGCCCTATAATTATTGTGTAAACTTTTTAGAGATACCACTCTAGCTATACGAGCCTTGTTTTTAGTTCTAATTTTGTAATATAGGCCCATGTTTGTATCTCTTGAGCTAAAATTGGTCTTTATATACGTACTATAACATATATATATATATATAAAAGAGTAAAACAAAAGCATGTGTTATACACGTAATAACAATGAAATTATAATAAACAACTGAATTATTTAATTATAATTAATAATTTTAACTGAACTATAAGAGTAAAAATAATTCAAAATTATAGTATCCTATTACAATTAGACATTTAATTTATATATCATATTTAATTTATATATTTAATACTTAATTATTTGTATTTTATTAGGATATAAAACTACCTAATCACAAAAATACTCATGGTGTTGTAACTTATAATAATATTTAATAATTTTTATTTTAGTAAGATATAAAACTACCTAATCGAATAAATACTCATGAGTTTAAGTTTAATTAATTCAAGTAAAATTCTACTTGAATTTAGAGTTATGATAATAATTCAATTAAATTCACATCAAAATTTTAAATATAAATACTGAAACACTACTGAAATTCTTCACACTTTTAATAACAGTATAGATATAGATATACACATACTGATCGGTACAATTATTAGCCTCAAAGCCGACCCTGAGATTATCCATAATTTATCTCTCAATTATGGTTATCCTATATTTGCTTACGAAATATATCTCTCAAATATAGCATTGAAGTTGTTTAATCAAAGCGCCTTAAACATTATGGTGGTGGATTGGTCTCCAGTTCACCATTGACAAATTCAGCAGTCTGAAAAAGAAGGTTGGACATGTCTCCTTACTCCGGTTTGAAAATTAACAAGGATTGGTCTTATTTTCTGTGTCGAGGTGCATGCACACATAACATCTCCAAATGGCTACAATCCCAATTTATTATTTTTTTAGGAAAAATTTGCGGACAATCACCAACATATTAAATCTTTCTAAAGTATAAAAGTGAGTATTTAAGTTCCTAAATTTTTTGATTGTTGCAATTTCTATAATATAAGCCCATAATTGTATCTCTTCAGCTAAAACTGGTATTTATATACGTACTATAACATATATATACATATACACATAGTAATTCATACATTTGCAAGTCTCTAAGCCTGAGATTATCAGAATCTTGATAGGCCCTAAGCTATATTCTGTTTCTCAATTATACCTTTCCTATACTTTTACAGGAAACATCTCTCTCAAATACAACCTTGAAGTGCCTCACACATTATGGTGGTGGAATGCTCTCCAATTTGCCATTGACAATTCAGTAGTCAAAAAGAGAAGGATGCACATGCCTCCTGATTCCGGTTTGAAAATTTGCAGGGATTAGTGTTATTTTCTGTGTATTTGCAAGCACGCATATCACATCTCTAAATGGCTACAATCCCTATTTATTATTGTTTTTAAGCAAATTTTGTAAACTATCACCAACATATTAAATCTTTCTTGAGTATAAAAGGGAGTTATTAAGTTCCTGAATTTTGCGATTGTTGCAATTTTTTATTTTTTAAAAGCATTATCGGAATCAACTTTCAAGTGATACCAATCTCGAACTATGGGCCATGTTTTTAATTTTAATTTTAATTTTGTAACGTCGGCCCATGTTTATTTCTCTTCAGCTAAAACATGTCTTTATATACTTTCTATAAGTTATATTGTCACCTCACGAGATTTCAAGAATCCAAAACCAAAGACTAGAAATCAAAGAGTGTAACGCGGTGCGGAAAACCGAAACAAAAGTCCATAAATCCGATGTTTTAACCTATGAAGGGTCTCAAAGGAACCCAAAAGACACGAGAAAATAGGAAAAATGACAAAAAAGCAAAGAAAACAAAAGGGCTGAAAAGTGCCCAGATACTACGCCCTGGTCGAGGTGTCGCCCAGACTGATGCACTCCACTAGGCGAAACCAATTTGGGTTTTTAACATAAGAAAATGACCGTTTACCCCCGACCTTCCATTTTTCATGCTGTCGGTCCCGAAATATCATAAATAATTAGAAAAACAAGTTTTTCATTCGCGGATTCCAAAAATAGTCACCGAGACATCGGAAAACGTGAAAAATGCAAACTTTGAATAAAAGTGTTTCTTTAAAATTTCGTAAAGTTATCTGTCTTGCCCCTGATCTCCGTTTTTAATATCGTCGACTTCTGAAAGTCGAAATCTTTGAGAAAATGAGCTTAGAATCTTTTCTAAAACACGAAAGCTCGCTGGGGCTAAGGGGTGAGCGAAAACAGGTTTTTCTTTAAAAACCGAAAGAGTTCGTTTATAATTTGTGAAAAATGTCGTTTTTGGAGATATCACCTAATATCAACAATAGTATTTAAAACAATACTAATAACACTAAAATGAAGCAAAATCATGAGATTTGACATTAAGATGCCTCATGGCGATACAAATCATAGTTTTACAAAATAAGACGTACTTTAGCATTTTCGGCACTGATAGGTTCCAAAATTATACATTGTAGGCCCCTATCTTGCTATTGTTATGTCTTTACATTCCATTATTTGGTATTTTTATGCAATCTGTTTGTTAAAGCATGTTTCTATGAAGAAAACGAGCTAACTTTGGTGAATTAACTAGAGAAGTGCTCATTTCTAATCAAAAGGAGAGCTAAAGAGGTGTTTTCAAGAGAAAAGTGTCTCCCAGAGAACGAAAACGTCATTTTTCCGAACCGCAACTTCAGGAATATGCTAAAGGAGTCGAGATGGTTCAAACGGCACTATTCCTAAGAAAAGTGGTTTTCATGAAAAATGCTACGATCCATCTACGGACCAAGTAGCAAAAACTGGTTAGAAAGTATCATTTTGACGCCCCATCTACGCCCATCAGAAGAGGCCTACACGTCACACGTAGGAAGGCCCACGCATCGTGCGTAGCCTATGCCTACGCGCCATTTGTAGTTGTCCTGCGAACTTAAAGTGTGGAATTCCGATTTTGGCCCCGACTTGAGTTTCTTTGATTTGGCTATGATTCCAACACTTCAATGAATGTGATATACACATATTATATGTAAAATTATAGGATTTTGATATTTTGGGCCGAAGTTGGGCGCATACAGCAGGCCAAATTTTTAGTCAACTTTGGAAGCCCATATCTCGGTCAAAACATATCCAAATGGGGTGATTCTTTAGCCTAACATCAAGAGTTTGAAGTCAGGTTTCCAAAAAGCTATTACCCACATCCATAAAATGTGTGTAGATCCAGATATTATCAAAAGAGTGAGTGGCATTCTGCAGAAAAAACTGGAAATTTCATATTCGGGCCAAAATCCTAGTTTGACCCAAATTGACCCAGATGACTTTGTATTCAACTCCAACACCTATATGCATGTTTTTAGACATATTATACATTATATTGAAGGGTTTTGCTAAGTTTGGAATGAAATCACATAAAAGGGGAATCCTACTCTCAATAGGAAAGGAAATGCAATTAGGGTTTCCCTCACCTTTGTCTATAAATACTAAGGTCTGGACCAGATCTAAGGGACTTCTTTCTACCCAATTTTCAGAGCTTTCTTTTCAGATTCATATAATCAAAAGGGAGAAGTCATTCAAGACCTAGATATTCGGAGAAGAAGACCATGGAGGACGTTTCTACATCAACGATGCAATCACCTTCTACCATAAACAACTAATTCGGTATCTAGAGTTTTCTAGCAAAACCCTAGCCAAATAATGTAATTATTTTATTTATTTTCAATTGTAATGAGGGGAAACTGTGACCATACTGTGATGATTGATTGTAAATGTGTGACCATTTTTATTCTTGACAGAAGATTTTATATTTATTATTGATTCTTGTCTTAAATTGAATGAATATATCTTCTTACACAATTACGTTATCATAAACATAGTGTGATTTTTTACATCAATGGTGCTTAACACTTGAAACCCTAGGTTTACACAGGTCATGCCTCGGCGATGTATCATTGACATACTTTAGTTTAATTTCATGCATTAGGAGTAAATTAGAATAAAATAAATAGCATGCACTAGTTACACTCTGTCTGGAGATGGGTTGTAGCGAATCCAGTTGACGGTATCTTTTTTGGGGTTGTATTCAACTATTTGTGGTATGACCTGATTCACAGTTATGGATCGCCATCTTGCAATTGATAAAGTAGATAGCTATATTATGCGATTGGTGGTGGAGTGGTGAAAACCTTAGTTTTTTCTCTACTGTTCTTGTCTTAATCTATCTTTATTTGCTTTCTTAGTTGATTAGTTAATCAATCACAAACAACAAACCATATTTTTATCGCAATTTAAGAGTATTATTTTACGAGAATTCAGAATACGACTTAGTCTCTGTGGGATCGATAACCTTTCTCAAGCTGAACTGTACTACAATACGATTGGTTCGCTTGCGATAGGTAAAACCTAAACCGTCATAAGGGTGCATTATTAACACATATTTTTAGCACATCCCACGGACAATAAGACACCGAAGTGCACCAAAAAGTTAAGTCCCCGCGCATAGCGGTTCGAGGGACGTACAATAACAACAACTCAGCCAACATGCTAGCCTTCAAGGGAATTAGTCTTACATGGGTTTATTATATTATCGTAATCTGATAAAATAAGCAAAATATATATGAATGTTCCACAAAAAAATAAAACCGCTATCGGAATGCAAAAAATAGCGGGGCAAGGTACTAGATGAACCGTCGACACTAGAGGCCTCCCGTAGGGGGATCATCACCTAAAAAGATTTTAAATGATGGGGTAAGCTCACTAGCCCAGTAGAGGAAGCGTCACCACCTCAATTTCAATCGTTCGAGTGTTACAACCCCCCCAAGGTACATGCTACTAATCCTAGGTCGGTCCTCTTATCCCACATGGCTCTCCCGCCAATCCAGGATCCCATCGAACCCAACATATAATTCCCCCAACATGCTCAATATCAATATAGGCAATTCAAAGTGTAATAGAGCAATGGAGTACAATATCAAAATCAAATCTTGTGATGCAATTAACAATGCAACAATAATGTGACACAACCTAACACACACACCCTAATTCTAAGGGTCGACAGATATAAAGTGAAATTACCTAGACGATAGTGAAAATAGAGAGGGGAGAGGTAAATATGTTTTTTGTCAATTTTATGATCAATTAAAATTATTTAGCAGAAATTCAATTTTAATTAGTCACAAACCCTAATTTTCAATTTAAGTCCAAAAACAGTTCTATCGAGCAATATCAAACAAAGATCAATATAGTGCAGAAAATAAAGCAAGAGACGACATAGATAAATATTATACGTGGAAAAACTAAGGAAACTTTCCAAGGAAAAACACCACGGGCACACTCAGGTACCAATGCACTATGAATCAACAATTATAGACTCTATGAGAGTTTTAGACTTAAAATCACTCATGATATGCCTTCCTCTACTCGCAGTCTGAAACCTTTGAATCACTCGTACTTCACGAAGCACGCTTGTTCCGCCATACACTATGAGAGACTCATAAATCAAGCCTGATTTTCCTTTCTCTACTAGCGGTCTGAAATCCTCTAATCTCTCCGTACTCGGATGGATCAAAACAAACTTGTTGCAATGGATGGTGTGATGATTTTTCAGCAATCATTAATCCAATCGTGCATAAAGAACTTCAATATAGAAGCACGATTGGAGAATCTCAACACAAGAGAGAACACCAATATGTATGATCACTCCATAATCACCTCTGTGTCTATCACTCTGTAGAAGAATATAAACTATAGAATATTCCAGAGCTCTCACCAAAAATCCTCTTGAAAACTTGTCGTCAAAAATCGTAGCCTCTTCTCTTGTAGAACCTTGGTATTTATAGGCCAAGTCATAGAAAACCCTATCCTTTCCCTCTTAATTTCATTTCACAATACCTTAATAAATCCTTTAAAATCTTATGTAAATATGCGTATACGTCAATACACTTAAAAACTTTAAGTAGGGACCAATCTAGAAAAATCCAAAAGCTCTCCGAAACACATCATGCATCACAAATGATCACATGACCAAGAATTGGGACCTACGCTTGGGCATAGGTCTAGGGTGTAGGGTCCATTCCCATCTCCAAAAACCAAAGCGTAGGGTAAAGCCATTCTGCCTCTTGTTGCCTCTGACAACGTAGGTATGTTGCATCCTTTGTAATTTTTTCATATTTGAGCTAGACTGGTCATCTCGAACTGCCAATATTTTTAGATGAAGTCATAATGTCTGGAAATGACATTTCTGCCCTCCAGTGAAGTGACGATGTCTAGAAATGACGATTTTGCCCTCCGGTAGCTTTCTTTGCTTTGACACACGCCTTGACTTCTTTCTCGAGATAGAAACGAACATACTAACAACTCTATTGCAAATACACAAAACTCTCAACATGAAAATTCAATCAACATGGTTATTGTTTAGAAGATGACAAACACAAATAATACTATAAAATATTCTTACAATCTCCCCCTTGGCATTTCTGAGACAAAATCATGTTTTACAATATAGCGTCACAAATAACAACATAACATCTATACCTATGAACACAAATATAAACTATCACCTTACTTTCATGATGACCAATCATGTAACCACAACACTGAACAAACCATTAAACGCAAATGTGGAAAATAGATATAAACCAACATAATGGTCATCAGAAAATCATAACAACAATGCACACATAATGATCATCATTCTCCCCCTGAGAATAAACTCCCCCTTGCTAAATACTTCTCCCTCTTAATCAACCAATCTTAACCAAACAATGTCTCCCCATTTTTGTCACTGAAATGTCAAGCAAAGAGAGTATATGCCATAGCAACAATATAGATTGATGCAAGGAAGTACTCAATAGAAAACACCAAGATATAGAATCCTAATCAGATCATATCCAAATTCTCAGGGTAACGAACATTTCTACTATGCAAGACCCTACTGCTAATGCATGAATGCAAAATGTCATGAATAAAAATAAAATAAAATACTTTTTGTAAGTCACTAAAATACCCTAAGGGGGGTGAATAGGGTTTTAAAAATAATTTCTAACTTCTTTTTATTCTTACTAGAACATGCAACAAGGTTCAATATTAATTTACAAGGTAAAATATGCAATGAATAATTTCACTTAAATTCAACAAGCTATTTACCACAATATAAATTAAGCATGCATGAACATAAAGTAAGGAGATATAGAGATATTGACACCGTGATTTTTACGAGGTTCGGTAACTCCTACTCCTCGGCTCAAAGAATCCCCTTCCTTGAGACTTTCCCGATCCTCACACTATGGCTCTTCCTTCAATAGGTGGAATAGCAAAACCTTTACAAAAGAGCTAACTAGCTCTTCACACAATCAAGAGAACAATCCTCCCTTGATACAATGGGCTTCACTCACCCAAGATCACAAATTTGTGTATGCAATCAATATATCACTCAAGAAACAAAAACACTCCAAACCCTAAGGTTTTTATGGAAGATAGATCAATATAAGCTCAAGTGTTTTTAGGTGATATTTCAAGAACTCGAGATATATATATATTCTCACAATATATTTTCAATAAGAGAATAGGCTCAAGGCTTGAGTTTAAATCTTCAAAATGATAAGAGTGAAAAATGAGATTTTGATCTTTCTTGCTATCAAAAGATTGTTCAGAAGATGCTTGAGAGAAAATTAGAGATGAACAATATTTGGAAAATTTCTTACACAAGAACCTTAAGATTTCAATCCATATCTCTTTCTTTCTATAGTGTAACACTAGGGTTTGGAGAGTGTATCTCACCCTAGACAATGTGGAGAGTAGGACCTGAAAATCAGCAAGCAAAATCATTTCTTTTTGGGTAAAAATATTGTTTAGAAATACTTTTCCTTAAAATCCTGAAGCACCCAGTCGACTGCCTCCATGCTTAGATTTAAAATATTTTTCCCAACGGCTAGGGTCAGTCGACTGCCTCAAGAAGGCCAGTCGACTGCCTCATGAGTCAGTCGACTGCCTTGGACAGGCCAGTTGACTGCCTCAGGCAATAAAAAATGTTCGAAACTCTCTGGTTCAGTCAGTCGGCTGGGTCCTTAACTGCCAGTCGACTGCCTTGGACAGGCCAGTCGACTGCCTCATGCAATCAAAATGTTTTATAGCTCACTGGGTCATCCAGACGGCTGGGTCCTTAACGGCCAGTCGATTGGGTCACAGTCAGTCGGTTGCCATTTCATGGCCAGTCGACTGGGTGACTCCAAGAATTGTTTTCAAGGTCCGTTTTTGATCCGTTTGAGTTCGTTTGATTTCTTACTTGAGCTTATAAGACCAATCAACACATAAGATACCTTGTTACAATATTCTCATCCCAACCTATCTACCCCAGGTCTTGAGTCCATCTTTTGTTCTTCTTCGAGTTTGCGCTTGAGTTTCCTTATCGCTTGTTGTTTTAGCGATCTTCCCGAATCATTTACATGTACTTGCTGAAACACTTAGCTCAAATTCATATTAGTACCAAACACGGTTTTGAATGTTTTGTTAATATCAAAATAAGATTTATTGCTTGAAATATAATTTCAAAGCCAACACTTTTGTTTTTAGAAATCTGTGAGTAATGCAGTAGAGACATAAAGTAAATCATTAACACATCATATTCTCATATTTAACTCGACCATTATACACATGGTATAGAAGAAAATCAGCACACATACCTTGTAAACTCAAGAATGCACAAGTCACGTTTTACAAATATATATATATATATATGAAAATTCTTATGTGCAAACACTAAGGTAAGATGAAAACAATACATACTAAAGCCGATAATCTCCCCACTAACCATGATGATAATTCAATTCAAGATTCAAACTGGAAGGCAAAAAATAAAAGATATTTTCTCTGTCACACATTTCATCCTTCTCATCTTTTCAACTTTTTCGCCATATCTTTTTTTGTCTTTTTAAGCTCTGGACTTTCCAGCGATGATTTTTAGTCCCGACCAACTGAGCCCGAGCTTCTTCCATGGGATTTATGCTCATTAGTCTTCTCCTCTTTTTACACGAACACTTAATGCTTACTGAGACAAGAGGCCCAGTTACTTAGATTGAAGAACTACTTTTTGCATTTTTAATATTTTAAACATCTCATTTTTTTCAACATCACCACAATAGTCATACACATGCAAAAAATATTTCATGCATAAACCAATTTAGTATAGCTCATGAACCTTCATACCACTTCGGGTTAAAATAAAAAAAAATTAACAGATTCAACGGGCATTATAATCATCACCGAAGTAACTAGCACCTAAGAATAAAGTTTTGTAACATTAAGTAATCATGTCAAGTGATCATCCAAAAATCTTAGGTCAGTTTGATACATCTACTTCACATATGCATAATGAAACAAGTAAATGTGAAAATAGAGTAAAATATGACAACTTTTGTACTCTGGCCAAACTCAATAGTCTCAAAATAAATTATTTTATGATTTTCTAAAATAAAATGCATGCATGAACAAATATAATACAAATGCATGATTACCTATCAATTCTAGGAAAATAATGCAATGTCTTCCTAGAATGATAGATAAGAAGATATTTATTCTAAATAAAACATACCAATAGATTTCCTAAGACTAACATGCTTTTGAAAATCTAATGGTTTGGTAAAGATATCTGTCAATTAAGAATCTGTGGATATGAACTCTAGAGACACTATCCCATCTTCAACAAGATCACGAATGAAATGATGTCGAATATCTATATATTTTATCCTAGAGTGTTGAACAGGATTTTTAGAAATATTTATTGCACTCGTGTTATCACTGAATACAGTCATTGTACCTTAAGAAAAACCATAATCCTACAACATCTAACGCATCCACAAAACATGAGTATAACAACTTCCAACTGTTACATACTCAGCCTCAGCAATGGAAAAGGAAACACAATTTTTCTTCTTGCTATACCAAGCAACTAAGCAATTTCCAACATAAAAACACCCTCCACTGGTACTTTTTCTATCATCAACAATACCGACCCAATCAACATCAGAAAAATATGCGATATCAATATTAGTACCTAAAGGATACCACAGTCCATAATTCACTATCCCTTTAACATACTTGATAATCCTTTTCACAGTAGTAATATGAGACTCTTTAGGACTTATCTGGTAACGTGCACACAAACCAACACTAAAAGCTATGTCAGGTCGACTGGCAGTCAAATACAATAAACTCCCAATCATACTCCTATAAAGTGGAGGATCGACATCTTTGCCTTTAGTATCCAAGCTAAGCTTAACACTTGTACTCATAGGAGTGTGAGTATCCTTAGCCTTTTCCAAACCAAACTTCTTCACCAATTCCAAGGCATAACGAGTTTGAGGAACAAAAATCTCATCATTTAATTGCCTAACTTGAAACCCTAGAAAGAAGTTCAATTCACCAATTATGCTCATCTCAAATTCATGTTTCATTTGATCTCCAAAATAATGAGCAAACTTATAAGAAGTGGATCCAAACACAATATCATCAACATAGATTTGAGCAACAATTGTATCAATCTCAATTTTCTAAATAAATAGTGTTTTGTCCACTTCCCCTTGAATAAAACCTGTTCCCAACAGGTAATCAGTCAACCTTTCATGCGAAGCTCTAGGAGCTTGCTTTATCCCATACAAAGCCTTTTTCAGCTTGTAAACATGACCCGAATAATAAGGATCTTCAAATCCTTTGGGCTGCTCCACATATACTTCCTCATGAAGAACACGATTCAAAAATTCACTCTTCACATCCATTTGATACAACTTGAATCCAAGATGATAAGCGATAGCAAACAAAATCCGAATAGATTCAAGCCTAGCCACTAGAGCAAAAGTCTCATCAAAATCAATACCCTCCATCTAAGTATATCATTGAGCAACAAGCCTAGCCCTATTCCTAACCACTGTACCATTTTCATAGTTTTTATTCTTGAAAATCCACTTGGTACCAATCACATTTATCTCTTTTGGTCTAGGCACAAGATACCATACATCATTCTTAACAAACTGCTGAAGTTCTTCTTGCATAACATTTATCCACTCACTATCTTAAAGAGCTTCTTTGACATTTTTAGTTTTCAAAGAAGTTGTATAGCATGCATACGAAATCTCATTCCTAGCCTTTCTCCGTGTCACCATCATCTGATCAACAGATCCTATAACATTATGCAAAAGACGGTACAACTTTACCCTTGCAGATGGTTCCTTAGACGGTGTAGGATGAACATCACTAATTGAATCATGTGATTCTGCAGGACTTGAAGTATCATTACTAACCACATTGTCCTCTTTTTCAACCTCAGAATAATCATTATCCAATATAAAGAATGGCTCACCATCTTCCTCCTCAGCAGACGTTAGGGACTCATCAATACATGAGTCATCAACTACTACATTAGCAGATTCCATCATCATTTGAGTTTTAACGTTAAAAACCCTATATGCTCGACTAGTCAATGAATAACCCAAAAATATTCTTTTATCACTCTTAGACTCGAACTTCCCAATAGATTCACGATCTCTAAGAATATAACATTTTACTCCAAAAACTTTGAAATACTTTACATTGGGTTTCTTGCCATTCCACAGTTCATAAGGAGTTTCTAAAGTGTTAGGCCTAAGATAAACTTTGTTCGAGGTGTAACACGTTGTGTTCACCGCCTCGGCCCAAATATACCTAGGACCATTCCTACCCTGTAGCATAACATTGGCCATTTCCTGAATAACCCTATTCTTCCTCTCAACTACTCCATTTTGTTGAGGAGTTTTAGGTGGTGTAAATTCATGTTTTATACCTCTCTCTTCACAAAACACTTCAATTTCTGAATTTTCAAACTCCCTTCCATTATCACTCATTACTCTAGAAATGGAACCATTATTCTCAATCTGAATTCTTAAACAAATTCTCTTAAAACTTTCAGGAGCTTCAGATTTTTCACTTAAAAATCCAACCTATACAAATCTCGAATAATCATCCACCATGAGAAAAATATACTTCTTTCCTTCTTTGCTCATGGTCCTAGTGGGACCCATTAAATAAATATGCAACAACTCTAAAGGTCTAGAAGTACCAATGACATTTATTGTTTTGTGCTGACATTTGACTTGTTTACCCTTCTGACATGATCCACACACAACTCATTTTGCATAACCAAGCTTAGGGACTCCCTTAACAATTTCACTCTTAGTAATTTTTGTTAATTCACAAAAATTAACATGTCCCATCCGCTGATGCCAGATTTCAACTTCATCAAGTTTAACTCTATTGCATAACAATTTAGAATTAGGAACAATGTATTAGCAATTATCAGTTTAACGCATACCTTCCATTATGCAATTCCCAGAAGAGTTAATGATCAAACACTTATCAGGAGAAAAAGTGACATTATGATTGTTATCACATATCTGACTTATGCTCAACAAATTTTCTTTAAGACCCTCTACATAAAGCACATCTTCTAGTTTATGTAGACCAGAAACCACAATGGTACATTTGCCTAGAACATTCCACTTCTCTCCATCACCAAAAGTGATTATCCCACCATGACATTCCTCGAGAAATCCAAACAATGACTTATCTCCAGTAATATTCCTTGAACATCCACTATCCAAATACCAGGAAGTAGACTTGCGTGCTCTAAGTGCAGTATGAACTACAAGACAATGTAGCTCACTTTTTCTCACCCAAGCATTTTTCATCTTCGAAGCTCCTTTTACCAATCTCGACAAATTCTTCATTTCTTCATTCAACATTTGAATTTGATCTTGAACACAATCTTCATGTTGAACTCTTTATTCCTTCACCGATTGCAAAGTCTTCCCTCTTAACTTCGAACACCTCGGTCGAATGTGACCACTGACACCACAGTGATGACAAATAGGAACAAACCTCCGAACTTCATCAGTTGACTTCCTAGGATATCTAGGGGTAGGGAAAGGCTTATTTTCAATAGGTTTTTTGACACAGGATTGAATCCTAGGATTCCAATTTGAATTTCCTTTTGAAGAACTTGATGCTACTTAAGAGGCTTTTACAAAGGTGGTTTTTGCAGCAACATTCAAATTTTGCAATACTCCAACAAAACCTAGTACCTTTGTATTTCCTACGGACTTTCCTACACTCAACATATGATTAAGCTTAAGAGTTCCACTAGACCACTTTCGAACAGTTGAGTTAGCATCTTTCAGCTATTTTTCCAACTTTTCATTCTTAGTTGATTTCTCAACCAATTCCTTATTGAGACCATCTATTAACTTCAAAGCCTCGGTTTTTTCAAGTTCAGACTTATTCAAATCTTCAAACAACTTGGCCTTTTAGGTCTGCAGAATATTTAGAGTTTGAGAACTATTGGCTAATTCATCTTTTAAATAATGTAATTCTTTGTCCATATTAAGACTTTTAGTCAACAATTTCATGTGATTCTTGTGAAGTTGTGTGATCTTATCAAGTAATTTATTATAAGACTCTTAAAGCATTTCATCACAATCTTCATCACTCTCAGAACCTTTCTTTTCAGACATCATCAAACTTGAAGCAACTTCGTTAACATCCTTGCTCTGTACAACAAACACAGTGAAATTCTCAGAATCATCACCTACTTCTGATTCTGTCGCATCACTAGCTAATCCATTGTCGGAGTCATCATCCCAATTGACAACTAATCCTCTAGATTTCTTCAGAGTGTTTGCACACTCTGCAGCTATATGACCATATCATTGACATTCAAAACATTTGGGTTTCTTCTTTTTATGATCAGACTTGTCCTTCCTAATTTGAGTCTTATTTCTATTTCTAGACACACCCAACTTATTCCCAAATTTTTGTCCCTGGCCATTCTGTTTAGCCCTAACAAATTTTTTCAACCTCTTAGTAAACATGACAATATCATTCAGACTCAACTCACTTTCTTCATCAAGTGGCTTTAAAATCTATGCTCTTCTCTTTTGTGCCACTCACCTTTTTAGGATGATTTTTTAACATCCCTATCTCATAAGATTTTAAATTTCTAGTCAATTCTTCAACCTTAATTTCTTTAAGACTCATGACCTTTGAGATGACAGTGACCTTAGATCAAAAATGTTTAGGAAGAGACCTAAGAATTTTATTTACTATGGTAGTTTCATGAATAGGCTCACCTAGGTTATGACAACTTGTTACAATATCAGTTAACCTAGCCACAAAGTCTGCGAATACCTCATCCTCCTCCATCTTCAGCTGTTCAAATTGAGAATTCAAAATTTGAAGCTTTGATTGTTTCACCTTCGACGTTCCTTCATGAGTGACTTGGAGAATGTCCCAATCTTTCTTGGAAATTACGCACGTAGCAATCCTCTTAAACTCACTCAGAGTTACAGCATTGTATAACGCATTCAATGCCTTTTAATTCCAATTCGCGTTATTCGTCTCGGCAACAGTCCACTCACTTGATGGTTTCGGTGTTGATTCATTGGTCGCGTCTTCTTTCACAGTAGGAGGTGAATATCCTACTTTAACAATATTCCATGCTCTCTCATCTAAAGATTTTAAAAACGCTCTCATTCTTGGTTTCCAATATTTATAATTTGAGTCATCAAACAAAGGGGACCTAGATATGGAACCTTCTTCCCAAGGCATCTCCGTCGTCTAAGTACAGAATCTAACCCTAGGTAATTAACCTAAAAAGGGGTAACCACGCTCTGATACCAATTGAAATTACCTAGACGATAGTAAAAACAGCCTAGAGGGGGTGAATAGGCTTTTTATCGATTTTATGATCAATTAAAATTATTTAGTGGAAATTTAATTTTAATTAGTCACAAAACCTAATTTTCAATTTAAGTCCAAAAATAGATCTATCGAGCAATATCAAGAAAACATCAATATAGTAGAGAAAATAAAGCAAGAGACGACACAGAGAATTATATGTGGAAAAACCAAGAAAACGTTCCAAGGAAAAAACCAAGGGCCCACTCAGGTGCCGATGCACTATGAATCAATAATTATAGACTCTATGAGAGTTTTAGACTTATAATCACTCATGATATGCCTTCCTCTACTCGCAGTCTAAAACCCTTGAATCATTCGTACTTCACGAAGCATGCTTGCTCCACCAGACACTATGAGAGACTCACAAATCAAGCCTGATTTTCCTTTCTCTACTCACGGTCTGAAATCCTCGAATCACTCCGTACTCGGACGGATCAAAATAACCTCATTGCAATGGACGGTGTGATGATTTTTCAGTAATCACTCATCCAATCGTGCATAAAGAACTTCGGTGTAGAAACATGATTGAAGAATCTCAACACAAGAGAGAACACCAATATGTATGATCCCTCCATAATCACCTATTAGTGTGTATCACTCTGTAGAATAATATAACCTATAGAATATTCCATAGCTCTCACAAAAAACCCTCTTGAAAAATCGTCGTAAAAAATCGTAGCCTCTTTTCTTGTAGAACCTTGGTATTTATAAGCCAAGTCATAGAAAACCCTAACATTGCCCTCTTATGTAATTTCACAATACCTTGATAAATCCTCTAAAATCTGATGTAAATATGTGTATACGTAAATACACTTAAAAACTTGAAGTATGGACCAATCTGGAAAAATCCGAAAGCACCCCAAAACACATCCTGCATCACAAGTGATCACGTGACCAAGCATGGGGACCTACGCTTGGGCGTAGGTCTAGGGAATAGGGTCAATTCCCAGCTCCAAAAACCAAAGTGTAGGTTAAAGCCATTCTGCCTCTTGTTGCCTCTAACAACGTAGGTATGTTGCATCCTTTTGCAATTTTTTCATATTTAAGCTAGACTGGTCATCTCAAACTCCCAATACTTTTGGATGAAGTCATAATGTCTGGAAATGACATTTTTGCCCTCCGGTGAAGTGACGATGTCTGAAAATGATGATTTTGCCCTCCGGTAGCTTTCTTTGCTTTGACACACTCATTGACTTATTTCTCAAGATAGAAACGAACATACTAACAACTCTATTGCAAATACACAAAACTCTCAACATGATAATTCACTCAATATGGTTATTGTCTAGAATATGACAAACACAAATAATACTATGAATGTTCTTACATAAAGTATCGCCAAAATTGTTCACTTGAGATGATATATATACTCGTCAAGGAAGATAGAAAACACGAAACACGGTCTGTTTAAATAGAGTTTGGAACAAGTTCTCCCCATCGTCTCTATTTCTCGGAAGACTAGTTCCGTTGATAGTGAGAGGCACCACCTGGCTAGTTATTGCGACGATCCGACACAACTCAACTCATACGTGGTTACATGATTGACATAGACCAACACCAAATGTATATCACATAAAAGGTGTATTTAATATGTAACGACATCTCAAATGAACCATGCATCATCATAATATGTGATCCATCATATTTCAACATGTTATCCTCAAGAATACAAACATGTTCATATTCATTCACATATAAGAAACTTCCACAACAAGCATTTATTATCACAACATCATGCTTTCAAAGGGGCCTAAGTTCTCATCAATGTTGTAAAGACTCAACGAGTATATGCATTGCATATATACATAGACACACACACCCTCTTACACAAAACCAAAACAACTTGTTTTTCCCCTACCTCAAGTCGAAGCAAAGAGCAAGAAAGCGTACGAAAGAGGGTCCAATCAATGCTAATTTAACAAACCGAGCAAGAATCTCAAGAAACCTTCCAAGAGGGTGATTCCGATAATTTGAAATAAGGGTCTCCAAGCCTTCAAATGAGCAAGAATATAATAATAACACTAACTTAGGGTATTTCAACAACAATAAACCCAAATAGATTCAAGAATACAAAGTTTAACAAAAACCCTAAAATTGAATAAAACTAGGGTTTTGAGCAAAGTGAACCAAGAGACACAACTCACCACCTATTCTTCACAATATGAGTTCAAGAGGGAACCGATAGGAGCCGAATGTCATACATTTTAGGTCCCTAATTATGTATTGTTAAGTCTACATATATCATTATCTTGGTGCTTTTATCCGGTTTGTGTGTTTTGAGTTGTTTCAGGACCATGTTATATAAAGTGAGTTAATTTCGGTGAAATAACTGAAATAATGATTCCAGATTGTTCGAGAGCCAAAGCCGAGAATAAATGAGCCATAATAGACCTAAATCAAGTTAAAGGTGTAATATAACTGAAGTGGAAAAGAGCCGAGCAGATAAACGAAGCAAAGAAGTAAAGATATGAAAAACAACATGAAAAACTACCGAGTACTCGGTAATGCCTAGTTCGAGTACTCAGTAGGCCAAAATCTCAGCCTTAGCGCGGATGATAACACAAAATAGGATTTTCTCATGCCATAGCCATGCCATGGTGCGCCATCAGAGAATCACCGAGTACTCAAGGTTTTACCATTCCAGTACTTGAGATTTTAACTCCGAGAACTCGAGACTACTACCGAGTTCTCGAACACTTTAAGAGTTCAACATATTCAAACTACCAAAACCTGATCAAAACAACTTTAAATGGAGTGATTCAAAAGCCTAAACTCATCTTCATGAAGTTAGCTTTCTAACACACTTTGAATCACACAAAAACTCCTCCCGTAGCTCAAGATATAATCAAAATAATACAGCAATAACGAAGCTGAAAATCAACTTCGAGTACTCGAGATTGGTCGACTTCAACTTCATGGGTGGACCCCGTTTGACTTGTTTTGCACTCCAGGCTATCTTGGGATGTAGTTTAGGCACATTATGGTCAAATATGACATTCATTTCTCAACGGAAATACGCAAGGAAAGATTCACTTACCAGGAAAACAATCAACATTCAGACAGGAATTGCTCAACCTCTATAAAATAAAGTGTTGGGTTCATAAGTTCGGTATCTATCTATCTATCTATCTATCTATCCTTTATATCATTTATCTTTCATCTTTTCAAGGAGAGATCATAGATCAGAGAATAAAGGCACAAAATTACGTGCCTCAGCAAAGGAGAACCAACGATCATGAAAGCGGTGTCTACATCAATAATGGAGATAACCACAACCATAAGCTGCTAAACAGGTATAGCCAAGTAATGTAGTTTTTATTTATTTCAATTATAAAAAGGGGAAATTGAAGAACACATATGTGATGATTGTTTATATTAATGAACGAATTATAATTTTATATAAGATTCTATATCTATTCTCTTCTTGTCTTAAATTGAATGAATGTTTAATCTTACTCAATCATGATTATTCAATATGAGTTAGAATTCGGATGCTTAATTCATGATTTTCTACACAATGGTGGTCGTTAACATGCAATATAAGTTTGGACATGCCATGCTAATGGGAGGTGAAATTGACATGCTTCAGTTTATTTCATTGCACTGTAGGAGTAGTTTAGAGTAATATAGATAACATACACAAGTCACGCTCTTCCAAAGATGGGTTGTAGCTGAGTCGGATGAATTGTTCTTTTTTGGGGATTAAGGTTTGTCAATGTTGCAATCCTATATCTGATTCACATATGATGTATCACCATTTACAATTGAATGAATATAAGTATATATTTTGCAGCTAGTGGTGGCATTAGAAATACCCTAAAATCTATCTCTATTGTTTCTATCTCAAATCTATCTTTATTTGCTTTATTTAATTTAATTATTTAGTAGTTAATAATCAAAGCCCAAATCAAATTATCTTAGCAATTCAAGAGTATTATTTTGTTAGAATTTAGAGTACGACTTAGTCCTTGTGGATTTGATAACCCTATCATAAGTATACTATACTATAATACTATTCGTGCACTTATGATAGGTAAAATTAAGTCAATATCTATGTCTTATTCTTAATTATTATTTTTACCGACCCAGTTAGCCGATCAAGAACCAAGAGATCATCAAGCAAGCTTAGGCCAATAATTTCCCCAAATCAAATTTCAATGTCCCTCCAACTAGCAACAACAAATTTATGTAAAGAAAAGGGAATTAGAAAATGATTCAACCACAACAATGACCTAGAAATGTAAGAATCCATAAAGATAAAAGCAAGTCTTCCCAAAAATAAAAGCTAGGTAAAAATTGAGAAATTAAAGAGAGGTGAAGAGAGAGCTTAGCAATCTTTCAATCCAATGGAACCAAGCACTAAAGAGTTTCAAGAACAATCGTCATCAACAATCCAAGCAAGAGAGTTGAAGATTGACATCCATGGAACAGAGCTTGAAGCAACAAAGATGGAGGAGAGAAGAGAGAAGAGAGAAGAGATGGTTTTGAGAAGATGAAAAGTCTTGCAAATGAGAGAAAGACACAAGTGTAGAGATTCTTCACTAACTCTTCCCAAATCCAAGGGTAGATAATGAAGCTAGAAAAGGTATGAGAATGATCCAAGGGTGTACATTAAGTTTTGCAATGAAAGACTAGATATAACATACAAAAACTCATTAATTTTTCAAACAAGGCCTTATAATCCAATGGTTGAGATTGAAGATGAGAGAAAGTGGGTTTGATCCGAGGGTTCACAGGATGACAACACTAAGGGGCCGTTTGGAAAGTGGTTTTGTCTGGTTTTGTCTTGTCTGTCTGGTCTAGTTTTATTTTGTCTAGCCTAGTCTGGTCTTGTCTTAAATCTAAAACTCTGTTTGGTAAGTGGTCTGATTTTCTGGTCTGGTATGAGAAAACAAAAACTTTATATATATTAGTTTATATATTATTTTATGTATATAACTTTATATATTACTAAATATATATTTATAATATATTATATATATTTAATAATATATTTAAAAATATTATATATATTTAATAAAATTATTTTATATATTATTTTATATATATTATTATAAATAATAAAATATATTATTCTATATATTATTAATATATATTATTTTTGAATTTATATATTATTATATATATAATAATATTATTTTATATATATTATTATAAAATAAATATATATATATTTTATGTATATATATTATTTTTTACTTTTATATATATATTTATATATATTATTTCTGAATTTATATATCTTTAATAATATTATTTTATATATATATTTAATTATATTATTTTATATATATTATTATAAAATCATAATATATATTATTTTTGAGTTTTATATATTATTTTATATATATATTATTTTTGAATTTATATATATTTAATACATATAAATTTAATAATATTATTCTATATATATTATTATAAAATAAAAAATATATATTATTCTATATATATTAATATATATTATTTTGTTAATTTTAGGGTATTATTTTAAATATATATTATTTTTTAATTTATATATATAATTAATAATATTATTTTATATATATTATTATAAAATAAAAATAAATATTATTCTATATATATTAATATATATTATTTTTTAATTTATATATATATTTAATAATATTATTTTATATATGTTATTATAAAATAAAATATATATATTATTCTATATATATTAATATATATTATTTTTTAATTTTATATATTATTTTTGAATTTATATATTATTTTTATATATATTTCATATATATTATTTTTTAATTTTAGTACATGAATTATATATATATATATAGGAGAGAGAGAAAAAACAAAAGTCAAAAATTGTGGGCTAAGACCAAGAACGACCAACTTTATTTTGGTCTTGGTTTTACTTCATTTTGAACCAAATTCAAGACCAAAGTTTTAAGTGGTTTTCGTTTTGAATTTAAAAACAAAGTCCATCAAACAAGTTTGGTCTCTGAAAATAAAAACAAATCAAGACAAAACCAGCAAAAACTAGTTACCAAACAGGGCCTAAAGGTTGTCATAAAAGTCAAAGATATTTAACTCATTCACCACTTATTTACAAGTGTCATTATGATACAATTTTACCAATTAACCAAAGTCTTCTACTTAATCACAATAATTTCACTCAAATGTCTTCCCAACACAAATTCTAACATTCTATACTATCTCAACACTTACTGAAAATACTATAATGCCCCTAGGTCATTTAATTTCTATAAAAGTTTTCAAAAAATTTCATTATTCACAAAATAAAAATATACAATGTAACTTACGAATTTAATTATCAAATAATATACGTAAGTCATATTAAGCATATCATCACACAAGCACTTAACCAATAAATAAAATTTTAATTTAGACGCGAAAATACAGCCGTTACATATATATATATATATATATATATATATATACTTATAGACATATTAATCGGTGCATTTGCTAGCCACAAAGCCGGTCCTGAGATTATCAAAATCTTGATAGGTCCTAAGCTATAAATTCTCTCTCAATTATAGCTTTCCTATATTCTTTTACGAAATATTCTTATCAAATACAGCCTTGAAGTTGTTTAATGCAAATGCCTTAGACATTATGGTGGTGGATTGCTTTCCAGTTCGCCATTGATAATTTAGCAGTCAAAAAGAGAAGGCTGTACATTCCTCCTTATTCTGGTTTGAAAATTCACAGGGATTGGTCTTATTTTCTGTGTCAAGGTGCATGCGCGTATGTTATCTCCAAATGGCTACAATCCTATTTATTATATTTTTTACGCAAAATTTGTGGACTATCACCAACATATTAAATCTTTCTAAAGAATAAAAGTGAGTATTTAAGTTCCTGAATGTATCGATTGTTGATATTTTTCCCTTATAATTATCGGAGTCGACTTTCAAGTGATACCACTCTCGCTCCATGGGCCTTGATTTTTAGTTCTAATTTTGTAATATATGTCCATGTTTGTATCTCTTCAGCTAAAACTGGTCTTTATATACGTATTATATATATATATATATATATATATATATACTTAAATACACACTAATCAATTTTTAACCTCAAAGCCGACCCTGAGATTATCCGAAAATTGATAAGCCCTAAGCTATAATTTCCCTCTCAATTATAGCTTTCATATATTTGTTTACGAAATACCTCTCTCAAATATAGCATTGAAGTTGTTTAATTCAATTGTCTCAACATTATGGTGGTGGATTGCTCTCTGGTTCACCATTGACAATTCAACAGTCAAAAAGAGAAAGGCTAGTGTTTTATGTTCACACTTGGGAATTAAGGAGATTTAGGAGATTCAGGAAGGAATGAAGAATTCATTCAAGTTATTTCTTTGTTTGGTATGTTTTTTTTAAATAAAAATTCATTACATATTAAACTTGTAGAGTGGACATTTCATTCTCTAACAAAATTAGAAAAAATCATTTAATTCGTTATTTAGTGATGTTCTAATAATATTTATTCTTATTCTATTCTATTTTATTTTCATTCTCATGAACATTAAAGTTAATAAAAAAAAAGGGATTAATTCCACTTTCACCTCTTAAGGTTTGCCTAATCCAACTTTGACCCCATCAAAATTTAAATCTCTCAGTCACACCCCTTGAGATAGACTTATGTCAACTTTAGTAATGATAATTTGTACAAGAGTTAATTTCAGTAAACCCCCATGTGATTTTAAAAAAGATCACTTTGCCCCCCTCTTATACAGAAAAACTCTCTTGCATTTATCAAATAGTATCAGCTTGCCCACTTTCCTATAATTTTGGACCAAAATACCCCTGAGATTTAATGAAAAATTATTAAAATTTAAAAAATCATATAAAATTCGAAACAAAATATATAAAATTCAAAAAAAATAATACAAATTTGAAAAAATATAAAATTCGATAAAAACATATAAAATTCGAAGAAAACATATAAAATTTGAAAAAAAAAACATATAAAATAAGAAACAAATATAGAAAATTCATAAATATATATATATATATATATATAGTTTGTAAAAATATATAAAATTCATAAAACAATATATAAAATTTGAAAAAACAATGTAAAATTAGATAAAAAAAAACATATAAAATTCGAAACACTATATATAAAATTTGTAAAAATGATTTAAAATATCCCTGGGATTTAATGAAAAATGATTTAAAATTAAAAATATATATATAATATATATAAAATTCATAAACAAATATATAAAATTCGAAAACAATATATAAAAACATATTAAAGTCGAAACAAAAAACATATAAATTTCGAAACAAATATATAAAATTCAAAAAATATATATAAAATTCGAAAAAATATATAAAATTTGAAAAAAACATATAAATTTCGAAAAAAAACATATAAAAAACCATATAAATTTTGAATTCTATATATTTATTTCAAATTTTATATCTTTTTTATGAATTTTATATATATTTTTATCGAATTTTATATATTTGTTTCGAATTTTATATATTTTTTACGAATTATATATATATATTTTTATGAATTTTATATATTTGTTTCTAATTTATATGTGTTTTTCGAAATTTATATGTTTGTTTTCGAATTTTATGTATTATTTCGAATTTTATATTTGTTTTTCGAATTTTATATATTTGTTTCGAATTTTATGTCTTTTTCGAATTTTATATATTTTATCGAATTTTATATATGTTTTTCGAATTTTATATATTTTTTCGAATTTTATATGTTTTTATCGAATTTTATATTTTTTCGAATTTTAATATTTTTTTCGAATTCTATATGTTTTTTTTTAATTTTAATCATTTTTCATTAAATCTCAGAGGTATTTTGGTCCAAAATTATAAGAAAGGGGGCAAACTGATACAATTTTATAAGTGCAGGGGGGTTTCTGTATAGAGGGGTAAAGTGATCTTTTTTTGAAACCACAAGAGAGTTTACTAAAATTAACTCTTTGTACAATTACCTCTTTCTTTCTAAATATGATATTTGTAGAAAGAAACAATACCAATTTTGTCAAGGCAAAATAGTAATCTTAGATAATCATCAGTGTAAAATCATCACTGAAGGGGCTATGTGTGAAAAAAATCAAATCTAAGGGAATGTAATTAGTATATTTGAAATTCGAAAAAATTAAAGTGAGATTAGAACAAACTTCAAGGGGGTAAAACTGAGATTAATCCTAATTACTGAAAAGGGAAAATATGGGGCACCTATAGAATACAGAGAGAGAGTTTTAATTAGACTTTTTAATTTAATTTAATTTTTTATTTGTGTAGGGATTATAGAGTTATGGTCCCTTTCATTCTCTTCCTCCCTGTTATCCATAATATAAATCCGAAAAGTCGGGTCTATCCCTTTGCATATATATCTTAGGTCATCTTTCACTTTATCAACCTATTCATGGTAGATATATTTAGGAATGACAATGGGGCGGGGCGAGGATCACCATCATCATCCCTATTTCCGAACTTAGTTATTTTTCTCTGCTTCGTCCCATTTATTTATTTGCCCCAACCTGCCCCGAATTCTCCTCGCCCTGGCCCCGCGCCCCGATTACTATTTTTAATTTTTTTAAATAAATATTAAAAAAAAATTAAAAATCCTAAACATAAAAATAATGTTAAAATATACATATATATGGGTATCTTTGTAATATATATAATATATATGGGTATATTTGTAATATTTAATACATATATAAGGATATTTTAGTAAATAACTTAAACGGGGCGGGGCAGGGGTTCCCCATACCCACCCAGAATATAATCGGGGATTTTTCCCCACCGGGCCCCAAATCCGGGATAAATGGGGCGGGTATGGGGCGGGGCGGGTTTTATTGTCATCCATAGATATATCTACATAACTGTGCTCCCTATTCATTTAAGACAAATATACAATTTTTAAAAAAAATAAAAACACTTTATTTCATAATCTCTTTAATACCAATCAATATTAAAAATAAAAAATTTTATTTCAGAATCTCTCTAATACCCAAAAATATTAGAAATATATACGTTAATCGTAAAAAATATTATTTATACTAATTTGCATGTCAAAAATTTGGTGATAAATGGTGTTGATGCAAGAATTACCCATGACCCGGAACGACATCGTAACCACCTGGAGAAAGACCTGCAAGGCACCAGTGTGGTACCGGCCTAAGAGGCTCTAACGAACAAGTTAGTATTCTGATCGGGGAAGGAATAGAGAGAGAGAATTTTAGGGGTATTGTAGTTATTGCGTACCCAGTACCTTGACCGTCACCTCCTTTTTATACCAGGGGACTAATTCTTCAGGCTTTCCCACTACGTCAAGGATATGGGTAGCTTAAATGTCTATTCCTATCCTGGCTTTGAGTCATCTTTATCTCTAGTTTGAGCCCTACCCCCGAACAAGCGGAATCTTTTTTAAGTAGGTTTCCTATCAGTTGCCCCTTGTTTCCATGCTAGCTTGTCTAGTGTTAGGAACACCAGAGCTCTTGATAGTAGCATAAATCTTCTATTCTCTTCTCTTATTTTTTCTTCACACCCTTTTCCTTTTCAGACATTCACAGTATTGTCACTCTCCGATATTTCTAGAACTCGAGAACGAGTCTAATAAACCAAGGCGAGTAACGTAATGCAGAAAACAAAACAAAAAGGTGAAAAAGAGGGAAACTATAAAGACCCAAAATACCCTCAAAAGTATTTTAAATAAGTCTCTAATACATCCTGGGAGAGCTCTTAAGATATTTTGGAAAGATCCCCAAAGAATTTCCGAAAATACGACAAGTGGTCTAAAAGATCGAAATGAACTGCTGTCATAGGGATCAACTTTCAATCACGAAATTTTTTCCTATGATGGAACTTCACATCAACCAAGTCAGCCAACTCTCACACTTAGTGTCCTTGACTTACACTAAGTCTTGCACAAACACACACACACAGTATATGAAATGCAATATAATAACAACACCCACAACTTTACAAGCAACCATAATCAATGGTTTCCCAACCTTCACTATTAAACACAAATAGTACAAGGATTATCTCTCACTTAGGCCACACTACAACATTTACAAGCACTTATTCTCTCTGAAATTCGCTGCCTATACAATGCCATACATATCTGCCTATATAGGCCAATATACAGAATTGCCTATATCTGATGTGGATGACAGCCCCATCCACCTAGTCTGTGTTGGCATCAATTAGAGGTTGCCAACACTTAGCACACAGTTGTACTCCCAACTGTCAGGATGTTGTGGCATCTCCCTATAATGCCACATTGCCTCTTGATGGTTAGAGTCAATTGTGTATCAGTAAACGGCCCAAACTGCATTTCTGAGTCACACATTGGCCTTGAACAGTCTTTGTCTTGCCTAGACTTAACTATGCTGCACCATCTTGAGCCAACTCAATTCCAAGTATATGCCAACACTGCATAATGTTTGCATTTGCTAAGCCAAATGCCTTGTCCCAGCTCCTCTCAAGTCGACACGCACTCGAGAGTTTTGCCAAGTATGAACCAATGCCTTCACAATCGAGCCAGCACCTAGCCACGCCTATGTCTTGGTTCTGTCAATACCTTAGCACATAGGTCAGCCGCGCCATGCCTATGTCTTGAATCAGCACCAACCATTGCTTGTCTCGTGTCATAACCTTGCCTCAAGGACAAGTTGGCTTACCAAAGCTTGGTGTGCACATGGCTTGCCGAGCCAAGCGCATTATATGCACACTAATGCATGTCAAACTAAGACATCACATTGCCAAAGGCAAGTTGGTACACTCGTGGGTATGCACACATGGTTTGCCAAGCCATGCATGCTCCAGCACAGCCCACAGTGTCTAACTGAGCCATCTTTGTCAATCGTGCCACCTAACCATGTAAAACCATGTCTTTACAAGCCAACAAGCTTCCCTATACATGCCTTAGCCAAGACTTGCCCATGGACTTGCTAAGTGGTTGAATGTCCACTTGGGTCAGAGACCCACCCCTTCCTATATATGCAGAATTTACAAATACAGCTCTAACCAAAACAAATATTAACCCTTCTTGAAGAGTCATAATGGCCTTTTTTGAAGTTTTCGAATTCTAAATCCGGATTTTCTTTGACAGATCATCTTCTTATGATATAGAGCATCTCCAATTAAATCCCCATAATTTTCCAACACTCCTAAGCCCAACTTCTAAAGTCTCCTCTTCCAGATCCGTAACATTTACCTTGAAGACATCAATAGCGGTAACAAAGTCTTTTGAGACAACCTTCATCTCAGAATTCATGTCAGTCATGTATTCCTCTATCAACTTACGCAGGGTCTGCAATTCCACAGCCAGCAAGTTGGTTTGCACCGATAAAGGGTCATCAATTCCAGAGAATGGACCACCCACCAAGGTTTCCAACCGAGTAACCCTTTCTCGTAGTGCTTCTGTAGCATTTCTACCAGCCATTCTGAGATTCAAAGGGGATCTAATACCAACTGTCACAGGGGTCAAATTTCAATCACAAATTTTTTCCCTATGATAGCACTTGACACCAACCAAGTCAGCCAACTCTCACATTTAGTGTCCTTGACTTACACTAAGTCTTGCACAAACACACACACACACACACAGTATATGAAATGGAATATAATAACACCCATAACTTTACAGGAAACCATAATCAATGGTTCCCCAACCTTCACTATTAAACATAAATAGTACAAGGATTCTTTCTCACTCAGGGTATACTACAACATTTACAAGCACTTATTCTCTCTGAAATTCGTTGCCTATAAAATGCCATACATATCTGCCTATATAGGCCAATATACAAAACTGCCTATATCTGATGTGGTGACAATCCCATCCACCTAGGCTGTGTTGGCACCAATCAGAGGTTGACAACACTTAGCACACAGTTGTACTCCCAACTGTCAGGATGTTGTGGCATCTCCCTGTAATGCCACCTTGCCTCTTAATGGTTAGAGTCAGTTGTATGTCACTAAACTGCCCAAACTGTATGTCTGAGTCACACATTGGCCTTGACCAGTCTTTGTCTTGCCCAGTATGAACCATGTTGCATAATCTTGAGCCAACTCAATGCCAAGTATATGCCAACACTGCATAATGCTTGCCTTTGTTAAGCCAAATGCCTTGTCCCAGCTCCTCTCAAGTCTACACACACTTGAGATCCTTGCCAAGTTTGAACCAATGCCTTCACCATCGAGCCAGCACCTAGCCACGCCTATGTCTTTGTTCTGTCAATGTCTTAGCACATAGGCCACACCGCGTCATGCCTATGTCTTGAATCAACACCAACCATTGTTTGTCTCATGTCACAGCCTTACCCTAAGGACAAGTTAGCTTAGCCAAAGCTTGGTGTGCACATGGCTTGCCGAGCCAAGTACAATGCATGCCAAGCTAAGACGTCACCTTGCCAATGGCAAGTTGGCACACTCGTGGGTATGCACACATGGCTTGCCAAGCCATGCATGCTCCAGCACAACCCACAGTATCTAACTGAGCCATCTTTACCAACCGTGCCACCAAACCATGTAAAACCATGTCTTTACAAGCCAACAAGCTTCCCTATATATGCCTTAACCAAGGCTTGCGCATGGCCTTGCTAAGGGGTTGAATGTCCACTTGGGTCAAAGACCCACCCCTCCCTATATATGCAGAATTCATAAATACATCTGTGACAAGAACAAATATTAACCCTGCTTGAGGAGTCATAATGGCCTTTTTTGAAGTTCCCGAATTCTAAATCCGGATTTTCTTTGATAGGTCATCTTCTTTTGATATAGAGCATCTCCAATTAAATCCCCATAATTTTCCAACATTCCTAAGCCCAACTTCCAAAGTTTGACTTATTTACCAAAATTGTCACTGTGCCATCCTCCCATGTCACACTGGCATGCCACAACCTACTTCAAGACTTCACCAGATAATAACTGTCATATTCAAACGACCATAAATCACTCAAAACAACTTCAAATTGATCAATTCAAAAGGTCTAAACTCAAGAGATTGATGTCAATTTTTCAATGAGCTAAAAAACACCTCAATCGGTGGTCTATAGCAAAAGTTATGAACGAAATAGTGAAACAGGGTCGAAACGGGGCTGAACCGCCCAGTCGACTGGCAGTCGATTGCCTCAGGCAGTAGCTAAAAATCAATATACGGAAGAGCCCCTAGGATGCCAGTCGACTGCCCTGAGCCAAGTCTTGAATGCTCCAAAATTGATTCCAAATAGATTTAAACCCTCATGAAACATGGAATAAAAGCCTCAACTCTTTTAGGAAGCTTTCAGAATGAGAAAATATCACCGGAACTTGGGAGGGAGAGAAACGGGTATTTTTGTTATAAACACTTCAGTGAAAATCGTAAAAAAATATCCGTCTTGCCCCCGGTCTCTGTTTTTTATACCACCGTCTCCGAAAGGTTAGAATCTTTACAAAATAGGTTTAAATCCATTTACAAAACATGAAAATTTGTCGGGGTTACGGGAGTGAGTGAAAACAAGTTTTTCTTTTAAAACCAAAAGGGTTCGTTTATAATTCGTGAAAAAATGTCATTTTTGAAAAATCACCTAATAACTCAATTATCACGAAAACAAATTGATAAATATTAAATGAAGCAATTCATAGAATTCATCATTTAAAATGCCCTATTTCAATACATGTCATGATCTTACAAAAAAAAGTAAATAATTTTACATACTCGGCACTAAAGTGCACCAAAAGAATAAGTCCCCGAGTATAGCGCTCCAAGGGACGTATAACAACATAAACTACCCAACTAATATACTAGATGGCAAAAGAATATAATTTTCATAGTTTGAGTTACAAGTTCACAAAAAAAAAAAAGCATGTGTATACATGTATATCACGTTCATGCTGTACAAAAGTAACACGACCCGCCCCGACAAGTACAAAAGGGCAGAACAAGCGTCATAAATCTGCCAAGAAACTATGAGCCTCTCGTAGTGGGATCGTCACCTGAAAAATATTTTAATGAATGGGGTGAGCTCACTAGCCCAGTAGAGGAAGCGTCACCACCTCAATCCTAGTAGTCCGAGTGGTACAACCTACCCAAAGTACATGCTATTATTCCTAGGTTGGTCTCTTATCTCACATGGCTTTCACACCATTTCGGAACCCCATGGAACCCAACAAACAATTTCCCCAACATGCTCATATGAATATCATTCAACGATATAACATGCTTCAACATAAACATTTTAATCACATATATAGCAATTTAAATGTGATGTGACTCAACACCACCCATGGTACACACACTATCCATTATAGTCAACGGATATAAAGTGTTGCCTAAATCGTTCACTTGAGAGGATGTACACCTCAACAAGGAAGATCGAATGCACGGGACGACCCGTGACGAAAGAGGGTTGGAACAATCCATCCCTATATCACAATTTCCGGACTTACTAGTTCCGTAGGTTGTGGAAACACCTCATGGCCAGTTGTTGCGACAATCCGACACAAGTTAACTCACACATGGTTACATGACCGGCATAAACCAACACCAATGTATATCACACAACAAGGTGTAATCAATATGTAACTATGTCTCAATTGAACCATGTTTCAACATAATATGTTATTTATCACATTTCAACACATAATTCACAAGGATACCAACATGCTCATATTAATTCACATACAAGAAATTTCAACAAACTAGCATTTATTATGACAACAACATGCTTTCAAAGGGGCCTAAGTTCTCATCTATGTTATTATGACTCAACGAGTACATACATTGCATATATATATAGCCGCACACACCCTCTTACACGAAACAAAAATGACTCATTTTTCCCTCACCTCAAGTCCAAGCAAGCACAAGCTCAAGGTCCAAGAGGTCTCAAGCAAAAGAGGAATAAAAATGTATTTTAACAAACCTTAACCACAATTGAAGTTAAATGACAAGGTTTGGAATAAAATTGCTAGAATTGACAAGGTTAGGGTTTTGATAGATAAAACCCTAAGGAGAAGAGAACTCACCAATCTTTTAGGTCACAATAAAGCTTATACCACCACAAGTATAATTCAATTGGTGAACAAGGATATCAACACCTTTCAACAAGATTCAAGCAAAAGAGGAATAAAAATCTATATATAGAAGTTCATCTTCTTAGAATTTGGAAAGGAAGAAAACTAGGGCTTGTGTGAAAACTCAAGAGAGAAATGGAACTTACCAAAACTTTAGGTTAAATTGAAGGTAATAGCACCACCTCCAACTTTCATGTTCAACACTTTCTCTAATTCTTCACAAGTATGCAAGAATCTGGCAGAAAAGAGAGGAAGAGAAGAAGGAGAATAGAGCAAAATGGAAGATTGGATTTTGAGTAGTTGAAGATGAAGTCTTCATGTGGAAGACTTGTGAAGATGTAGAGATCATCCACTAACTCATAAACTCATCCAAGGTCCATATTCAATGTGGGAGAAAAAGAAAAGATATCAAAGGGTCCATAACTAGTCTTGAAAATGGAAGATCAAATGGTAGAGATTTTCCACTCACAACTCTTCACCATCCAAGTGTCAAGGTTGAGCTAGAAATGAGAGAAGAGATCCAAGGGGTGAGAATGAGTCTTGCAAATGAAAGACTGATGTCCATCGGGGTGTGCTAAAAATATATGTTAAAAACGGTCCCTTATGACGGCTTAGGTTTTACCTATCGCAAGTGCACAAATCGTACTGTAGTATAGTTCAGCTTGTGAAAGGTTATCGATCCCACAGAGACTAAGTCATATTCTAAATTCTCATAAAATAATATTCTTAAATTGCTAGAAAAATATGATTTGTCGTTTTGAAATTAATTAACTAATAAAGTAATAAAGATAGATTAAGACAAGAACAATATAAATAAAATCTAGGTTTCCATACTCCACCACTAACCACATAATATAATTCTCAATTCGCTCAATTGCAAGAGGGCGATTCATAACTGTGAATCAGGTCATACCGTAAATATCTAAATACGACCACAAAAAGGATTACCATCAACCGGATTATGACAACCCATCTCATGACTGACCTAACTAGTTCATGCCAATTAAATTACTCTAATCTACTCCTAATGCATGAAAATAAATTAAAGTATGTCTATATTAAATCGCCAAAGCATAGCCTGTGTCAACCTAGGGTTTCAAGTTTTATTACCACTATTGTGTAAAAATCATAAGTTAAGGATCTGAGTTCCAGCCCATAGTGAATAACCATGATTGTGTAAGATAAATATATTCAATCAGTCTAAGACAAGAATTAGAATAAATATATAAACTTGTATCAAGAATAAAAATGATATCTCATCTACTACAATCATCATAGTATGGTCACAGTTTCCCCTCGTTACAATTTAAACAAATAAAAGAACTATATTACTTAGCTAGGGTTTTGCTAGAAAATCCTAGATATCAAATTAGTTGCTCATGGTAGAAGGTGACTGCATCGTTGATGTAGAAACGCCCTCCATGATCTTCTTCTCTGGATCTATAGGTCTTGAATGGCTCCTCCCTTTAAATTATATGCGAATAAAAGCTAAGAAATTATGTGAAAATGAGTCCCTTATATCTGTAGCAGACCTTGGTATATATAGGCAAAGGTGAGGGAAACCCTAACTTGGAGAATAAGATTTTCCTTTTTCGTAATTTCATACCCAACCAAGCAAAACCCTAATATCGGATGTATAATATGTGTATATTACATGTATAGAGGTGTTGTGATCGAACTTAAAGTCATTCGGGTCAAAACGGATCAATTTGGGTCAAAATAGGATTTTGGCCTGAATCTAAAATTTTCAGCTTTTTCTGCAGGACACCTCTCACTCTTTTCATCATATCTGGAGCTACACACATTATATTGTGTCGTATAATATATAGTTGGAAATATGACTTCAATATATTGATGATAGGATCAAGAATAACCCCATTTAGAATTGTTTTGACCGAGATATAAGCCCCCAAAGTCGGCTTAAATTTTATGCTGAAAACACTGTTCACTATGCTTAAAGCGTAAAAATGTGTTTTCTGACCACTTTTTGCTTCTGAAACCGTAGGCTTAAGCGTAGATTCTTCATAAAAACCCTTTTTCTCCACAATTATGCCAAAATGACCGTCTTAATTTCACGAGACTTTGTTTTAGGTGACGGCTTCGGAAAATATCGTTTTTGCCATTCGTGAGCCATTTTTGTCTCGAAATGTCTCTTTGACTCTCCTCTTGGATAAAAAGAACATGTACTTTGGTTAATTCACCGAAGTTAGCTTCATTTCTTCGTTAAGCTCCTGAAACATGCTTTAACACACAAATTCCATAAAAATACCAAATAATGAAATGAAATGACATAACAATAGTGAATTAAGGGGTCAAAATGTCTAATATTTGACACTTATCAAAAACTTAAGCCAATACACACAACTCTTACATAGTTGCCAAACTAGGCCTTAACATCCAATGGTTGGGATTGAAGATGGGAGAAAGTGGGTTTGATCCAAGGGCTCACATGACAACAACACTAAAGGTGGTCACACAAGTTACTAAGTTACAATACGATCTATAATCTAGAAAGGACCATTGAACCGTGGTGAAATCTTACCGTTCTTCCTGAACCGCATGAATCCCTTCCGAGGTGAGACCTTTAGTAAAACGTGATCACTGGCTCAAAGAACAAAGGACGTTTACATCGATCTGCGTAACTTTTCTGTCGGCTCTATGCTGTAACCAAATTCTGTCAAGCAGTCCTATTCTTCTCGATCGCCTCATGAACCATATTGGGTCCTAAAAGCGCAACTTCACCAACCTCAAGCCAATAAGTCGGTGAACAAAATGGTCTACCGTACAACACCTTAAAATGTGCCATCTGAATGCTAGACTGATAATTGTTATTGTACGCGAACTCTTCTAAATGAAGATGATTCTCCCAACTACCCCTGAAATCAATGGAATAAGCACGAATCATATCCTCTAGAATCTGGATGGTACACTCTGACTGGCCGTCTGTTTAAGGATGGAAAGCGGTACTAAATCGTAGTTGCATTTCCAAGATAGTCTAGAAAGCCTGCTAAAACCGTGACATAAACCGTGGATCCCGATCCGAAACAATGGTAACCGGAACCCCGTGAAGTCTAATAACCTCCTTCACATATAGCCTACTAAGAACCTCTACATTATTTGTCTCACAAAAAGGTAGAAAATGTACAGTCTTTGTCAATCGATCTATGATTACCCACACTGCATCCTTCTGATTCTTCGTCTTCAATAACCCTGTTACAAAGTCCATGCAAATGTGCTTCCATTTACAGTCTGGAATCGGTTAATGGGTTTAATAATCCTACAGGTCTTCGGTGCTCAACCTTAACCTGCTAACAAGTAAGATAATGGCTCACAAAATCTATAACAGATTTCTTCATTGCTTGCCACCAATAGTGACGTTGAATATTGTGATACATCTTCGTGCCACCCGGGTGAACAACAAGCCTGGAACAATGAAAATCTTTCAAAACCTCCACACGGCATGCCTGCGGTACATAAAGTAAACCATTGAAACGATAACATATGTCGGAGTGCAAAACCCAATCGTCAACAACCTCACCACTAGCAATGCGAGTATGAACCGTAGTAATGTTGTCATACTGTCCCTGAGCCTCAATCACACTGCCCACAAGTGAAGGTTGTGCTACCATACTAAATAAGGTCACTAGTGACTCTCCACTATCACAGAACTGAAGACCTAACTCTGCGATGTCCTCCATCATCCGCCACTCACGAATGAAGATGCTAGATAATGATGCATGTGACTTACGACTCAACGCATCCGCCACTACGTTAGCTTTTCCTGGGTAATACTGGAGTGCAAAGTCATAGTCCTTCATGTAATCCACCCAATAACGCTATCGCAGGTTCAACTCCCGTTACGTAAAGATGTACTATAAAATATTGTGATCGGAAAAGACCTCGAATCTCTCGCTGTACAAGTAGTGCCACCATCCCTTAAGTGTAAAAAGGACTGCTCAAGCTCTAAATTGTCCGTAGGATAAATCCACTTATGAGTCTTCAACTTTCGAGACCCATAAGCCACAACTCTCTCGGACTGCATAAATACACATCTGAATCCTTCTTGGGAAGCATCACAATAGATCACATAACCAATATTGCGCTCGGGAATAATAAAGAGCGGAGCCGTAGTTAAACGTGTCTTTAACTCTAGAAATGCTTATTCACACTTGTCATCCCACACAAACTTGACTTCCTTTCGCGTGAGGTGAGTCATAGGAACCGCCAAACGAGAAAAGTCCTTCACAAACCGCCGATAGTAACCGGCTAAGCCAAGGAAACTACAGACTTCAAAAACATTAGTCGGCCAATTCCAACTCATCACCACTTCTATCTTCAAAGGATCAACCAAAATACCACCTCTAGAAACAACATGTCCCAAAAACTTCACTTTTTGAAACCAAAACTCACATTTTTCGTTCTTTGCAAACAACCGGTGCTCTCTTAGGATTTGAAGAACGGTCCTAAGATGAACCTCGTATTCGCTTTCCATAGTATAGTACTCAAGAATGTCATCAACAAACAGTATGACAAATCTATCCAAGAACTTATGAAAAATACGATTCATGAGATCCATAAATGTCACTGGTGCATTAGTCAAACTGAAAGGCATAACTAGAAACTCAAAGTGACGGTAACGAGTGCAGAAAGTGGTCTTTGGAATATCCTCATCTCTGACTCGCAACTGATGATAACCGGACCAGTCGATCTTAGAGAAAAACTTAGATCATTTCAATTGATCGAACAAGTCATCAATTCGTGGCAATGAATACTTGTTCCTGATCGTTACGTGGTTCAACTTATGATAATCAATACACAACCTTAGTGAACCATCATTTTTCTTATAAAAAAGGACTGGAGCACCCCAATTTGAAGCATTAAGCCGAATAAATCCCTTAGCCTTGAGATAATCTATTTGTTCCTTTCATTCCTTTAACTCTGCTAGTGTCATTCGGTATGGTGCCATAGAAATAGCATCGGTACCTGATACAAGGTCAATAGTGAACTCCACTTCACGAAGCGGAGGCAACGAAGTCAAGTCATTGAGAAAGACGTCCCAATAGTCCCTTATGACATGCGGTACCTCAATGTGACCACGAACCTCATCGTTGGACAATAAACTCGCCAATAAAAAGCTAGGTACATCATGACCCCACAAATAATAGGAAGAAATAGAAGAGTCGATGCGATCACCAAAAAGGTGAAAACGCTCGCCCTTAGGCGTGCACACAGACACATGACCTCGAAAATAATTAATTTATTCATGAAAGGTAGATAACCACTCCATACCCAAGATGACATCAAAGCTCGTCATGTCGAGGAGAATGAAGTCTAACTTTGATGATCGTCCTACAATCACAATCTTGCATCCACGACACACTCTAGACAAGTACGCACTACCCCCAACCGGTGTGTCAACACATAATACCACATCAAGGTAGGAAACAGGTATACCCAAAATAGATACAAAAGTATAAGTAATAAAAGAATGCGAACCTCCAGAATCAATAAGAACACATGCCCAACAATCGTATATAGGAAATGTACCTCATACTATAGAAGGTCCTGATCCACTACCTGCTATTGCTGCAAGTGTGGCTATATAGAACTTTGTCCTTGTTGTGGTGCCCTAGGTCGTGGTGGCTTGTGAATGGTGCCCAAGAACACTTTTATAATATTATAGATATAAACATATAATTATTTAGTGTAAAATATGATATTATGATTTATTTAAAATAGTATATTAGTGATATAATATATTATAATTTAGTTTAAAATAATATATTATGTGATATATTATTAATATAAATATATTAAAATATATGTAAACAGTACCGGACTGGACCGGATTAACCAGATTATCAAAAATAAAATCCAGAACCGATCCGTAAAATACTAGATTCGGTATTTCTGGATTCATATCCAATCCAATCCATAATGAAACTGATCCAAAATATCTGAACCGGATTGGTCGGATTGGATTTTTCAGATTCGTTGGATTTTTGTCCACCCATAATTGCATATATACATAGCCGCACACACCCTCTTACATGAAACCAAAACGACTCGTTTTTCCCCTACCTCAAGTCCAAGCAAGCACAAGCTCAAGGTCCAAGAGGTCTCAAGCAAAATCTCACCAAAATGTCTTAAGGTTCAACAAAGCTCATCACAAGGTAGCAATAAAAATCAAGGTTGCAAGACAAGGATTACAATGATGTCTTTAAAAACTATAACCACAATTGAAGTTAAATGACAAAGTTTGGAATGAAATTGCTAGAATTCACAAGGCTAGGGTTTTCAGAGATAAAATCCTAAGGAGAAAAGAACTCGGCAATCCTTTAGGTCACAAGGAATCTTATACCACCACAAGTAGAATTCAATCGGTGAACAATGCTATCAACACCCTTTAACAAGAGTCAAGATAAAGAGGAATAAAAATCCATATATAAAAGTTCATCTTCCTAGAATTTGGAAAGGAAGAAAACTAGGGTTTGTGAGAAAACTCAAGAGAGAAATGTAACTACAAAAACTTTAAGTTAAATTGAAGGCAAGAGCACCACCTATAACTTTCATGTTCAACATTTTCTCTAATTCTTCACAAGTATGCAAGAATTTGGAAGAAAATAGAGGAATAGAATAAGGAGAATAGAGCAAAATGGAAGATAGGATTTTGAGTGGTTTAAGATGAAGTCTGCATGTGGAAGACTTGTGAAGATGTAGAGATCCTCCACTAACTCATAAACTCATCCATGGGTCCACATTCAATGTGGGAGAAAAAGAAAAGATATCCAAGAGTTCATAACTAGTCTTGCAAATGAAAGACCAAATGGTAGAGATTTTTCACTCACAACTCTTCACCATTCAAGGGTCAATATTGAGTTAAAAAGGAGAGAAGAGATCCAAGGGGTGAGAATGAGTCTTGCAAATGGAAGACTTAAGCCAATACACACAACTTTTATACACTTGTCAAACAAGGCCTTAACATCCAATGGTTGGGATTGAAGATGGGAGAAAGTGGGTTTGATCAAAGGGATCACTTGATGACAACACTAAAGGTGGTCACAAAAGTCAAAGATATTTATCCCGTTCACCACTTATTTACAAGTGTGTCATTATGATACAATTCTACAAATTAACCAAAGTCTTCTACTTAATCACAACAATGCCACTCTAATGTCTTTCCAACACTTAGCCAAATTCTAGCATTTTTCACTATCTCAACACTTAGTGAAAATACTATAATTCCCCTAGGTCATTAATTTTTTGAATTCATTTGCAACACTTTCCATTATTCACAAAATAAAAATATAGCATGTAACTTACGAATTTAATTAACAAGTAAACATATAGAAGGCATGTTAAGAACATTAAACACCTTAAGCAGATAATCACAAAAGCACTTAACAAATAAATAAAGTTTTAATTTAGACACGAAAATACCGGATTTTACAGTATACTCTGAATTCATATGCTCTGGGCTTTGAAAATGTTCAGCCATCGTCTCCGGTGGTTCCTTTGATAGAGAAAATAGAAACCGAGAATATTGTAGCCCTCCTATGAAGGTTGTTATGACTACATTGTCATTGACCTCGTCAACCTGGAGCATCTCCGTGTTAAATTGGCTTATATAATCTCGCAAGGATTCTCCCTTATTTTGCTTGACTTTTGACAGGTAAGTGGAGGGCTTCCTATGTCTCCATTCGGCAATGAAGTGCCCGATAAACTTCTTGCTTAGTTTATTGAAATCATGAATTGAACCATGTTTCAATTTGTTAAACCAGACACGGGCTGATCCTTTCTGGGTGATGGGAAATGCTTGGCACATGATGGTATATGGGACAACTTGCAGGTGCATGAGGGCCTTAAAAGTCGCTAGATGGTCGAGGGATCTTTGGCTCCGTCAAAAATCTCCAACTAAGGCATCTTGAATTTTTTGGGTAAAGGGATACTCATCACCAATGCATCAAAAAGGGAGCTAGTGTTATGTAGTAGTTCATCCACGATGGCGGGGCTTTTGCCTTTCATAGCATGCGCCATATTCTCCATCTTTGTCTTGAGATCCTAGATTTGTTGATCTACACCAGTGGTTTCCATAGGATCTGGGTGAGTCTTGTGCGTACTCCAAACCACTATCCTCCTTTGATCCTGGTCATGGCTATGGTCTGCCCTCTCATCTGGATTGTGTTGCCCAGATCCATTCGGGAGAGGGGAGATAGGAGCATTCAAACTTTGTAGGATCGCCACATTCTACTGAACCAACTTGTTTATCCACAAATTCAAATCCTGGACCTATTGCTCTAATATCACCACACGTTCCATGGCCACACCTTGTCCTGTTGGGTCTGGATCTGGAGAATTTTCAGAGTTCTGGGGTGACTGATCATTACAAACATCATGCTTGTCCTGGGAATGACGCCCCTCCTTTTTGGCCATCATGTCATGAATGATACACCGAGGGTAGCTCAGTTTGGGAGGGCAATAGTCCTTCTTGGGCAGTTGGGAGTATCGGGTCACCGGGTGGAAAAAGAGGATTTATGGGTTGTCCAGAGGCCTCACCAACATTACTCTTGCTTCGTAAATGAACCATTCTACTTGGAAGTAAGAAACAATCGTTTCCCACAGATGGCATTAACTGTTGATACAAGAATTACCCACAATTCGGAACAATGCCGTAACCACCTGGAGAAATACCTACAAGGCACCAGTGTTGTACCGGCCTAAGAGGCTCCGATAATCAAGTTAGTATTCTGATCAGGGAAAGAATAGAGAGAAAGAAATTTTGGGGTGAAGTTATTGCATACATAGTACCTTGACCTTCGCCTCCTTTTTATAATGGCATCGGGTCATAGTGTACAAGTAGAGAACTAATTCTCGTGGCTTTCCCACTACGTCAAGGATATGGATACCTTAAATGACTATTCCTTTCATCACTTTGAGTCATATTTATTTCTAACTTGAGACCTATCCCCGAACAAGCGAAACCTTTTTCAAATAGGTTTCCTATCAATTGGCATGTTACAAAACTTTTCAGTGAATAAATCGATTTCAATGATAGATCTAAAGAAATGTATGATCAACCCAAGTACATACAATCATTAAAATTATAGACAAATACTAGAAATACTTGTTGATTTTTCGATTATCTTAAAACATACTAAGTAGATGAATAAGAGGAATGCAAAAATAAAAACACTCCAACCAAATCAATGGAAATGGAGAAAATATAAAATATGACGAACTCCAATCAATTTATGTTTAACATGATAGGGGAGATTTAAACTGATATAAAATCCAACGAGCAAAAGGATTCAAAGTAATGAGATAAGCCATACTTGAAAGATAAATATTAAATCATTACATTTTTATCTTGAGATATTTTTCTAGTTTAAGAAAAGATGGTAATTGAATGGGTGTTTAAGTAGACTACACGTACTAATCATTCTCTATAGTAAAGGAGTTGGTGGCATATCAAAAGGTTCGACACAAATTCTTATTAAAGTCTCTCTTCTTCTTTGTCGATCAAGGAGGGAAAAAAAGGCTATGAAACTGATTGGAAGCTTGCTCAAATGCATGTTGAGGTGCAGAAATCGTAGTTTTGGGGTTCCATTGGAAGGGTAATTTCTAGGCCTACACTACAACAAGGGTTTTTACTAAAGAAAGATAGCCCCCATAGGCTATAAGGACGATATCTCGAATGAAGCTGCCTAGAGATGAACCTCTTTTCAGATGAGTTGGAACCCTCAACCTATCGTGATCGATGTGATATTCTTCCAATCTTAAGAGCTCACGAGCAGGTTTTATCGCTTGTCAGCGGGGCTCAATCCTTCAAAGGCTCCAATCCGAACGACCAATTACTAATCGATAGGAATGCACAGGTGAGAACTTCCTTCTGACAAGGGATCATCGATAGAGATGACAATGGGACAGGGATCGCACTCCCCATCTCCATACCCGTTTAAATTTGTTACCGCCATACCCGTCCCATAACCGATTATTAAACGAAGCGGGGTAAAACTAGGCTGAAGAGGGGCAGGGAGGGGCGATTTTTCACTTATAAAAATGAAAAATATTATGCAAATGAAAATAATATTTAACTTCTGAATTAAATATTTTAACTTAATATTAGTGTACAAGTATGAAAGTAATACATGTAAGTTTTGACATAATTGAGATGAGATTAAGACGAGAGAGTGAAGAGGTAAGGAAATTAGGATTTGGTATGAGATGAAAACTAAAAATAAATAAATTAGGAGACTAAGGTATACTTGTGGGTATGTATTTAATAGTTATACAAGTGTAATATATATATATATATATATTAATAAGGGTAAGTATGTAATTACTATGTAAGTAGGACGGGGTAACATAATCGGGGCAGGGCGACCCTCCCCCATACCCATCCTAAAACCCCGTCGAGGTTTTTTATCCTCCCCCATACCCGCCCCTATTTATTTAACCAGGTCCCCAAACCCGCTTAAATTAGGGAGGGGCGGGGCGATTCCCCATGGGGCAGGGATTTTTGCAATTCCTAATCGTTGGAGTACCCGCGGCTGGCACCCAACCGACCATCACTTCTATTGTTTTACAAGAAAGATGTGTGGATATGAATCAAGTAGATTTTCGCTTCAATATAACAAACCATTGCAATTTGGGTATCAAGTTGTTAATTAGAATAGGGTTATTTGCAAAAAAAATACCCTGTAGTTTCATACTAGGTGCGAAAAATCCCCCATTTATTACAAAATATGTGTATAAATCCATTATGTTTCCAAAATGTTGCAACTTACCCTTATTCTGCTTTAAAATAATATGAAATCCCTAAAATATCTATTCTAACCTAATAAAAATAATAATATTGAATTAATAATAACTAATGTATAATAAAATGATAACTAAATAAAATAATTAAATAAAAATAAAAAATTTGAAAGAAAACGACTTACTTTTTTTACTCATAAATAAATAAATATATATATATTTTTAAAAAGTATGCTTATTTTTTTCAATTGTTTTTAATATTTTTGAAAATAAACTTGTAATTCATTTGTTTATGATTTTCTTAAATATATATTTTTTAAACATATTTTCAGTTTTTTGTTTTTGTTTTTATTTTTTAAAAAAAAACTAAATTGGATTGATTTGTTTACTCAAATGTTAAATAAATAAATATATATATATTTTTTAAAAATAGGTTTTTTTTTCAAAATAATTTTAATATTTTTGAAAAAAAATGTAATTGTTTTGTTGATGATTTTATTAAATATATTTTTATTGTAAACATATTTTCTATATTTGTTATTGTTTTTAATGTTTTTAAAAGAACTTATTCTAAGAGTATTTTAGATAATTCATGTGACAATAGGGGTATAACACACATATTTTTTAATAATATGATCTCAAAGAACCACAAGGGTATTATACACATTACATGCATATTATAGGGAGTTAATCGCTCCCGACCCATTAGAATATCTTACTCAAGAGTCAAGACCACGATTTCCAAACACAGCATAAAGAACTATGCTGCGAAGTGTTGTATGAATATAAAGGTAAAAATTAAAGGGTAATTTGCAATGACACTCTTAAGGTTTTGGTCAATTGCAGGTAGATGTTGGTCAACACACTTGAAATTACCTAGAAGACAATGAACTAAGCCTAGAAGGGGGGGTGAATAGGTTTTTTATAAATTTAATGATCAATTAAAATTATTTGCAAAATATTTAATTTTAATCAGAATAAATAGGTTATTAAAAAAAAATTCTTATACTAATAATATTTATTAGAGATAAAAAAGTTTTTTAAATATCTTTAGTAAAAATAATGAGTTATTAATTAAAATATTTAATTTTTATTAAAGATATTTTTTTGTTAATAAAAAGATTTTTCTCGAAAACAAACTATTGATGTCCTAAAATCAATATTGTGATACGTAGGATATGATAGTTACCAAAAAGTGTGAAGTCAATTTATTATTGCAAGATATAATAAAACACACTTTTAACCCACCGATCAATCGCTTGTGTGCCAATTAGGGTTCGCTCACGTTTATTTTTTATTTACTCCACCGATCGATCGCAGTACCACCGATCGATCACGAGTGTGCCTAGGATAGGTCACAACTTTTGCCACCGATCGATCGGAAACCCTAAAACACAAATTCTGGGAACAGTAACATGTTTACAGATTAATGTTTAGGTTATTATTTTTTATTACTCCACATAAATTAATCATCTTCATAATTAATATTAAACAAACAATAATATAATAACAGAATTTGAAGTAATGAAATAAGACATATTTTTTACTTGGAAAACCTTGAAAAATGCTCCAAGTAAAAACCACCGATACCATTTGGTATCGATGCACTATGAATCAAAAGTTATACATATTCTATGAAGACGGGACTTACAATAGCTCTTGATTTGCCGTTCTACATTGTTGATTCACTCGCGCTACCACGAAGCCTCATGCTCCGATCTCCGTACTCTGACGGCTCCGCTTCTCATGAATCAAATCACACACAGTGCAACAGATGATGTGTAGATTTTTCAATATCTAGGTCATCCAATTGTGCATAAAAATATCACAATTGTTGTAGCACAATTGAATAACCCCCAAAACTAGAGAGAACTAGAAGATGAAATAATATTTTTCTCTCTCTGTCTATCGGCAGAAATATATTTTCTGTGGAAGAATTGTAGAGCTCTCAAAACTTGTATTCTCTTCTCAATATCTACTCATATTTATAGAGAAAGAAGTCTTCAATTATGGATTATAAATCTTCAATTATGAAATAAGATTTCTTGATCACCAAGTCTTTCTTCAATTATGGAATAGAAATCTTCAATGATAAAATAATATTTCTTGATCATCAAGACTTTTTTTTGTCTTCCAAGTCTTTTCCTTGACCTCCAAGTCTTGGTATTTTTACCATTAAATTCTCAAACCTTAACCAAAATACCTAATATACCCAACATGGTTATTGACTAGATATGTCAATATAAAAATGTTCTTACAACACAATTTTACAGAGACACCCCCTCATGTTTGTAAAGTGTTTCAATGACATTCCTTGGAAACATAAAATGACTTTAGTGCCCTTGATAATTTTTATTTTCATGTGAAATTTCTAAGTTACCCCCTGCCTAAACCCTACACTTTACCCATTACATCAACCACCCCTATCATCACACTCTTATTATGGAAAAATCTATAATAAATAAATAATATATACAATATATATAATTTTATTTTAAATATAAATATTCAAAAACATCTAAAATATTTTGAAAAATATATTTAAAGGTAAATTCTACCACTAAAAAATTTCATCAATAATAATGTTATGAAAATCTCATTATTTAATTACTACTCTTAATTTTTAATATATTGCTATATAAATATTTATCAAAAAACATGAAAGGGTTATATCTAATAACCATTATATGTATTACATATATAATAAAGGGTAAATAACTTAAACCCCCCTCAATTTTACTCTCTTTCCCTACTATACCCCCTTAATTATGAAATGAGCTTAAAACCCCCTAAAGTTTCATAAAATGTTGCACCATGGGCTTGCCTTCAATTGTTTTTACCCTTTTACCCTCCAAACTTTTTGTATTTCCACCTTACCTTTAATTCTATCATTACTATTATATTTCTTAATTCTTTATATTACAAAAATATTATTTCTTTAAGTTAGAATATTAATTATGCCATTTACCTTTAATGAATTAGACTAAATATACTCTCAAATGTTAATTTTTTTTTTTGTAAGTTTTAATTATTTTATTTGTAAATCAATTAACTTGTTATTAAATTTTAGTTTGATTTAAATCATAAAACTCAATCCTAATTAATATATTCATAAATAAATAACAATTTATGAATATATTTTTATGAAAAGAAAGTTTCATTTGGGCAAAAAAAAATTTTAATTAGGATAATGAGTTTTATGATTTAAATTAAATTAAGTTTTATTGGAAAATGATATATATTTTGGAATATATATATATATAATTCGTCAAAAATATATATTTTTTGAATTGTTTTAACAAATTATGAATTTTTTCCAAAAAATAAAATTTTTGTAAAAAATATATATTATGTTCCAAAATATGATTTTTTCCGAAAAATAATTTTTTTGAGAAAAATATATATTATTTTCCAAAATATTATTTTTTTCCCGAAATATATATTTTTTATATTTTAGAAAATAATGTATACTTTTCATAAACAATTCATATTTTTTAAAACAATTCAAAAAATATATACTTTTGACGAATCATATATATATATATATATATATTCCGAAACATATATCATTTTCCAATATATATTCCAAAACATACATATTGTTTAAAAATATAATTTTTTTGAAGGTTTGATTTCACTAAACCCTCTTATACTATTGATGGTAGTTTAGGTATTATGACTCAAAATCATATTTTGGAACATAATATATATTTTTCTCAAAAAAATTATTTTTCGGAAAAAAATCATATTTTTGAAAATAATATATATTTTTCTCAATAAAAATTATTTTTCAGAAAAAATCATATTTTGGAACATAATATATATTTTTCCCAAAAAACTTATTTTTCGGAAAAAATTCATATTTTTTAAAAGAATTTGGAAAAGATATATTTTTAACGAATTATATATATATTCTGAAATATATATCATTTTCCAATATATATATATATTCCGAAATATATATATTTTGTTCAAAATATATATATTGTTTTCATAAATTGGATTTATTTATGAATATATTAATTAGGATTGAGTTTTATGATTTAAATCAAACTAAAATTTAATACCAAGTTAATTGATTTACAAATAAAATAATTAGAACTTATTAAAAAAAAATTATATTTGAGAGTATATTTAGTCTAATACATTAAAGGTAAATGGCATAATTAATATTGTAACTAAAAGAAATAATATTTTTGTAATTTAAAGAATTAAGAAATATAATAGTAATGATAGGATTAAAGGTAAGGTGGAAATACAAAACATTTGGAGGGTAAAAGGGTAAAAAAATTTGAGGGCAAACCCATGGTGCAAGAAAATGAAAGTTGAGGGGGTATAATTAATTGAGGGGGTATAGTAGAGAAAGAGAAGAAAATTGAGGGGTATTTTTAGCTATTTACCTTTTAATAAAATATATATAAATTTTTATGTACAAATAAAAAAATTTATATGTTTTTATACTATTACCTATGAAGCACGGACACTTCGTATAGGGTTGTCGTACCCGTGTCGGACATGTGGACACACAAAAAATACGTGTCTGACACGCCAAATGACATGTCCTGAATTTTTTAAAATTGGATACGCAGTGGACACACGTTGGACACACGCGTGTCCACGTGTCAGACACACGGTGGGTCGATTGATTCCATGAAAGACAGAGAACTTATGGAGCCACTAATTTGGTGGATCACTTATAGAACTTGAACACCCCTAATCCAATATTTGGCTTTGAAGATATTTAAACATATTTGTTCATCTTCATATTGTGAAAGGAATTTGAACACTTATTCATTTATCCACTATATAGAGAGGAACAAGATATCACCACAAAGAACTGAAGATTTTGTATTTCTACAATCCAATCTTTGTCTTCGATCAATAATTTTTTTACAATATAACGAGTGAAAGACTAAGATGTGAGATGTTGGAGGAAATGCATTTGATTCCTTAGATGCTAGTAGATTGAAGAATTTTGAACATATCAGACATTTTATAAATTTATTGATTCTCATTGTTTAAGTGATAAATGAATTATTTGTGCAATATAATATGTATATATATAAAAAATATATATGTTTTTTATAGACGTGTCGGAGGCGTGTCGTGTCCTACTTTTTTGAAATTTTCCGTATTGTCATGTCTGTGTTGTGTCGTGTCCGTGTCAATGCTTCATAGACTATTGTCAATCAATAATTTTAATCAAATTTGATAATATAATGGAATTTTTTTATTTAAAATATCTTACATTTTACCTATTATAAGTATTACATATCTAAAAAATTCTACCATTATATTATCAAATTTTTTAATGGAATGAAATTTTCTTTGGTATTACATATCTAAATAGAATATTCCATTATATTTTCTTTATTTTTAATTTTTTAAATATTAATACATTTAATGTGTTTAATTTTTTAATATTATTTACACTTATAACTTTTTAAGTATGTGAAGGATTACGTATAAAGCTCTCACATTTGCTCTCACATTTGCTCTCGTTTAGATCATAGATCATTGGCAGAGCAGCTAGTGCCCAGGGGGTCACATGCCCTCCTGGATTTTCAATTCTTTTGTATTTTTATATATGTATATATTTGAAATTCCAATATTGTTTCCCTAAATATACTTTTATCCAAAAATTAGTGAAGTTATTGGTCATTCGATGCACATATCAAATAAAGTTCCTAAATCACGAGATATCAGTAATTGTTTTAAATATAAGAGCAAGATATCATCGCTTTTTTTAGAAAAATAATCACAATAATCTGAAGACATCTTTTGCAACCTACTAATAATAACAAAATATTTATCAACCCCCATTTTAAACACTTTCATTATAGCCGACTTTCAGCAACCATCCGACGGTCCAGATGAAGCCACTAGTTCTGTGGGCCCTTCTGCGGGTCCCAATTATTGATATTGACAAAAGGCTAAAATGGGTAGAGAAATATAAATTTCTATCAAACTCACTTTTTGTCAACGTCTACCCACTTCAATTTGTGAATACCAATGCAAAAAAATTACAAACCAATTATTCATAGAAATATATAATTACATAAAGAACCCCTATACTAATTTGCACAGTAAAATATAATAGCACAAATTCATTTCATAATAAATAATATCATAATATTCACTGTCAATAAAAAAAATTCATATAAAATTAAAAATATCATAATATTATGGACCTACTATGACCTAAATATCACAAATTATTCACTCTCAATAAAATAAATAAATAAAATTATCTTCTTAAAATACTTAATTTTCAAAAAAGAACACTTTTATGACCTAATATCACGATATTTGAATTCATTTTTTTTTTCAATTACCATACAATAAAAAAAATCATTTCTATAATCACGATATTTGAATGGGAAATTGTTTTTACCCAAAATATACTATAAAAAATACACCCAAAATTCAAGTATTTCCTTTCATATTGAATAGATTTTAAGAAACACAATAATTTGTAATGGGATCACATTAGTTTTGTAGTAAGAAACACTTATAGGATTTCATTACAAAAATTTTAAATGGGTTTCATTTTAGAGAGAGAATGTGTTTTATTTGTAGTAAAAAATACAATAATTTGTAATGGGATCACATCAGTTTTGTAGTAAGAAACACTAACGGGATTTCATTGCAAAAATTTCAAATGTGTTTCTTTTTAGAGAGAGAAAGTGTTTTATTTGTAGTAAAAAATAAAATAATTTGTAATGGGATCACATCAGTTTTGTAGTAAGAAGCACTAAAATTTCATTATAAAAATTTCAATTGGATTTCCTTTTAGGAACAAAATTCGTCTATTGTACAAAATGTCTCCAATTAGCATCCTACAGTTCAAATAAAGCCACGCATTCGGTGGGCCAGTGCAGCAAAAGTCAAAGCTTGATTGAAACTCTTTTTACCACTTGCAATCTGAAACTTACCATACTCCATATATTAAATAGATATATACATGCTGAATATACATAGACATATAGACATATAGATACAGAATCCCCAAAATTTTGACTCCGAACCAAGCCGAAAGCACGTGCCCCCCCCCCCCCCCCCCCCTCCCCCCACGGAGCTGTGCTTAGAATATCTATACTAATAAATTTAAAATTATATTTAAATTTCAAATATAATTATAATTGCACTTTACCTTTACCATATTAATCTCTTATTTAACTATTCCTATTTCGATTTAAACTTGAAATTATCTAGAAGACGGTGAATTAAGCCTAGAGGGGGGATGAATAGGCATTTTATAAATTTAATGGCCAATTAAAATTATTTGCAGAATATTTAAATTTAATCAGAATAAATAGGTCATTAAAAAAATTCCTAGAATAATAATATTTATCAGAGATAAAATAAATTATTATTGAAAGATATTTTTTAATTAAAATGTTTTTATCTTAATAAAAATAATAAATTATTATTAAATATATTTTGAATGAAAAATCTAGTTCATGTCTTCAGCAAAAGACAAGTGAATGACTCGAAAAACATGCTTGGAAAGAAACCTTGCATAAAAGCAAAACGGCAAGAAAAATATTGAATCATGAAAACGGAGAAGGATTAAATATTCAACGAAAAGGCGAAAGTCGAAGACTCAAGACTCGGGGTAGATAAGTCGGGGTGCAATCATTATAACAAGATATTTTATGCGCTGATAAAATCTTATAAGCTCAAGTAATAATTTAACCGAACTCAAAATGAAAGAAAAATTATTTAAAACAAGTATTCTTTGAAGCCATAGTCGACTAAGTCTTACCATGTAGTCGACTGAACCATGACGAAGTTAGAGTTTTAAATCAAATTGAGATGTAGTGGACTAAGTGCACCAAGTAGTCGACTAAACCATGCCGAATGTTAACTAGATTTTCATCACATAATTGAGTCGACTAAAGCCTATTAGTAGTCGATTAATCACAACCCTCTAGTCGACTAAGTCCCCTCCATGTAGTCGACTAATTCCTCACTTAATTGAGTCGACTAAGCCTCTTAATAGTCGACTAATGACCTTGATATCTAGTTGACTAAGTACCTCCATATAGTCGACTAATGACCTTGATGTAGTTTACTAAACCAAGACGATGAATTGTGAATCAATTGTGATGACCATCTAGTCGACTAAATGACTCGATGTAATTGAAAAAATAAATGTGTTTTTCTGCTTAGGGGTTAGAATTGGGGTCTGTAATATGAAGTATGCATTTCTGTAATAAAGCTCACCCTATACTGCAATACAAGAAAACCAATGACTAGTGTAATAAACGATAACGGATTTTGTAGTACATGGATATGATTCTGTAGTATGAGTTAACAAATTTCAGAATGAACGATAGATTCGTAATTGTGGGGATGGCCAATGCAAGTCTCACTCCTATAAATGGGGTTTTCATTGAGAAAACTTTCGAATCATATTCGTGGATTATGAAACGTGGTACCCTTTGTACCCACTTGTTTTGAATACAAGTGGATTTTTAGTATGGTCATTTAACTTGTAATCAATTATGACGGGATGGTCACCGTGTTTGCGAATAGGACCGAAGGGTTCGGGAAACTTGATACAGGCCCTAACCCCAAATGAAGCAAAAAATAATTGTGTTTTTCCGCTTCGGGGTTAGAATTGGGGTCTGTAATATGAAGTATGCATTTCTGTAATAAAGCTCACCATATACTATAGTACAAGAAAACCAATGACTAGTGTAATAAACGTTAACGGATTTTGTAGTACATGGATATGATTCTGTAGTATGAGTTAACAAATTTCAGAATGAACGATATATTTGTAATTGTGAGGATGACCAATGCAAGTCCCACTCCTATAAATGTGGTTTCCATTGATATAACTTTCAAATTATCTTCGTGGGTTATGAAACGTGGTACCCTTTGTACACCACTTGTTTTGAATACAAGTGGATTTTTAGTATGGTCATGTAACTTGTAATCAATTATGGCGGGATGGTCGCCATGTTTGCGAATAGAACCTAAGGGTTCGGGAAACTTGATACAGACCCTAACCCCAAATGAAGCAAAAAATAATTGTGTTTTTCTGCTTAGGGGTTAGAATTGGGGTCTGTAATATGAAGTATGCATTTCTGTAATAAAGATCACCCTATACTGTAATACAAGAAAACCAATGACTAGTGTAATAAACGTTAACGGATTTTGTAGTATATGGATATGATTCTGTAGTATGAGTTAACAAATTTCAGAATGAATTATATATTCGTAATTGTGGGGATAGCCAATGCAAGTCTCACTCGTATAAATGGGGTTTTCATTGATATAACTTTTGAATCATCTTCGTGGGTTATGAAACGTGGTACCCTTTGTACACCACTTGTTTTGAATACAAGTGGATTTTTAGTATGGTCATGTAACTTGTAATCAATTATGGCAGGATGGTCACTGTGTTTGCGAATAGAACTGAAGGGTTCGGCAAACTTGATGCATGCCCTAACCCCAAATGAAGCAAAACATATATTTTTTATGTTGTAATAACCTTAAAAAAATGAAAATTTTCAACTAAACATTTGTTAAAGTAAATTTCCAATTTCTATATGAAATGTTTGATTAATTTTTTTAAAGGTTTTTTTTATATATTTTTTACATGATAATGTCATATTAATTTTGAAAAAAAAATTAACAGAAATGAATTCAAATATCATGATTGTAGAAATGTTTTTTTATTTTATTGTATGGTAATTGGAAAAAAAAATTGAATTCAAATATTTTGAAAATTAAATATTTTAAGATTATAATTTTATTTATTTAATTATTGATAGTGAATAATTTGTGATATTAGGTCATAGTAGATCCATAATATTTTGATATTTTTAATTTTTTATTTCATATGAATTTTTTTGTTGACAATGAATATTATAATAATATTTATTATGGGATGAATTTATGCTATTATATTTTACTGTGTGAATTAGTATAGGGGGTCCTTTTTATAATTTTAATTTTTTATGAAGAGTTGGTTTGTAATTTTCGGGAGTTGGTATTCAAGTGGGTACACTTTTGAATAGTATAGGATATTGTATAATGTTTTTCCTCAACAGCCCTTGTTCACTTTTTCTTCTTTTTTAGTGGGCCCTAGCCGGAGAGGGGCTGTGCAGGAGAAGATTATTTCTCCCAATTTTGAACCATCCCCGAAAATACTTTCAGATAAATATACTATATAATATTCCAACCTAGAGCTGAGTGTTTTGGTCAAAAACCATGGACTCCTAACATTTACTTTGGTCAAAATTTTGAACTGGTGAGTGCTATAAGTGTCTCAAGAGCAATAACCATGTTACTCGTTCTCATTTTCTCAAACCAAAAATGTCTTTTCCCTCTCCTCGCATCCTCATTTCCCTCTCTATCTTCACCCTTCATTGCCTCACAGTCGCAACCGCAAAATGCCACGTGGATGACGGAACGGGTTTGCTGGGTTTCAAATCGGGTATTACTTCAGACCCGTCCGGCATGCTTGACTCGTGGAAACGGGGCACCGATTGCTGCACGTGGTACGGCATTTCCTGCCAAGACAAAAACCGGGTCACAACTTTAACCCTCGTCGGAAACCCGGACAAACCCAATGGCTTCCTGGCGGGAACGATCTCTCCTTCACTCTCCAAACTCAGCTACTTAAGTGGTATATACCTCCAGGACCTCCGAAACCTTTCGGGTCCTTTACCATATTCTCTCTTCGGGTTGCCGGATCTCACCTACGTTTACATCGAAAACAACAAGTTATCGGGTCAAATACCCGAAAAAATCGGTACCCTGACCCAACTCTATGCTCTGAGTTTTGAAGGCAACGAGTTGTCCGGTTTGATCCCCAGTTCACTCTGCAAGTTGACTCAGCTCGTTCAGCTCAAACTCGGCGGTAATCGACTCACCGGAACGATTCCACTCGGAATCCGGCGACTCAGGAACCTGACTGTCCTAAGCCTAGCCCGGAACCAACTCTCCGGTAACATACCGGACTTCTTCTCATCATTCACCAACCTCCGAATTCTCCAACTTTCCCACAACAAATTTTCCGGGAAAATTCCAGTATCAATTTCGACCCTTGCACCGAAGCTGGCCTATCTTCAGCTGGGTCACAACTCCCTCACCGGAAAAATCCCTGATTTCCTCCGAAAGTTCCATTCACTGGACACATTGGATCTCTCGTGGAATCAGTTCTCGGGAATTGTGCCAAAAAGCTTTTCTAATCTCACCAAAATCTTCAACCTCGATCTCTCTCACAACTACCTCATCGATCCCTTTCCCGCCATGAACGTGAAAGGTATCGAGTCACTCGATTTATCATATAATAAATTTCATTTAGTACAAATTCCGAAATGGGTCACTTCGTCTCCGATCATATATTCTCTCAAGTTAGCAAAATGTGGATTAAAGTTCAAATTAGATGATTGGAAGCCATCGGAGACATATTTCTATGATTACATTGATCTTTCCGATAACCAAATATCCGGTAGTCCGGTGGGGTTGCTGAACCGAACCGATTATCTAGTCGGGTTTGGGGCTTCGAATAATGGGTTGCGTTTTAATTTGGAGAGTATGAGAATTGTGGGGACATTGAAGGAGTTAGATTTGTCGGGGAATTTGGTGTTTGGGAAGGTGCCTAAGGCTATAACTGGGCTGGAAAAGTTGAATGTGAGTCACAATCATTTGTGTGGTCAGATTCCGGTAACGAAGTTTCCGGCGAGTGCATTTGTGGGTAATGATTGTCTGTGTGGTTCTCCATTACCGGCTTGTAAAGTTTAGGCTACACTCAACAATTGTCGGTAGAAATGTGGTTGCAACTTGCACTACGTCTCTGTGTTCAGCTTGGGGTAAATTTGGTATTGTATGCAACAAGCGGTGGGAAGGAACAAGTTGAGGTGAGAATACTGAGGTGGAGGTACTAGAGAGAATCAGAGTACTGATATTTTTTTAAAAGTTAAGTTTGAATGGGGTTGAGCATGAATGCTTAGTTTGACTTTGTGTCAAAGATAAGCTGCTTTTTATTGTATGTCATGATGTTTAATTCACTAATAAATTGACTTCTGTTGTGGGTTCAATGTATATGATGGTATATACTGATGTTATAATTAGGGCGTAAACGAGCCTAGCCAAATCGAATATTGATTTTTTTTAACTCGGTTGGTCCAAATTTATTTATTTATTTTTTCCCTTTTTATGTCCTATGTTTGTTTGAGTCGACTTATTAGAGAGAGAGAGATTATTAGGTGTCAGGTCGTAACGCCCTTATATTCCAAAAATTGGTATTTGTGTTTGTGTTTGTATTGAAATAAATAAAAAATATTTTTTTTATGTTTTTTGTTTATTTATTCAAAAATATAAGTATGTTTGGTAGAGATATTTTTTGGGTCGAAATTGAAAAAATTAAAAAATTAATAATTAATAATATAAATAATAAATAAAATAAAATATGATAATAATAAAAAATGAATAGAATAATAATAATAAATGGATTAAAAAATAAATAATAATAATAAATTAATAAAATAAATAATAAATTACATAAAACATATTTAAAAATAATAAATAATAAACAAAATGAAATAAATTATAATAAAAAATAAAAAATAAATATAATACTAAATAATAAGTAAATATAATAACAAATAAATACTTCATAATAATAATAAAAAATGAGTATAACAATAATAAATTAATATTAAATTAATAAAATATATTTTTAAATAATTAAAAATGAATAAATAATTTATAAATTAAATGAATTAAATAATGAAATAATAATAAATAAATAAATAGAATATATTTATAAATTAATATATAAATTAATAAATAATAATATAAATAATAAAATATATTATAAAGTGAAGAAATAATAAAGAAAGAAAAATAATAATACATAAATAAATATTATAATAAATAATAAATAAATAGTAAGACCAGATCGCCCAATAAACACCCCAATAAATACCAAATTCATGTTTATTAGAATATGCCTAAAATTTGGGTAAGTGAGAAAGTGTTTTTTAACACACATAACCCAAAAACACTAAACCAAACAAGTTTATAAACACAAAAATATAAATAGACACAAAAACATGTCTACCAAACAGGCCCTTACGGATTATTACTGTGGTGTGAGTCGATTCTCACACCCATAACGGTCGTAACGGTGGCTATAATTTAAATTTTTATCTGTTCTGAAAATGCCGTAACGGTTAACATAATTGGAATTTTTTATTTTGACGGTGAACAATGTATATTTTTAAAAAGTATTTTGCATTGTTAAAAATAAATTATATCTTTTATGATTTTAATTTTTTATTTATTTAAATTAAAAATTAATTTAATAATATCATAACAAGTAATTAAAAGGAAGATCAGAAACTTACAAATATGCAGAACTGCAACTGCAAATCTTTATTATATATTTTGTTGTAGAATTACAGACCAAAGAAAGGAAAGACTCAAAGTAGAGTAAAAAGAAAACAAACTCTGAAAGAACTCCCTTACAAAAGAAAACCCTCGCCTATATATAGAACAGGAAAGGAAAAGCTAAAGAAGAGAAAGCATTTCTCGGGTGCGCAAGGGGCCCCATCGACAGAGACTGCTGACAACCCTTTAGCAGACCAGATCCGGATTTCCCTCAACTTTTCTTACTAAAGTAAGTAGTGAATGGAGGGGAAAAGCGACCGACACAAAAAACAAAAGAAAATACAGATCTCAATTATCTGTAAAGGAAAAGAAAAACAATAATGGCAAAACGACAAAAGCCTGTATGTCATTGCATACGCCATCATAAAAAGACGTCATTGCATGCGTCTGGAATATGTCACGGCTTGTGAAAAGGGCCCTTGGGGGCTGAGGTGGAGACAGCTGTGATCATGGCATCCCAATAATCACCCATAGTGGCTTCACCTTCATCATTGAGCTCATCCTCTGGATTCTGAGCTTCACCAGCAAGACAAGAGTAAACATTATCATCCTGACTGGCCATAGACTGATCATCAGGAACTGAATCTGGAATTGTAGAAGAGGAAGGAGCAAAAGAGCTCATGAACTGGTTCTTCATAAATTCCATACATTTAACCATCAATTCTGATTCCCCTAAATTTGGGAACTGGATTCTGAAAGAGGACTTAATTTCCTCAAATGGAATGGATACTGGTTTAATTACCAGCTGAGACTTCTTAACATTCTCAAAATAAACATCAGTTTTCTCAATAATCTGGGTGGCCAATTCCTCTAGAGAAACTGAAGACCACCATCGATAAGAAAACTCACGATAAAGAGTGGGAACTTTTAAATGGTCAAAATTACATTGTAATTCCCATTTTGAAATCCAAGGAATGCCAAATTCAGCAAAGAAAAGTAATTTTGAAAAACCCTCAGGAAGATTTTCCTGTCCTCTTAATTAAGGATGATGATCAGTCCAAGAACTAAACTGATCCCTAATGATCTTAGGTAAAATATCAAGGTCGGGGCCATAAAGACGCCACCAATAGAAAATCCAATTTGGATAGGAGGTTTTTAAAGATTCAGGGCAAAATTTAAAAAACCAAGTATGTTTGTTTTTGACATTCTGGTATAAAAATGCATGTTTCCATGCTTCTTTGTAATCCCAGTAATTAAAAGAAAACATTTTTCCAGAACGAGAAAAGGTTCTGGGTCTTGCAGGGTCAAGCCCCCAATCAGTGGGTTTCATTACCCTTTTAATGACAGCTTTAGAATATGAAATTGGGCTTTTGACTTTGTCATCTGACTTCTCATATGTATGAGTAATAATGACAGAATTTGTTTCCTGCAAAATCATTTCATAAACATATCTCTCTTTATTGAGAGGTGCACCATAATTCTGCACATCACCAAGATAACGGCGTTTGATTTCCCTAGGATCAGGCATCCATTGGACATCCTGAGGCTCCAAGGTCAAAACATATTGAGTAATCCTTGTATTAGGAATGAAAGGAAGAGGCTCCATGAGGAGAGCTTCCTTAGCAGTAGTAGGGACTTTATTTCCCTTTTGAGTTTGAAGGTGAGGAAAAATATCCTCATTTGTAAGATTCACTCTATTTGAATCTTTCTTTTTCTTACCCTTGCCTTTATTGGCTGGGTTTCCTTTGGAAGGGCCACTCATTGAATTCCCTGCAAAAATTCACGAGTTAAGAAATCAGGTAAAGAGTTAGACTCTCCCTTAATATATTCGATATCAAAATCAAATGCAGAAAGATCTGCTTGCCATCCTGCAAAAATCTGTTTAGAAGCAAGATTTTTAATATCTTTTTTCAAAACTTGTTTTGCTGCACTGCAATCAACTCTAACAAAAAAATGTTGGTTAAACAAATCATCATGAAATTTATAGACACATTTTATTATGGCTAAGACTTCTTGTTTAATTGTAGCATAATTAAGCTGAGCATGTTTCCAAGTACCAGAGGTAAAACGAACAAGCTCTTCCTTACTAGTGGAAGGATTAAATTGCTTTAAAATACCCCCATATCCTTTATTGGATGCATCAGTTTCAACAATTTTAGACCATAAAGGATTAGCTAAAGATAAACAAGGTAATTGTTTAGCTTTAATCTTGATCTTCTTTACAGCCTCAGTATGCAAATTGGACCAAGGAGGAGGATTTTTCCCTAATCTTTGGTACAAAATGGCACTGTCCTGAGCAAAATTCTGATAATAATCAGAGATATAATTCAGACTACCAATAAATCTTTGGAGCTGAGTTTTATCTGTGATTTCATCAGGAAATTTAGAAGCAAATTCAATACTTCTATCAATAGGAATAATTTTCCCTTGATTAATATTATGACCAAAAAATCGAACTTTATCTTGAAAAAGTTTCATTTTAGGAGCAGAAATAACTAAACCACTGCGTTTCAAAACATCTTTAAGAATTTTCAAATGTTTGAAATGCTGATCAATGGATTTAGAAAAGACAAGAATATCATCAATATATACAATCACAAAATCTGAATAAGGATTGAATATATCATTCATGACATGTTGAAATTCTGAAGGAGCATTTTTTAAACCAAAAGGCATAACGTTCCATTCATAATGACCAAAAGGGACAACAAAAGCAGTTTTATATCTGTCTTGAGGATTAACCTGAATTTGCCAAAAGCCATATTTCAAATCAAACTTTGAAAATAAAACAGCAGTATTAAGTCTATCCAACAAATCCTTTTTATTTGGAATTGGATAACGAATCCATTTTAAAACATCATTTAAAGGTTTATAGTTAATAACCAGTCTGGGAACACCTCTTTCCTTTTCAGAATGTTTATTAACATAAAATGCAGTACAACTCCAAGGAGAATTACTTGGAACAATTAACTTCTTATCAAGAAGGTTTTGGATTTCTTTCTTACATAAGTCCATATAGTCTTTTTTCATTTGACCTGCACGGGCTTTTGTAGGAATAAATCTTTCATCAAAACTTTCTTCATAAGGAAGAGAAACAATATGTTTCTGTCGATTCCAAAAAGCATTAGGAATGTCACTACAAACTTCAGAAAGAAATTGATTCTGAATAGTTTGTATTCCATTTTGGATGTCGTAATTTGACAACCTTTGATTGATATTTAAGGACATAATTTCCTTTTGCAAATAATTTATTTGCTTTTCTTTGAAAAAGATATTATCTCTGAGAGAGTTAATATTCTTATTAAGGGGTTGTGTTATAAATTTAAACACAATTGAAGTCCCGTGCAAAGTAGTAAAAATGCCTGTAGAATCAATTTTGTCAATAGGCATTAATGATGTAAGAAATGGAGTACCCAGAATAACTGGTAAACTCATATTTTTAATAAGCAAGAAAGTAGTTGGTAAACAAAAACCTTCATTACAAATATAAACTTTATTAAGCTTATAATTGATTTGCATTTTACTACCATTAGCACTTAAAAGTCCTTGCGCAGTTTTCTCAAAATACTGTGTAGGAATTAATCCTTCCTGTATGCAATTCAAATCTGCACCACTGTCAACAAGAGCCATTAATTCAGGTAAAACATACTCTTCATTAATAACAATTTTGACATTAATGTACCATTTTTGAAAAGTCACTTGGTCAAGAAGACACAAATAATCATCTTTAGCAGTTTCCTTTTCATTATTAGGTGGTGAAACATTCTCCTCAGACTCAAGTCTAGAAGAAGAACAAAGGGAAGCTTGAGCTAATTGTAATTGAGTTATAATTAACTCAGTCTTAGAATGATTAGCTTTCAACTGTTGAACCTCAGTTTTCAAAATATTAACTTCCTGACGAAGGTCATTAATATTAACAGGTCTTTGGGAATTTGATCCTTCTAACCTATTGAAAACTTCTTTCATGGTAAAGGGTTGATTAGGAACCTTAATTGTATCCTTATCATCTTTAATTTGATTTTGGTAACAAAACTCAATCATTTTAAGTTTGATTTGAGGATCATTAATTTGATCTAATAAATCAACAAAGGATTGTTGCTGACTGGTTAAGACATTAAGACTTAAACCATTCATTTCAACAATAGCCTTCCAGTAGCTGGAAGAGCCCTCATTAGTACCACAGTTACAAGAACTGGTAGTACAAAGGGGATCATCTTCAGATGAAGATGAAGAAGTTGACAATAACATAATTTCATTGTCAGATTCAGAATCAGAAGAATTCTGATCAGAATCACTGGAATTAAGAAACAACTTACTTAATTGAAGCTTAAGACCAGGTTCAATCTCCAGACTATCCAATTTAGCCTTAGTTTTACATTTATTGGCATAATGGCCAATTCTACCACATTTATAACACTTAGCATTAATTTTAGAGTTACCTTTACCCTTGTTCTTATAATTTGTTCTGGGTTTAGACTCTTTATTATTAGTGCTATGACGTTTACCTTTAGTATAACGTTTTCTTCGATAAGGTTTTCTATCTTTAGAAACTTTATCTTTCCTTTTATTAGGATACTCATGTGGGACATTGTAACCAAATTGGTCAAAGAATTCTCCCAACTCCTTTCTTCCTGAAAGACGTTGAGATTTCAACTGGTGTCTTAATTTAAGATCATTACACAAGGAGAGACCTTCTTGTATAACAATACTAATAAAATCACCATAATTGTAATAATTATAAGGGATAGACATTCCATTATGTTTATCCTTTAATTTCTTCCGAACCTTTTCAACAAAGAAAGTTGGAAGACCATCAATGAACTTAGCTTTCCAATGCTCACTATTAGCATCAGTTCGTTGGGTAACTCTAGCTAATAAGACATCCTTATACCATCTAAAATGGGTAAGGGAAGGACATTTAAGATTCTGTAACATTTCACGGCCACGCTCATGGTTAATACCCTCACGACCAATGAAATGATGAATGATAGTTAAAACTAATGTATAAACAGCATCAGTAATAAACATGTCCTGATTAACCTCATTCTTTACAATCTTAACAGCATTTTGAATCTCATTATTCTGATTTTGAGAGAGGATATTATCCCACCAGCCTTTCAAAATGCCAGTAAAACCACATGTAATAAAAGCAACAATTTGTTGTTCAGTATTATCCGCAGTTTTACAGACAGTGTTGTACATCATCATTTGATGTACCATCTCATAAATAGAATATTCAGATTTGCCATCAATATTCCATTCATAGATAGTCTTAGAATTAAAAGAAACCTGCCCATAAAGATATGCTTCTTCAAAAAGAATATCTTGAGGAGTAGGTCTTTGGTAGTAGTTACGACTACCACCAATGTCAGCATTCTAATGCTTATTTTTAGAAAAGTTGACTTTGTTCAAATTCATGCTATTTGAAGAAATCAAAGATTGTTCAAAATCATTTATTTGATTAAGAGAAAAATCTAAATTTTCATCTTCTATTTCAGAATCATTCTGAGATAAAACATTCAACTTAAGATCTTTCAACTTTTCCATAAGAACAGAAACAAACTCTTCACTAATAGGAGGAGAAGAAACAGGAGCTTTTAGCTTAAAACCTTTAACTTCCATTGGAGGTTTAACAGAAGGATGAGTTAAAACAACTTTTTCTTCTATTTTGGTTTTAGACAAAATCATGGAATCAAGATTAGACTCAATTCTAGACAATTGTTTTCCAAGAGTTTGGAAATACAAATTAGTATAATTGTTCTGCATAAAAATATTATGAAAATCAGCAGTAACAGGATCCTTAGTAATATTATTACCAAGTCTAATATAAGCCGTAGCTTCTATAGGTTTTGGTAATATTGAATCAGGAGAAGATTTACTGGAAGCATTAGATTCAATTTTCAAAGACTCTGGAGGAGGATGAACAGAGAAAATAACTTTTCCATCAGAAGTAGTCCAAGTTTTAAGAAGCTTATCTAAAACAAGAACTGAAGAATTTTGAATACTATAATAGTAACAAAACCATTTGGCAAAAGACACAATTTCTTTTGTCAAATCAATATAGTTATAAAACTGAGTTTTATAAAAATCAAGTTGTTCTTCATTGAACATTCCAAAATACCAACTTCGAAAAGCTTTATATTCTGGTTTTTGAAAATCATCATTAATAGCATTTCTATCTACGATAAAAACCATTAAAAATTCAATTCAGATGCTGTAGGAGTAGAAGATTCCCTACGTGTATAAATACCATGCGGAATTTGCTGGTCAGAAATACGAACACCATCTAAGGAAACATTTTCTTCAGATGAGGCTTCAGTATGTAAATCAACATGAGACTTTCTTGTACTAGAGGGAATACTGTATAGTATGATTTATATTGTTTAATGTTTTTCTGTTAAATAATATTTTTCTGTTAAATGTATATTTGAATTATCATCATGATTTTATTATGAGGTTATGGGTCGTCATAAAGTCGCGTGTGGAATGTTTAGGTATTTTTGTATTAGATTGCTCCTTGTACCATGTTTCCCATAAATCGTTGACAGTCGAGTAACCATAGGTTTAAAATGTATCATGATAGTTCAAGTAACCATTTAGCTTAAAAAAAAAAAAAAAAAAAAAAGGAAACAATTTGTTGTTCAGTATTATCCGCAGTTTTACAGACAGTGCTGTACATCATCATTTGATGTACCATCTCATAAATAGAATATTCAGATTTGCCATAAATATTCCATTCATAGATAGTCTTAGAATTGAAAGAAACCTGCCCACAAAGATATGCTTCTTCAAAAAGAATATCTTGAGGAGTAGGTCTTTGGTAGTAGTTACGACTACCACCAATGTCAGCATTATGATGCTTATTTTTAGAAAAGTTGACTTTGTTCAAATTCATGTTATTTGAAGAAATCAAAGATTGTTCAAAATCATTTATTTGATTAAGAGAAAAATCTAAATTTTCATCTTCTATTTCAGAATCATTCTGAGATAAAACATTCAACTTAAGATCTTTCAACTTTTCCATAAGAACAGAAACAAACTCTTCACTAATAGGAGGAGAAGAAACAAGAGCTTTTAGCTTAAAACCTTTAACTTCCATTGGAGGTTTAACAGAAGGATGGGTTAAAACAACTTTTTCTTCTATTTTGGTTTTAGACAAAATCATGGAATCAAGATTAGACTCAATTCTAGACAATTGTTTTCCAAGAGTTTGGAAATACAAATTAGTATAATTGTTCTGCATAAAAATATTATGAAAATCAGCAGTAACAGGATCCTTAGTAATATTATTACCAAGTCTAATATAAGCCGTAGCTTCTATAGGTTTTGGTAATATTGAATCAGGAGAAGATTTACTGGAAGCATTAGATTCAATTTTCAAAGACTCTGGAGGAGGATGAACAGAGAAAATAACTTTTCCATCAGAAGTAGTCCAAGTTTTAAGAAGCTTATCTAAAACAAGAACTGAAGGATTTTGAATACTATAATAGTAACAAAACCATTTGGCAAAAGGCACAATTTCTTTTGTCAAATCAATATAGTTATAAAACTGAGTTTTATAAAAATCAAATTGTTCTTCATTGAACATTCCAAAATACCAACTTCGAAAAGCTTTATATTTTTGTTTTTGAAAATCATCATTAATAGCATTTCTATCTACGATAAAAACCATTAAAAATTCAATTCAGATGCTGTAGGAGTAGAAGATTCCCTACGAGTATAAATACCATGCGGAATTTGCTGGTCAGAAATACGAACACCATCTAAGGAAACATTTTCTTCAGATGAGGCTTCAGTATGTAAATCAACATGAGATTTTCTTGTACTAGAGGGAATACTGTATAGTATGATTTATATTGTTTAATGTTTTTCTGTTAAATAATGTTTTTCTGTTAAATGTATATTTGAATTATCATCATGATTTTATTATGAGGTTATGGGTCGTCATAAAGTCGCGTGTGGAATGTTTAGGTATTTTTGCATTAGATTGCTCCTTGTACCATGTTTCCCATAAATCGTTGACAGTCGAGTAACCATAGGTTTAAAATGTATCATGATAGTTCAAGTAACCATTTAGCTTAAAAAAACAAAAAAAAAAAAAAAGGAAACAATTTGTTGTTCAGTATTATCCGCAGTTTTACAGACAGTGCTGTACATCATCATTTGATGTACCATCTCATAAATAGAATATTCAGATTTGCCATAAATATTCCATTCATAGATAGTCTTAGAATTGAAAGAAACCTGCCCACAAAGATATGCTTCTTCAAAAAGAATATCTTGAGGAGTAGGTCTTTGGTAGTAGTTACGACTACCACCAATGTCAGCATTCTGATGCTTATTTTTAGAAAAGTTGACTTTGTTCAAATTCATGTTATTTGAAGAAATCAAAGATTGTTCAAAATCATTTATTTGATTAAGAGAAAAATCTAAATTTTCATCTTCTATTTCAGAATCATTCTGAGATAAAACATTCAACTTAAGATCTTTCAACTTTTCCATAAGAACAGAAACAAACTCTTCACTAATAGGAGGAGAAGAAACATGAGCTTTTAGCTTAAAACCTTTAACTTCCATTGGAGGTTTAACAGAAGGATGGGTTAAATCAACTTTATCTTCTATTTTGGTTTTAGACAAAATCATGGAATCAAGATTAGACTCAATTCTAGACAATTGTTTTCCAAGAGTTTGGAAATACAAATTAGTATAATTGTTCTGCATAAAAATATTATGAAAATCAGCAGTAACAGGATCCTTAGTAATATTATTACCAAGTCTAATATAAGCCGTAGCTTCTATAGGTTTTGGTAATATTGAATCAGGAGAAGATTTACTGGAAGCATTAGATTCAATTTTCAAAGACTCTGGAGGAGGATGAACAGAGAAAATAACTTTTCCATCAGAAGTAGTCCAAGTTTTAAGAAGCTTTTCTAAAACAAGAACTGAAGGATTTTGAATACTATAATAGTAACAAAACCATTTGGCAAAAGGCACAATTTCTTTTGTCAAATCAATATAGTTATAAAACTGAGTTTTATAAAAATCAAATTGTTCTTCATTGAACATTCCAAAATACCAACTTCGAAAAACTTTATATTTTTGTTTTTGAAAATCATCATTAATAGCATTTCTATCTACGATAAAAACCATTAAAAATTCAATTCAGATGCTGTAGGAGTAGAAGATTCCCTACGAGTATAAATACCATGCGGAATTTGCTGGTCAGAAATACGAACACCATCTAAGGAAACATTTTCTTCAGATGAGGCTTCAGTATGTAAATCAACATGAGACTTTCTTGTACTAGAGGGAATACTGTATAGTATGATTTGTATTGTTTAATGTTTTTCTGTTAAATGTATATTTGAATTATCATCATGATTTTATTCTGAGGTTATGGGTCGTCATAAAGTCGCGTGTGGAATGTTTAGGTATTTTTGCATTAGATTGCTCCTTGTACCATGTTTCCCATAAATCGTTGACAGTCGAGTAACCATAGGTTTAAAATGTATCATGATAGTTCAAGTAACCATTTAGCTTAAAAAAAAAAAAAAAAAAAACCAAAAAAACAAAAAAAAAAAAAAAAAAAAAAGGAAAAAATTTGAATTTTATAAATCACTCTATTATTTTTCATATATCATCAAACCTATTCTTCATGAGTAGTTCCAGTTCTTCCACGAAGAACAAAGAATTGATTTCTTTTAATAATCAAAACCAGTTAATGAATGACTGGACAATTCCTCGGGTTAAACCCAAAACCATATATAAATATGGTATTTTCGAAATGATAAGCACCATGGCAATTAAAACCATGGAGCAGACCATAGGTCTAGATGATCAGGACACTACACTTAAGTTGTTGAGTCCAAAAGATTTGGAAAATTATGGTTCAAATTATAAATTTATCCATATAGGGTTAATACTGGTTGCATTTAGGCCTTTGACCTTACTTGGTATGAATACAGCTCTTCAGGCTACTTTACGTGATGGACGGTGTCTAGATTTTAGACCTTCCTTAATGGGTGTTGTTGAAACTAGTCTAAGTCATGGACCAGTTTATTTCAATGTTTTCCCCAATTTGTCTTTGTCTTTGACTGATCCTAATATATATGAAGCAATTAATCTTCGTATTCAAACTCATGGGTATAATTACATGCCTGGAACTGAATTAATATGTGTCGACTATAGGATTCAATATAAGGTCCTCAATACCTTATGTCCTAAAGTTCGAACCATGTCTAGTTCAGGACAAACTGTGTTAATAGACACAAATCTGATGACTTCTAAGGTTGCTACCCCTAGGATGATCCCCTGGGATGAAGTTGTTTTTCCTGACACTTGGACTATACAGAATGCTGTTCCTCCAAGACCGTTAATTCATCATGATATTAATTCTATAATTCAACATGTTGATGGTGAAGTTGTTTTGAATTTTAAACAACCTGAATTTTTATCTCGTAGTCTTTCTACTATAAATATTGAAATAACGATGACACCATTAGATTTATTAATAACTCATTTTCTTATATTAAATTTTTTTTAAAAATTAAATAAAATTCGCTTAAATCTACCAAAAAATCATATTTATTCATTCATGTTGTCAAAAGTATTCAATTAGAATTTTTTGGGTAAAATGTGCAAGATTTTAAAAAATTCATGATTACGACAACCAAGTCTCGTTACGTAACTTTTATATCGACACGAGTCATTACCATTACATTACAACGACCGATACCCTTACCGCGAACCTTGATTAGGTGTAAGATTTTTATGTGTAAGGCACTAACATATAACATACAAACAGATATATATATATATATATATATATATAGATGTATGGATGTAACTGCTAATCAAGAAAAATAAGTTTTTTTCATAAAGGAATTCATATAGGGTTTGAATGCCAAATTGAGTGTACAGATCTTCGAAGGTGAGGGCCGAATAACCATTACATTTAGGCCATGTTTGGTAGGTAGTCTTTCTGGTCTGGTCTAATCTGATATGAGAAAGTCTATTTGGTAAGCGGTCTCGTCTTACTATTTATTTATTATTTATTATAATATTTATTTATGTATTATTTATTTCTTTATTTATTATTTCTTCACTTTATAATATATTTTATTATTTTATTATTTATATTATTAAATTATTATTTATTAATTTATATATTAATTTATAAATATATTCTATTTATTTATTATTATTTCATTATTTAATTCATTTTATTTATAAATTATTTATTAATTTTTAATTATTTAAAAATATATTTTATTAATTTAATATTAATTTATTATTATTATACTCATTTTTATTATTATTATGAAGTATTTATTCATTATTATATTTACTTATTATTTATTATTATATTTATTTATTATTATATCTATTTATTATTTTTTATTATATTTATTTTTTATTATTATTTATTTCTTTTTGTTTATTATTTATTATTTTTATTGTATTTTTAAATATGTTTTATGTAATTTATTATTATTATTTATTATTTAGTCCATTTTTTTAATTATTTTATTTTTTATTATTATTATGTTTTATTTAATTTATTATTTATATTATTAATTATTCATTTTTAATTATTTATAAATATATTTTATTATTTATTCATTTATTTATTATTATTATATTCATTTTTATTATTATTATTAGGTATTATTTATTTCATTTTGTTTATTATTTATTATTTATATTTTATTTTTAAAATATGTTTTATTTAATTTATTATTATTATTATTAATTGTTTATTATTGTTTATTCTTTTTTAATTATTTATAAATATATTTTATTAATAAGACCAGACCGGACCATCAGGAACCACTTTGTTTTTGTCTGAAATGACGCCATTTTGGTCTGATTTGGTCTTACTTGGTCTAACCAAAAATTTGGGACCAATGCTATCAAACACGGTCTGATCCCATAAAACGCAAGACCAGACCACCTACCAAACAGGGCCTTAATATATATTCAAAAGAGACGGTTTGGGGTTTTGGGGGAAGAAGATCTCATCTGTTTTGTGTTTATTGACTTTTGGGGATGTGGCTTAGTACCCTAAAGCACAAAAAAGTTGGATATTTATACCTAAGATGTTTTATAAACCCAAGGTGAAAAGTACCATTTATATCATATAACTTTTGTATGTGTGTTATCTTTTACTCTCTTCGTCCCAAAATAAGTGTCTATTTTCATAACTTTATCCATTTTAAAATAAGTGTTCAATTTCGAATCATAATACAATATAATCTTATACTTTCTCAACTTATCCTTCTTTCATTAACTTTTTTGTACAATTTTTTATTTTTTTTATCCATGTTTTTTATTTTTTATTTTAAGAAACACTCAATAGTTTATTTTATTAAATAACATATGAGTTTTAAATCAAAGTTTTTCCTATATTAGGTTAGTTGGTACTTTTAAATTTAAATTTTATTTTATACTGAGTTACTAGCTATGTATGCGTGTTTGTTAAGATTGTCACACATCGAAATCTTGAGACTCCGTTACCGAGGCCCATGAACTCCGGGTGTGACGTGATGAGTGAAACAAATGATACAAAGTGCAAGAAACGTCCAAAACAATAAAGGAAGCGGAAAAAAATGGAGAGATCAAATCAAATGAAGACACATCAAATCCCATCTCAAAGACCATTAATATATACTTAAAATATAGTAGAGATGGTAGGGAAAGCATACGGGATAAAATGAAACAAAAGAAGAAAATTGGTCAAGAACTGCAATGCAGTTCGAGTACTCGTAGTATAATTGTCGAGTACTCGACTAAGGTCAAGTTCTCACACCAAGATGTCGAGTACTTGACCTTGGGCATGAGCTATCTCCTAGCTACTGGTTGCATGCAGTTTTTAGAAAAGTTTCAAAATACTAAAAACACGCCATTTTTCATTTGGACTCCGTTTACGACACCTCTGATCCCGAAAAATTACAAATATTGGAAAAGTGAGTGTAAAACTTTCGGAATGCAAAAATTAGTTACCAGAGCTCGAGGGTGAGCGGAAAACGTGATTTTGTTCCAAAACCGAAGAAAATGAATTTGATAGAATTTACAAAAGTTGAAGTTTTGAGCAAAAAGGGACCTAATACACTTCGAATACATCAAGATAGGTATAATAAAATCAAGATACAAGGTCATATTTGTAATCCATAGAAATCGCCTTATGGCGTTACATTTTTCATAGTTTGCACAAAATAAACGTTTTAGCATCAACGGCACCGAAGTGCACCAAAAAAATAGAACTCCCAGTGCACTAGTACTCCAAGGGAGATACATCAATATAAGTACGACTTACATGCTAGCCTTCCAAAAGAATAAAATTTCATGTTTAATACATGTTTTAGAACATTATCTCAAAAGATAAAAATATGCATCATATACATATCATGCTATACAAAAGAAAAAAAGTCTGCCACCAATGTGCAAAAGAATGGACTAGTACTCCAAGAGATCGCCAAGAAACTAAGGCTCCGTTTGGGAAGGTCTGTGTTTTGTTCTTGTTTTTATTTTTTGGCACTGTTCATGATAACAGATCATGTTTGTGAGGGTTTTTACTATTCACTTTTTTCTTATTTTGGAAACAATTCTGCTGAATAGTGCAGAAAATAAGAGAACAAGAAAAAGATGTTTTCTTGTTCTACCTTTGGGATTTCCCTAAAAAATAAAAAATAAAAACTTGCAAAGTAAAAAACGTCTTCGTTCTCCTCCTCCACCACCCGTTTCACCCCACCATCATCCCACCACCCGCCGCCACCACCACAACCACGAACACCCACCACCGCCTTCAATATACACACATATATATATACACACATAAAAAACCCCTTCGTTCTCCTCCTCCCCTACCACCATGCCACCAATCGGCACCACCCACAACCATCAATCACCACTAAGAACACCACCACCACCCCCTCCCCCCTTAGAAACCCCAACCCCTAATCAAACCCTTAACCCCCAATCAAACCCTAACACCTTTTGAAAACCACCACCATGCCACTAATCACACCACCATCGTGAGAGAGAGAGAGAGACGACTGTGAGAGAGAGAGCATCGTATTTGTGTGTGTGTATGTGTGTGTGTGTGTGTGTGAGAGAGAGAGAGGGAGATAAAACAAATATATATTTTTGGCCCCAAACATGTTTTTTGTTCTTGTTCTTTTGGGTGCGAAAATAAAAACAAGATTTGTTCTTTGTTTTTTGGTTCCCAAAACAAAAACAAAAAAAATAATTCCCAAACGGGGCCTAAGGGTCTCCTGTAGTGGGATCATCACTTGAAAATGGTTAAAGTAATGGGGTGAGCTACACTAGCTTAGTAGAGGAAGCGTTGTCGCTTCAATCCTGGTCATCCGAGTGGTACAACCCAAATCCAATGGTGCATGCTACTAGTCATAAGTCGTCCCACATGCATCTCACACAAATCCGGGACCCCAATGGACCCAACAAACAATTCCCCAAGCCTGCTCATTCTCATTTATAGGCAATAAAGCATGATTTAAATATTAGAGTGCAATATATCCAACAATATCACAATAGTAATTTAAAAGTGCAACTACGATGCAACACAACTCCACATACACACCCTAACCTCTAAGGGTAAACGAATATGAAATTTTGTCATACGAGGACTACACTGGATTGTATCAGAATTTACGAGGACTATGGACTCGTGTAGGCAAATCAGGTTTGGACCACGTCCTCCCCCATTCTCTAATTCCGTAGTTACTAATTACGTGGGTCGCGAGAACATCCCCTGACTAGTTATTGCGATGGTTTGAACGGTCCACTCATACAAGGGTACACAATAGGGCATAAGACCGACACCAATGATCATAATGCATAAGGTGTACTTAACATGTCAACTATGCCATCAAGTGGACCATTCATGAACATTTATATACTATTTCTCAATTGACAAACATGTTTTTCATCACTTTAGCAATAAGTTTGCAATATATCAACATTAAGCAAACTTCCAAAAACAAGCATATAACATCACATTTCTCATGCATTCAAGAGGGCCAAAATCATCGTTTAAGTTATGTAGACTTAACAAGTATATAAATTGCATATATACATAGACGCACACACCTACGTTACACGAAATCAAAACGGTTCATTTTTCCCTACCTCAAATCCAAGCAAGAGGAGTGATCAAGGGTGAGCCGAATGAAAGGAGCAAGAAATTGGTGTAGCACAATCCCAAAGATCACAAACAAAGTCCCCAAATGTGGGTCAAAACTCGACAAAGCTTTTCACAAGCTAACAATACATGAATAAGTAAAGAACATGGTTACAAGGATGTCTTTACTTAAGAATTAACCAATAAATGGAATCAATTTCAATAATTGGAGGTAGAACTTTCAAGCATGGTGAAGTTAGGGTTCTTGAAAGAGGAAAATCAAAAGATAGGAAGCGAACTTACCACTCTTTAACTTAAAGAGGAACCAAGAATCATCCACAACAAGTTTCAATCGGTGAAAGGATCATTTATCAACCCTTGAACAAGATTCAAGGGATCAAAAATCACAACTAAGCAATGAAATCTCAAGAATGGAAATTCTAGGGTTTTGGAAGAGAAAACCTTAGAAAGACAGAGATGTTTGCCAAACCTTACACCTAATTGAAGATGAGGAATACACCAACAAAGTTCATGCTCAAGGTTTCTTCAAAATCCTATTAATGGAGGAAGAAAAATCGATTTTTGAAGAAAAGTGAGAGGAGAAGAGAGTGAGAGAAAAAAACGTGTGAGGGAAAAGAGGGAGAGAGTTTTTGAGGTGAAAGTCTTACAAACTCACATATATCTATATATATATTAACACAAGCTTTGTGATCCAATTGTGGTTAAAAAAGATGGGAGAAAAGTGAAGAGAGATCCAATGGTGGAGAGAAAGTCTTTCAATTAGAAAACCAAAATGAGTAGAAATTTTCCACTATCTAACTTCCCCAATCCAATGGTCCACAATCAAGATGGGAGAAAGGAGAAAAGAGATCCAAGGGTGGAGAGAGAGAGTCTTGCAAAGGAAGACAAAATTTAATATTGGTGGGCATCAGGTGTGTGCAAAATATATGGTTAAAAATGACACCTTAACGACACTTTAGGTTTTACCCTTCTACAAGTGAACATATCAATTGTATATAGTTTTGCTTGAGTAGGGGAATATCGATCCCATAGAGACAATGATTGTTCACTTTAATAGTCTAAAAATACTGAATTATAGTTTTCCGAAAAGAGTTTGATTTTGTGAATTATCTAATAATAATGAAAATAAAACAAAAAACAATAATAAATATTGGTTGTGATTTAGAGAGAGAGAAAAGTAGGGTTTTCTCACTCTACCACTAACTGCATAATATAGTCCAAATTCTATTTCAATTGTATGAGGGCGATCCATTGACTGTGAATAAAGTCGCACCATGCCAACAGTTTGACCCCAAAAAGGATTACTCTCAACAGGATCACGACAACCCATCTCAAGACTAAACTGATTAGTGCATGCCAACTACTAACAGAAAAGTAAATTAAAGTAGTAAATTAAAGCATGAAAATAAAATAAAGCATGTCTATATCAGTTTGTCAGGGCATTACCTGTGTCAACCTAGGGTTTTAAGTTTTATGACCACCATTGTGTAGAAAATCACAGATTAAGCATCCGAGTTCCAGCCCATAGTGAATAATTGTGATTATGTAAGATAAATATATTCAAAAAGTCTAAGAGAAGAATCAATTCAAATATATAAACTTGTATCACGAATAAAAACAATCTCTCATATAACACAATCATCAAAGTATAGTCATAGTTTCCCTTCTCTACAATTGAATATAAAATCAGAACTACATTACTTGGCTAGTGTTTTGCGAGAAAACCCTAGATACCGAGTTAGTTGATCATGGCTGAGAGAATCTGCATTGCCGGTGTAGAAATGCTCTATATGGCCTTCTTCCCCGGATCTTTAGGTCTTTAATGGTGGTTCTATTCAATGAAAGAATTTTATGAATGAACGTGCATGAACCAGCCTCCAAAAACTAGCACTCAAACATAACTTAAAACTTAGAACTAAAATATAACTTAAACCTTAAACTTAACCCTCTCATATTTATAGACAAGTGAGAGAAACCCTAATGGTTGCCCTTTCCTGTAATTTCATAATACATGAATAATCTCATAAAATCAGATGTAAATATGTGTATAAGCCTGTATGTAGAGGTCTGGAATCACTGATCACTTGAAATGTAGAAGTAGGGACAAAACTGGAAAATTTTGAAACAACTTCATCACATAGAGGGATCACGTGGCCTTAAGGTGGGACCTACGCTCCTAACCTACGCTTGAGTGTAGGTCTAGGGCGTAGGGCTACGCTCCTGACCTACGCTTGGGCGTAGGTGGAGGGCGAAGGGTAAAAACCACAGCGTAGCTTAGGAGCGTAGCTTAGGTCCAATCTGCCCCTTTTTCTCTCTAACAACGTAGGGTATGATGCATATTTTGCTTAAAAACTCATCTTTTCATATTTGAGCTAGACTCGTCGCCGTTGACTCCCGATGCTTTTCGATGAAGTAATAATGTCTGAAAATGACATTTTTGCCCTTAATAATGATGTCGGAAAATGACCATTTTGCCCTCTGGTCATTCTTTTTCGCTCTGACATACCTCTTGATTCCTTTCTCAAGATAGAAACGAACACGAACTCAGTTAATTCACCGAGATTAGCTCTGTTTCTTCATTAAGCTCCTGAAACATGCTTACACACAAAAACGAGATAAAAATACCAAGTAACGGAATGTAAAGACATCACAAACGCAAAATAGAGGTGAAAAATGACCAATATTGAGTACCTATCATACCCCCAAACTTACATATTGCTAGTCCCTTAGCAATAAACTCAGAGAAAACTATCTGTGATGATTCTTAATCTATCTAACCTATCTATTCTAACATAATCCCTTGCTTTCGTGAGGGTCAACGATTACACTTAGCACGTGTAACAAGCCTTTTAAACCCCTATGTTTCCCCTAGTGGACGAGTGAAGTCTCGTGAAGGTTTCCAGTGATGGTACCTACAAACATCTCAATTCTTTTGTAATTACGCATTCATGAGTTCACACACACAAGTTAAATAAACTATGATACAATACACAAGATAATATGAATGCAAATACGCCCACTCACTACCAAACAACAATTATATAAAGCTTCGTGTTATGAATGACCCCCACTTGAATGATTTTGCTACTTTCTACTTAAAATCCAGACAACCTTACGTGATTTTGTGAACATTCAACTACAATATTTCAGTTTCTTTTCTCCTACTTCATTGATCAAATTTTGCCATTTTTCATTAAAACGTAACTTTTCAACTTTCCACTTTTCATCCCTTTTTGTCTTTCTAAGTCTCAGGACTTTCCAGCGAGGATTTTTAGTCCCGACCAACTGGGCCCGAGCTTTTTTCATGGGATTTATGCTCATCAGTCTTCTCCCCTTTAAATGCGAACAGTGATATTGGTGTTACCAATGTCCGGTTACTCATATTAAAGAACTGCTTTTTGCATTTTATTTTTTAAATTTTTTTTCAATTTTCTCCACTTGAACCAAAACAACTCCCCTCCTCCCCTTTTATTACAACAAAATTATTTTTCAACTATATAGTAAAAAATCAACATATTTCTCATAGTGAATGTGTGTTTGTGTTTATAGGTCAAAGTCGTTCTTCTTAATTTCAATTTCACTAATCACTCACCCATGTAAAATCACATCACTTCATTAACTTGATCTAATCATTATTCTCATGAGCGGGAACTTCACATCACATACTACTTATACATTATAAACATAAAATCAATCAACTGTAAATGCAAAACATTCATACTTGAAAACAAAGAATTATTCCAAATTTTTTTATTTTTTCTCAAAAATCTTTATTCCTTGTAATATACTATACCCTCACCCCCAAACATAAATCAGACCATGTCCTCAAGGTAAAAAATAAAATAGGAGAACATATACAGTTACCCTTGAAGCTCAAATTTGGATTCCAAAGCAAAGCACAAATCCTCTCCCCCAAACTTGAATTGGATCACCTGAAGATATTATCAGCAAATCACACATACCCAATCATAGCAATGGAAAATAATTTTCATCATAAATATTCAGAAATCGACACATGTTTTCAAGGAATCAAAGATTCTCTTTTTTTTATTAAATTTTTTTTATGACAAAAATAATAATACCATCACATCACATACTACTCATGTATCATAAACATAAACTCAATCAAAATGTAAATGCCAAACATTCATGCATAAAAACAAAGAATTATTCCATTTTTTTTATTATTTTTTCTCAAAAATCTTTATTCCTTATAATACTATACCCTTACCCCCCAAACTTAAATCAGACCATGTCCCCATGGTCAAAAATAAAATAGGAGAATAAATACAGTTACCCTTGAAACTCAATTCTGGATTCCAAAGCAAAACACAACTCTTCTCCCCCAAACTTGAATTGGATCACCTAGAGATATCATCAACAAAACACACATACCTAATCATAACAAATGGAAAATAAATTGCATCATAAAAATTTAGAAATTGACACATGTTTTTAAGGAATCAAAGTTTTTTTTTATTGATTTTGTTTTTATTTTTGTTTATGACAAAAATATTAATAATAAAAAAAAACTTATTTGGCCTTAAGGGCCTACAATCCTAAAATAAAAATAAAAATAAAAGAAACAAAGACATGGCCTTAAGGGTCTATCATCTCTACAAATAAAAAAACCTAAAAATCCTAAACCTAATTCCTAGTCCGCCTCTTCTTCTTCATCACTTGACACGACACTCTTCAACCATATCCGGCAGTCTGCAGTCTCTTTTAACTTCTCTAAATCTTCCTCTAGATATATTTTCATGAATGTCCACCGCATCTCATTCAATTCCTTCATTCTATCACCCAACTGCTCAACAATGATTTTTGATAGTAAAAACGGGTATGGAAGATAATAGTCACATTTATCGGGCCCCGCCCATTCTCGACTCACAATTTCTCGAGCATACGACATCTCAGTCATAATCAATGTTGGAACACACACTTCATACCCATGAGTTAGGGCATACAAAGTTCGAACCATAGTGTGATCTCTTGCACTTGTTCGATTATTAGGCCGAAGTTGAGCCACAACAACACAATCTAAATAAAGCAAATCTGACTTCAACCACCAATTATCACATGTCTTATCTCCCAGATCTGATACTGCACACAATTCCCGAACCATCTTTTCATCCTTATGTGGCCATACTACCGAATGCTCCTTCAATATTCCTTATAAGTTTACCGGAGTACCGATTGGTATATTCCATGCATTAACAATACTTCTTCTTCCAACCATAACAGGAGCACTCCACTGAGTCACTTTAACCCTTATCACCTCAAATCCTGGCGGTCCCAAAATTATCATATTTTCATAAAATTTTTGGACCAAGCTCGGATACACCTTTTTGCCCGCCGATTTTTTTAGACTCTTTAATCCTCATTCTCTAAGGATTTCCTTCCGGGTGTAACTAATACTCGATTCATCCTCTCCAGATAAAATATCTCCTCAAATTGCAACCGACACTGCAAAAATGATTTTAGTGTGGCTCGGGTTTCCTTTTTACTTGTAGCTTCGTTATTCGTGCTCTTCATGACCACATGTGGTTTTGTCTCTTCTATAAATTCCTTTGGGTTAGAATAATCTTCATTAACATTATCCATACTAACCCTTCTCGAAATAGAAAGAATAAAAGAAGAATAGAAGAAGAATACCCAATCTATTGCTCACTCTTTGAGAATTGTGAATTGTGTCTACCCTATGGATGTATTTATAGATGAATGGAGTAGAATTAGAAGAGAAAAAGGATTTAAAACCTATAATTGACTAGGAAAGGGGAAACAGTAACTAATCCAACTTTTATTTGTAGTCTCTTTGTCAGATTAGGGTTACTTCAAAAATTCTACAAAAATTCCTAATAATATCTTAAACAAATCCTAATACATGTATAAGTACAGACCATGCCAAAACATCCCAAAAATGGATAAATTTTTCATTTTTTCTGGCCTACCACGTCCTACCCTACGCTTGGGAGTAGGGTAGGGTTAAATTTTTTTTTATTTTTTTATAATCATGACACACTTTCCAATAACCAACGCACCCCCAAACTTAAACGCATACATGTCCTCATAGTGCGAAAATAAAATCACACATACTCAATGTAATAAATATAGTAAGACACGCATATCAGTAAAAATGGTAAGAAATTGTCATTTTATCCAAAAGCAAAAATATCATAAACAATTAGAGATGATTGTTAAAGCGGTCACAAAAGATCGAACACTGACTCTCCGCTCTATGATTGATCTCTAGTGTGGACAGCTAAAACACGAAAATCTAAAAACAAAATAAAATAAATAAAACTAAACTATAACTATAAAGCATCATTCAGAGGTGGTTGTGGTGGTGGAACTGTCACTCCCAGATGTCGCATCATAATATCCCATTGATCCATCATCTCACGGTGCTCATGATATCGGGCCTGCCTCTCCTCTGTAAATGAGCACTTCAATCCCTCAATACGTCCAATCCACTGATCGTACTGAGCCTGAGTCATCATAACAGCCCCCCCAGCCGGGGCCTGAGCCGCATCACCTCCTATAGCAGCCTATCATACCTCTACCTCAGGCATCTCCTTCGGAATAGCCTACTTTGCAACATCCTCCTGTGCACCCGGTAGTAAAACTCCTTCGAATTTACGCCGGCGAGCATATGTTGCTGGACCTTTCTTGATCCACCCTTTATTCCACGCTCCCTTACCATACACAACTAGCGGTGTGAACTTATCCTCAACATCCATCTGTAATCCCTGATCAAATATCAACTTCATCATAAGGCAGGGAAGAACCATCTGAAACTTGGCAGTCCTGACCTTGTTCTCTCGGTGCAAGTGAATATAATGTCATAAAAAAGTCTGCCAAAGGGTGTGTGGAATAAAGTACCAATGACCAAACTTGAAAGCATAGTACAACACTGGAAATGGAGGGTAACACATGGTCTGATGGCTATGTGGTAACACATTTGACTAGACTATCACATCCCAGAGCTAAAACATCGGTTGATAGTTGGACTTCTTGGTCCCATTACACTTATTATCGGCCCACTGCCCCTCAGTCTGCAGTCTCACCATATCATAAAGTGGTGGGAGTGGGTCTGGCATAGGTGGGAACCTCTCTTCTAGCTTTGCAGGGCACTCATATGGAATACCCCACGCAGCAGCAATACTCTCGGGAGTAATCTCAAACTCCCACCCCTGTACCACTGTCACTGGTCAAGTCCCTCTACTGTAATGCCTTATATGAAGCCAGAACTCGCTAATCATGTCAGCACAAATATGTGGTGTAGCTGGGGATAGGATTGGCAATAATCTGTGCTCCCTCAGTACTCCTATGGTCTAATGTGGAACTGGCTCTATCCGCTCAAGTGACACAATAGCAAAAGTGCGCTCCTGTCAGAACCCCTTTTTCAAAGCTTGGGTCAGCAACATTTCCTTGGAGATCGTGGAGTGCTTCCATTTGTAAGGAACGAGGTCACCCTTGTCACCATCAACTGCCAGCTCAAGATATGGCACCTTGCCGTGCTCAGTGTCCTCCAACTCTGCCTGTCCATCCTCACTATCACCACTCTCGGTAGTCTGCTCATCGGATGTCTCTGACTTATATGGTGATGGTGATGGCTCGGGTACTGAAGACTGTTTCTGGGGTCGTGATGGTGCCCTCAGTGCAATAGGTGGAACTGTCATCCAGCCATATCTCAAATCTAGCTTAATGCCCTATGTCGGTGCAATCGGCTTCTCAGCCTCCTCATATAACGAATCCAACGCAACATACACAGGTCTCGGTGCCCATGTACTACGGCGTACATACCGCGTACGCTCCAGGGGCAATTACCGTGATCTATCTCTCTGTACTGCCGTCCCCGACGTAGATGCTCCCTCAGCAGCCTTCTTTGTTCCTTTTACGCGAGCCATTCCTACATAATTTGGATTTTTTAGAAAATGAGCAAAAAACTGTCCAGACACCGAATCAAACTCAAAACTATATCTAAAGTATTCTAATACGACGATTAAACAAGATCTCATCTCAAAAATTCGATATTCAACCCGTATATGAAGTCGGAAACCCAACTTTTTGAGAACGGATTAAAACACGGTTTCAATCAGTCTCGTTTGTCAATACTAGTTTAGAATAGTTATATTAAGTAATCAAAACCAAAAGAATGGATCAAAACTTACCGAATCGCGAGAAACGGCAAATTACATAAAATTGGATTTTGGAGACTTTTCGAGTTCCTCATGTGAATCCGTACACACCGCTCACTAATATGATGATCCGCCGCTTGGGAATGATAAGACATATCGATATTCGGCTTTAGGAATGAACGGGAGTTGATTTGGTGGAGAGGAGAGGGAGAAAAGTGAATTTTGAAATGAAAATCCGCGGGACTATATATAGTCCATGACCTATGGTTGGGCGTAGGTCCTAAGGTTGTATTTTTTTGCTTCTGCCATTTTTGCCTTGTTCTCGATTCCCGAATACTTGAACCTCCCCTATACACATCTAATGACTTAATTGACTTCAATTCGTCAAAATTTGACGCTTAGTGGATGAAAATAACCCTCCGAATGATGACGACTATTTCGGACTTGATCTTAAAATTTTATGAAAACCGAATTAAACTTTTATTTTACAACTACAAACTAAGATCAAAAGCTACTCTTTATCACTTAGTACCAATATTTAACGTCGTTGGCTCGATGTTGCCGCCTCTTAGTACTCAGGATAAAAATTGTACGGCTCCGGTGCCAGTTCTGTTAAATCAACTGTCTCAACAACACTCTTTATCGGCACAACTTCGATATAATACTTTAAACACTGACCATTCACAACAAATCGCTTTTTGTTGTTAGGGTCGTCAAGTTCCACCGCTCTATGGGGGTAAACCTTAGTAATTCTGTGAGTCCCGTCCCATCTTGACTGGGGTTTACCGGGAAACAATTGAGTATTGAATTGAACAACCACACCTTCTAGCCGACCTCAAAGATTTTATGTTTGATATTTCTGTCATGGAATGCTTTGGTTCGGGCTTTATATATTCTAGAATTCTCATATGCGTTGTTCCTCAACTTCTCAAGCTCTGTGAGTTGGAGTTTCCTCTGAGCACCCAATCTTTTGATATCAAAATTCAATCTTCTGATCGCCCAATATGCTCTGTGCTCGAGTTCCACAGGGAGATAACACACCTTACCATAGACCAATCTGTATGGTGACATACCAATTGGTGTCTTATAAGCGGTCCTCTATGCCCACAGTGTATCATTTAACCTTCTTGGCCAATTCTTCAAATCAGGATCCACCATCTTTTCAATAATGTTCTTGATCTCCCTGTTCAAAACCTCCACCTGACCACTCATCTGTGGGTGATATGGCATTCCAATTCTATGAGTGATACTATATTTCTTGCATAAGGCCGGAAGAAACTGGTTGTCGAAGTGGTTGCCGCCGTCACTAATCAACATTCGTGGCATACCAAATCTAGAAAAGATATTGGATTTAACAAAATCCTCAACCACAATGTGATTTTCATGCGACGTGGAAACAACCTCTACCCATTTAGAAACATAATCAACTCCCACTAATATGTACTGCTTATCGCCGACTTTTGGAAATCGTCCCATGAAGTCAATGCCCCAGACGTCAAACAACTTAACCATCAAAATAGGATTCAGTGGCATCATGTCTCATCGAGATATGAATCCCAACTTTTGTCATCTTAGACAAGATTTGCATAACTTGAACACATCCTTGAATATGGTGGGCCAATAAAAACCGATCTGCAGGACTTAGTGAGCTATCTTCTGAGCACCAAAATGCCCTCCTCACTCTAGTGTATGACAAAATGTCAGTATGCCTAGCACTTCACTTTCTGGAACACATTTACGAATTATATGATCCGGGCAATATTTGTACAGTCGCGGATTGTTCCAGATATAAAATTTTACTTAGCTGAAGAAACAATCCTTCTCATGCTTAGACCATCCATTAGGAATTCTACCTGTGGCTTTATAGTTGACATTATCTGCATACCACGATATCTGTTCCATAACAGCCATACTGAACAGATGTTCATCCGGGAACTCATCCTTAAGATGAGTGTCATCTTTCGTGGACTCAATGACAATTCTTGACAAATGATCAGCTACAACATTCTCCGTACCCTTCTTATCTTTGATCTCCAAATCAAATTCTTGTAGCAACAGAATCTATCGAATCAGTCTAGGCTTAGAGTCTTTCTTAGTTATCAAATGCTTTAGTGCGGCATGATCTGAGTACACGACCACCTTGGTTCCCAACAAATACGACCTGAATTTGTCCAAGGTGAACACCACTGCCAGCAACTCTTTCTCGGTAGTTATGTAGTTTATCTGAGCTTCGTTCAGAATTCTACTAGCATAGTAAATCACATATGGCAACTTGTCTTTTCTTTTCCCTAGCACAACTCCGATTGCATAATCTGAAGCATCACACATAAGCTCGAACGGTGGAGACCAGTTCGTTGTACAGATAATTTGGGCTGATGAGAGTTTAACACGCAATTCCTTAAAGGCATAAAGAAAATCTTCGTCAAATTCAAAGACTACATCTTTAGACAGTAAATTGTATAATGGCCGGACGATTTTGCTAAAATATTTGATAAACCTTTTGTAAAACTCGACATGGCCCAGAAAAGAGCGTATCTGCTTCACAGATGTGGGAGGAGGTAATTTTGAAATCAGTTTAACTTTTGCTTTATCAACCTTAATCCCCTGCTTAGATATAATGTGGCCAAGTACTATTCCCTCTTGAACTATAAAATGGCTCTTCTCCCAACTAAGAATTAAATTGGTCTCTTTACACCTTTCAAGTACTAGTGTTAAATGCCTTAAACAATCTTCAAAGGTTGCCTTAAAGACTGAGAAGTCATCCATGAACACTTCCAGAAACGTTTCTACCATATCAGAGAAGATAAACATCATACACCTCTAGAATGTCGCTGACGCATTACATAAACCAAAAGGCATCCGTTTGTATGCGAATGTGACATATGGACAAGTGAAAGTGGTTTTCTCCTGATTTGTAGGATCAATTGCCACTTGACTATAGCCGGAATATCCATCCAAAAAGTAGTAGTAGCTCTGTCCGTTTAATCTTTTCAGGATTTGATCGATGAATGGTAATGGAAAATGATCTTTCCTAGTGTTAGAGTTGAGCTTTCTGTAGTCAATACACACACGCCACCCCGTAGTCATGCGTTAAGGAATTAGCTCACCCTTTTCATTGGGCACCATTGTGATTCCCAACTTCTTCGGAACCACTTGAGTTGGGCTTACCCACTTACTATTAGAGATCGGGTAAATGATTCCCGCATCCAGCAACTTCACTACTTCTTTTCTTACCACTTCCGTCATGTTCAGATTCAATCTTCGTTGTATCTCCCTTGACGGTTTCGCCTCGTCTTCCAAATAAATCCGATGGATCAATCCCTTTCAAATTAGCTACACTCCACCCAATTGCTTCTTTATTCTTGGTCAAGACCTCAATCAGACTTGATTCCTATTCCGCTATCAACTTTGATGAAATAATTACAGGAAGAGTTTCGTCAGGTCTCAAGAAAACATACTTCAGCTTCTCTGGCAACTCCTTAAGTTCTAAAACAGGCAGAGTCATAAGTGATGGAACTGGGGGAGTACTTGAGACTATTGGGAGTGGTTCCACTGGCTCTTGCTTCCAAGGTTGCGCGTATAACGCAGTCTCAATTTTATCCAACTCCCAGTTCTGCCATTCCATATATGCATCCCAATCCTCGATTTCTTCATTCAGCAGTTCATTTGCTAGAAATTATTCAAGCTCGTCTTTCTCTAGAATTTGAGTCGCAAAATCATGTATAATATCATCTAGCTCATTGCACTCATCTATTTGGAAATAGTTTATAGATTTAGGTAATTGATGGCTTCCCTTAAACACATTCATCCTGACTTTCATGTGCCTAAATGTCAGATCCATGGCTCTAGTTCGGCAATTTATGCATGCATTTGCCGTGGCCAAAAATTGTCTACCTAAGATCACTGGGATGTGTTTTTTCGAGTCTGGGACAAGTTCCGTCTCCAGGATTACAAAATCAACTGGAAAGTAAAACTTGCCCACTTGAACTATGACGTCTTCCAAAATTCCTTTTACCTGTTTGACAGATCGATCGGCAAACTGCAGTACAACATCTATGGGACTGAGCTCTCCCAACCCTAGCTGTTTATAGAATGAATAAGGAAGCAAATTAATACTCGCACCTAGATCAATAAGGGCTCTACCAATTTCCTGGTCACCGATAACACAAGAAATAGTGGGAGCACTGGGATCTTTCCTCTTTGGTGGAGTATTGCTTAACTACAGTGAACTCACTTGCTCAGTCAAGAGTATTTTCTTCAGATTCTTCATTCTTATTTTCCTCTTCCGCGTACAGAGATCCTTGAAAAATTTAGCATAAGGTGGGATTTGGGCAATCACGTCTAAGAACGGCAGATTAATCTTGACTTGTCGGAATGTATCCAATATATCAGATTCTTTCATCTCCCCATACTTAGCCGGTTCTCTAAGACATTGAGGAAATGGCGGTGCCTCCTTGTAGTTTGTCCTATCTAGCTCATCAAACAATGTCTCGTCGACACTCTTATCTACTGGCAGTTTATCTATCTGAACTTCAGCTTCTCTACTCTCAACCTTTTTTTGCTGTGCTTTTTCCGCTTCCTTCCTTTGAGATTGCTCAACTTCTGTTCTTCTACGCAGCCTCTCCTCATGTTCTTCCTCCACTCTTCTCTCCACTACCCTTCCACTTCTCAGAGTCGTAATTGCTTGAATAGACTCGTGATTATCATTGGTAAACGATCCAAGCTCTTACACTTGCTGGATCTTTGGGTTAGCGATAGGCTGACAAGGCAACTGACCTGACTCTCTAGTATTTCTCTAATTTACCATTTGTCCTAACTGAGTGGTGATTTGGGCTAGTGCCTGAGTATGAACACCCATATGATTTTGGAGGTCTACCAAGGTCTGCTCTATCCTGTTATTTTGGAAACCGGGTGGTGGAGCTTGGTTTCTTTGAGGCTGAAGCTGATATTGGAATGGTTGGATAACCTTGCTGTTATTGAATGGTTGAAGAGCCATATAATTATTAGGTGGTTGTTTTGGTTGGAAATTTGATTGAGAATTGCGAGCCAGTATAGTTGGTTGAGATTGTAATGATTGTTGGCTCTGTTGGAACCTTGGCTGCGAGGTAAATTGCTACCTTGGTTGAAAATTGGATTCAGAATTAGACCACTGTCCTTGTTGAACTTGTTTTGGAGGATTCTTGACATTTGTGGACTTATAGGATAGGAATAGATGATTTATATTATTTGGAGAGTATGAGTTGGAGAACGGGGCATTATTGGAGTTATTCTATGTTGCATTGACAAAAGCGGCTATTACGTCCTCACACTCATTTTGAGAATAATCTGGTTCAACCTCATAAACTTCTCTTTTAGGAGAATGATTTCTTTGGGTAAGAAGTTTTTCAAATAGCTCTAACCTATCCTCTATCAATGCCACTGGATTTTTCATATCATGATTAACCTCAAATGCTTTTTCTGATCGCCTATCCAGTTCACCTTTAGACCTCATATCAGATTCATACTGAAGGGCATTTTCACTGATGTTATCAAACATCTCTAAAAGCTCTCTTGCGGGTTTCAAGGTAAACTAACCCTATGTAGAGGCATCTATCAGATTTTTATGCTTTTCACCTAGACCCATGTAAAAACTTCTAGCAACATCTTGATCAGAAAACCTATGGTGGGGACATTTATACAAAATCTCATTGTACCTCTCCCACGCATAATGAAATTGCTCTCCTGAGAACTATCTGAATCGCTTAATTGCATCCTGGGCTTCTGAAGTCTTTCATATAGGAAAATGTTTTTCTAAGAATTCTTGCTTAAGTGTTTCCTAGTCAAGTTTAGTTGCTTGAGTCAATTTAATATACCATCTTTTTGCTTTATCTTTTAAAGACCATGGGAAAAGACGCACTCTTAAATCATTTTTAGTTAAACCATCATACCTAACGGTTGATGCTACCTCTAAGAATTCATTGACATTCTGGTACGGATCTTCTATCCTGAGACCAGAGAACTTTGGGAACATGTTGATCACACTCGTCTTGATCTTAAAATGCTTTGCACCTTCCTCTTCTGGAAATTCAACATACGATTCATACGCGTCCAGTGCGTAGAATCCCTTCAATGAGGTATTCGGTCCACTCCGTGGATTGACTCTTTCGTCACCCATCTCGACTTCTTCTGTCTGACGATGTTCTTCAATAGATTTTCATAAACGCCTTAGAGTTCTTTTGATCTCCAGGTCGTATACAACTAACGTAGAATTTGAATTTGAATGGGTCGATTTATCGGACATACACTAAAAGTTTTTTTTTTTCAAAAATTTCTTTTGTTTTTTTTTTCTAAAATAAAGAAATTTAACTAAACTATTTCTAAACTAATCTAAACTATGAACAAAGAGCAAAGCTAAAAATTAAATTCAAAAAACAAGCAAAATTGAAACTCACAAAGGGTCTAGACGCAACTTCAGCAGCTTTGTCTTTTCCTTTCACGCTCTTCAATTGTACCTGAAAATCCCACAAAAATTCAACTTTAGCTTTAATCTACAATAACGCAATGTAAATAAACTACTAAAGCTACTGAACAATGCTAAGTCCCCGGCAACGGTGCCAAAAGCTTGGTGGGCGTTAGGTGTGTGCAAAATATGTGGTTAAAAATGACACCTTAAGGACACTTTAGGTTTTATCCTTCTGCAAGCACACAGATTAATTGTATATAGTTTTGCTTGATTATGGGAATATCGATCCCACAGAGACAATGATTGTTCACTTTAATAGTCTAAAAACACTGAATTATAGTTTTCTGAAAAGAGTTTGATTTTGTGAATTATCTAATAATAATGAAAATAAAACAAAAAGAAATAATATATACTAATTGTGATTTAGAGAGAGAAAACTAGGGTTTCCTCACTCCACCACTAAATGCATAATATAATCAAAATTCTATTTCAATTGTATGAGGGCAATCCATTGACTATGAATCAGGTGACACCGCGCCAGTAGTTTGACCCCAAAAATGATTACTTTCAACTGGATCGCGATAATCCATCTCAAGACTAAACTGATTAGTGCATGTCAACTACTAACAGAAAAGTAAATTAAAGTAGTAAATTAAAGCATGAAAATAAACTAAAGCATGTTTATATCATTTTGTCAGGGCATGACTTGTGTTAACCTAGGGTTTTGAGTTTTATGACCACCATTGTGTATAAAATCACAGATTAAGCATCTAAGTTCTAGCCCATAGTGAATAATTGTGATTATGTAAGATAAATATATTCAAAAAGTCTAAGACAAGAATCAATTCAAATATAAACTTGTATCATGAATAAAAACGGTCTCTCATCTAACACAATCATCACAGTATAGTCACAGTTTTCCCTCAATACAATTGAATATAAAATCTAAACTACATTACTTGGCTAGGGTTTTACGAGAAATCCCTAGATACTGAGTTAGTTGATCATGATTGAGAGAATTTGCATTGTCGGTGTAGAAACGCTATCCATGACCTTCTTCTCCGGATCTCTAGGTCTTTAATGGTGGTTCTCTTCAATGGAAGAACTAAATGAATGAACGTGCATGAACCAACCTAAAAAAACTAACACTCAAACAGAACTTAAAACTTAGAACTAAAACAGAACTTGAACCCTAAACTTAACCCTCTCATATTTATAGACAAAGTGAGAGAAACCCTAATGGTTGCCCTTTTCTGTAATTTCACAATACATGAATAATCTCATAAAATCAGATGTAAATATGTGTATAAGCTTGTATCTAGAGGTCTGGAATCACCGATCACTTGAAATATCAAAGTAGGTACAAAACTGGAAAATTTTGAAATAACTTCGAAACAACTTCAGCACATAGAGGGATCACGTGGCCTCAAGGTGGGACCTACGCTCTTGACCTACGCTTGGGCGTAGGTCTAGGGCTGTAATAGTCAAAATAATACGTGGCCCAACCAGGATGGGCCACATGACTGATGGGCCAAAACGGATGGGCCGAAGACGGATGGGCCGAAGACTGATGGGCCAAAAGCAAGTGGGCTAAAGAAATAATGGGTTAATGGAAGATTGTAGAAAATAAGTGATCCACAAGTTAAAGAGTTGTCCTATTTATAGATTATAGAGTCCATAAGGAAAAAAGGGTTTATCAAATCCCAAGATTTAAGGGATTTGATAAACTTGGGAAAGGGGTTTGACCCATTAATCAAATTGTGTATAAATAGGTGATGAAATATTGAATAAAGGATCCAATTTTTTACCCCAATTATAATTGTGTATTTTTCTGCATCTACACAATTGGCGCCATCTGTGGGAAACTTTATTATTGAAATATTTTTCAATAAGCTTCCCTTCCTCTACAGAAAGCTAAGATTCATACCATTAATGGCGGTGATCACCCGTTCACACCAGACTGATTTACTTCCGAACGGAGGCCAGCAGTCTGAAGATCCGATCAGGAGAGCCCTGGAGGAGAGAACTGCCGAGTTGGAGAGGTAGAACGCCGAGCTAGTTGCGAAACTGGCTCAACTTCAGAACCCGCAGGAGGTCCAGAAAGATGAACAATCCGGCCAGAAGGATCGATCCATAGGCCACCAGTCAGAAAGGGACAACCACCATGTGAATTCCAACAACGATCGGGATGAGCACGCGGAATCATCCCTACAGGTGCTTGGGGGGCGCAATCCCGAAGATATCCTAACCATGAGGAAGTTATAGGAGATTATGACCAGATTCCAAAGGGAGGTACTGAAGGATCTGAAGGTGCAGACCCCTATCAATCTAGCATCCGAGGCATCCATCGACGCCGTACATACTCCGTTCACCATAGCAATTACAAGTGTGCCCTACCCGAAGAGGTTCAGGCTACCGAAGTTTACCTTGTTCGACGGCACGAAAGATCCGACAGAGCATATATACCACGTGCATACCAAGATGAATGTCTACAACGAAAACGAAGCCCTACTCTATAAAGTATTCCCCACCAGCCTGACCGAAGCGGCCCTGCTCTGGTTCAGAAAACAACCACCCCGATCCATTGGAAGCTGGCTCAGACTCTATGAACTATTCATTGCCCAGTACTTCGGCAATAAAAGATAAAAGAAGACCATCTCAAGCCTATTCACCATGATTTAGGAGAAAGGCGAGTCCCTCAATAGTTTTGTCTCCAGATTCAACATCGAGATGTCTTCAATTGATAATTGTGACTAACATTCGGCCGTCGAAGCCTTCAGAATGGCCCTGATCCCTAGAACCAAGTTCCATCAGTCCTTGGTCAAGAGGCCACCAGCTAACATCGGAGAACTCAATTCTAGAGCACAAGGGCATCTCCGAATAGAAGAAGAGTTGGCCATACGCCAAAGAAGAACAACCTTTGCAATAGTAGAGGCAAAGGCATCCGAACTTTCTAGGATAAAGGACCGGGCACCGGACCGGAAACGACTGAGCGCTCCCTGTGCACCCTCCCCAGTCCCAGAGAAAAGCCAGAGGTTTGAGGACAAGGTCACCCCCTTAAAGGTTACCCTGGCCAAACTATACTAGGAGACAAAGGGTAAAGGAATCTACCGATCACCACAACCCATCAGACAACCGATGGACCAAAGAGATATGTCGAGACACTGTGCCTTCCATGGCAGAGTACAAGCACCATGCCAACGAATGCAGAAGTCTCAGGAGACAAGTGGAAGCCATGATAGCAAAAGGAGAGCTGACCGAGTATGTTGCCAATTAGGGAAACCGACCAGATAAAACGTCGCATACACTTGCCAAGGGAGCTATGGGACAGCCCATACGGGTCATTCACATGGTTCATGGAGGACCAAGTCGGTCAGAGATAGAAGTGGCCCGGAGATCCCAAATGCGACAAGCTCAGAAACTGCGAAAGGTTGGGGAAGTCAGCGAGTTTAGAAGCCTGGAGGAGGATGCCCGGATAATTTTCACTTCAGCGGATATGCAGAGCATTCAGACACCACACGATAACCCTTTGGTTATCTCCCTCATGGTCTCGAACTGCTTGATCAAGAGGGTGATTGTTGACCCTGGGAGCATCGCCAACATTATCAGCAAATGGGCCTTTGAGAAGTTAGAAATAAACCCTCAGGAGATTGTACTTTCCAGAAGCCCGATAACAGGATTTGATGGCTGAAGAGTGGAACCAGTGGGAGAGATCCAACTGCCAGTGACGCTCCAAGAAACTTTTGTGGTGGTGGATATCAAACCTTCCTATAATCTCCTTATGGGAAGGGGTTGGATCCATCGGATACACGGAGTCCCTTCAACCACGCATCAAGTCATGCGGTGTATTGAACCGAATAGAGTTGACGTGATTGACATCAGGGGCGATCAGGTAGCAGTAAAGGAGTGTTATGCTATTACTATGAAAAGTCTAAAGAAAAAGGCGGAACCAGATCATAGCTGAAGAGGTCAATCGACTTCTACAAACAGGATTCATAAAGGAGGTACAGTATCCGTTTGGCTGGCAAACGTTGTGGTGCTTCAGAAAAAGAATGGGAAATGGAGGGTATGCGTGGACTTCACCGATCTGAACAGAGCATGCCCGAAAGACTATTTCCCCTTACCGAAGATCGATCAGATGGTAGATGCCACTGCAGGGTTCGAGCGCTTGAGTTTTCTGGATGCGTACTCTGGATATAACCAGATACGAATGAACCCCGATGACGAGGAAAAAATGGCATTCATCACCGAATCAGGTACATATTGTTACACAATTATGCCTTTTGGATTAAAAAATGCAGGTGCAACCATTCAGAGGTTAGTGAACAAAGTTTTCCAAGGCATGATGAGATCCACCATAGAAGCTTATATTTATGACAAAGTGGTTAAAACCAAAGCAAAAGGCGATCACCTGACCGATCTGCAGCAGGTGTTTGATACCCTCAGAAAGTACAGGATGAAGCTCAACCCATCCAAATGTTCCTTCGGAGTGGCGTCGGCCCAGTTCTTAGGACACATAGTCGATCGGACGGGAATACAAGCTAGTCTAGCGTAAGTCAAAGCCCTTGTAGAGATAACAGAACCAAGATCCCGGAAAGAGATCCAGGTGCTAACAGGAAGAGTAGCAGCCCTCAGCCGTTTCATTTCTCGATTAACCGATCGGTGCAGGCCGTTATTTCAAGCTATAAAGGCGGCAAAAGAAGAGGTCTGGGGACCGGAGCAATCAGAAGCTCTGAAGAAACTCAAGAGCTACATGGCAAAGCCTCCTATATTGGTAACCCTAGAAGCATATGAGCCGCTACACCTGTATCTAGCTATATCGTCAACGTCTACCAGCGCCGCTTTCGTCAAGGAGGGCAAGGGGTACCAGACACCAGTCTTCTACACCAACAAAGCCCTTGCTGATGCAAAAACTCGTTATACAAAGCAGGAGAAGATGGTATTATCACTGGTCAATGCAAAAGGACGTCTTCGGCATTATTTTGAAGCACACCCGATCATAGTACCAACTACAACCCCGATCAGATCAATAATGGCAAAACCTGAGTTATCGGGGAGGGTATCTAAATGGACAATTGAACTCTGGATTTTTAACATAACCTATGTCCCCCGAACTGCAATCAAAGGCCAAGCAGTAGCTGATTTCTTGCTAGAAACAGAAACTACAGATTCTTTGGAAGAAAGTGAACCTGGCTTATGGGTTGTGTTCGTAGACGGATCCTCAAATGTCAATGGAGCATGGATCGGTGTGGAGCTCGTGACGCCAGATGGCACTAAAATCCAATAATCCGTTTGATTGGAGTTTCCTGCCTCCAACAACGAAGCCGAATATGAAGCCCTTTTTTCAGGAATTCGGTTGGCCCGAAGCCTTCAAGTACAGAAAGCAGAGATTTGAAGTGACTCTCAGTTGGTCGTGCGGCAATTAAATGGGGAGTATGAAACCCGAGAGCAAAAAATGGAAGCGTACAAGAATTTAGTTCTAAAGGTGGCCGAAGGGTTCCAACAGTTAACCTTTGAACAGATTCCCAGAGGGGATAATTTTATAGCTAATCATCTAGCTAAACAGGCCTCCGCAGCAGAAGAAGGTATGACTCGCACCATACCAATAGACTTCATCGTCCGATCAAGATTGGAGCCTCCCGAAGAAGTGATGGTCATTCCATAGGAGCCAAGTTGGATGGACCCTATAGCAGATTATTTTAGGAGTGGTGCATTGCCAGAGTCAAAATCAGAAACCCGGAAGATAAGAATGAAGGTAACCAGATATGCTCTGTACAATGGCTAGCATCGCAAGTCCTTCTCCGGGCCATACTTGAGATGTCTCACGCCCTCCGAAGCATCGGCGGTCATGGAAGAGATTCATGTAGGAACTTGTGGCAATCATTCCGGAGGAAGATCTTTAGCCCATAAGGTTCTCACACAGAGATACTTCTGGCCCTATTTGTCAAGGGATGCTGAGGTCTATACTCGACATTATAAGAAATGCCAATTTCATAGAGATGCCATTCATCCGCCTCTAGAATTGTTGAACCCAACAATTTTCCCTCACCCGTTTGCCCGATGGGGTATGAATATTGTGGGTCCACTCCCGGAAGCTTTACACTCTACAACTCATGTTCTTCTGGCTACAGACTACTTTACTAAATGGGTGGAAGCCGAGGCATACCCTACCATCATAGGTAGCCATGTTATAAATTTCATCTGGAGCCACATCATATGTAGATTCGGTCTACCCCGAACTATAATGATGGATAACGACACCAATCTTGATAACAGGAGGGTTCAAGCATTCCTGGCGAAACATGGGATCAATCAGAACACTTCTTCCGTAGGCTATCCGCAAGGAAATGGGCAAGCTGAAAGGACAAACATAACCATTTTTGATACACTGAGGAAAAAACTTGAAAAAGTAAAAGGGGCATGGTTGGAGAAATTACCCGAGGTGTTATGGTCCTATCGAACTACTCCAAGGCAACCGAAGGGAGAGACCCCTTTCACCATGGCTTATGGGGCCGAAGCAGTTATCCCAACCGAATTAAGGGTACCTACTTTAAGAAGCCAAGCCTGGGAAGAAGACCTGAACAATCAACATCTAGCACATGATCTGGACCTTTTAGAGGAAAGGAGGTAAGTTACCGGGATAAGGCTGCCTGCCTATCAGCAACAAGTCCGGGCACGGTTCAATCAGAAAGTCAAAAGGAGGGAGTTCCAGGTAGGCAATATGGTACTCAGAAGAAAGATTAGGATTGTAGGCAAGTTACGAGAGACATGGGAATGACCTTACACAGTAGTTGAGGTCATCGGTCGCGGAGCTAATTGGGTACGAAAGAACAAAATAGGTCTCATCGAGTCCAACTCTCAGAATGCTTATCGGTTGAAGAGGTATTATCCTTAGATAGTTTCTTTTCGTGTTAAAAAATAAAATAAAACTATGTCTTACATATGGCACCTTTTCTGATTATAATAAAGCATCTGTGCCCGATGTCCGGCACCTCTGCTTCATGATTCTCAAGTTCATTTCAATAAAGATACATTCTATTTTTACACGAGTGTTCCATGTTTAAAATTAAAATTTTCCTAAGTGTTTGAGTTCAAACCTGAATTGAACTAGCCAGAGGATAAAAACAAGCCTCAGGGGCCAAATGCCCGAAGGCTTCATGCTTATTTAAATTTTCCTAAGTGTTGAGTTTAAACCTGATTTTAACTAGCCAGAGGATAAAAATAAGCCTCAGGGGCCAAATGCCCGAAGGCTTCATACTTATTAAAATTTTCCTAACTGTTGAGTTCAAAACCTAATTTGAACTAACCAGAGGATAAGAACAAAGCCTTAGGGGCCAGATGCCCAAAGGCTCAATTGTTTTCATAAATGATTAAGTTCAAACATAAAAATATGGACTAACCAAATGACAAGAAGCAAGTATCAGGGGCCATATACCCGAAGGCAAAATATTGCAGGAGAACAAGAACATAATAAACACTAAGGTGAGGAAAAAGTTCTTGTTCATTGATAAAAAAGAAGTTACAAAATTACCCTTCTGGGAGGAGTAAGTACAGATAAAATTAAAAAGCCTAAACTACTGATCGGGAGGATGATATTCTTCCCCCTCCAGGATGGCAATGAACCTCTTCTCATTTTCAGAGGCAGGAGGGGTTTTGTAGGGAACGGGCACTCCCATGTGAGCATCAAATTCCTCTGCAGTCTTGAACTCCCAAGCTACCAAAGGAATATGCTCCATTTTGTGCCTCTCTCGCCACGCTCTGGCTGATCGGAGATCACAGATGACGGAGTATCGGTTGTACATATCAAGACTTCCTAGGCGGCACACTTCCACTTTGGCTCGCTCAAGAGCCAGAAGGTTCTTTAACTCTGCTTTTTCAGATGCCATCTTCTGGTTAGCTGCTTTCGCTTCTTGAAGATCAGCAATTAAAGCTAGCTTTTCAGCAGTCAGAGCCCGCTTCTCCACCTCACCGGTCTCCAGAAGGATCTTCTATTTTGAGGCGGTTTGGCGAAGGCCATCCGCCTCCTTGACTAAGGCAGCCCGATGGGCATCATTCTGCTTGATCTGAGCCTTCATACAGGCCATTTCCTTAACATCAGACTCAACGATGTTGTTGTAAGCCTGAACCCCATAGAGAAGCTGCACGAAAAAGACATGTCAGTACATAATGTGGCAAATAATCAATAAACTAAGTTCCAAAAATGAAGAATAAGTGTATACCTCCATAACCATTATGGAAGTCTTCTTTGCCAGATCAGTCCTGAAGATTTTGGACTGAGCGGCCCTATCAACTGGAGTCCAGATCCCTTTTGCCATAGCCCGAAGAGCTTCCGGCTGGGTAAGGGTAATTTGATCGGTGCAGACCAGAGTCCCATCTGGCAGAAGAAACTTCGGTTCCTAGGGAATGGAAGTATGGGATGCCTCAGGAGCTTTGGGGGCATTTCTTGTAGAAGCATTATCAGCTTGAGTTCTGGCCCTCTTATTGGCCACTCCACCACCTGTACTGGATTGGGTCCTGATAACTGGAGGATTTATAGGAGGCTGGGATGGAGCTACCGGATTCTGTGCTGGTGGTGCTACCGGAATCTGAGCTGGGGGAGGTACTGGAGGCTCTGGAGGGGCCGTCGAGAGAGGAATGGCATCAACCAAGTTGACCCCATCAGGAACTTGAGGGCGTCTGGTAGAAAGTGGTTTGTCGGGCAAGTCCATCCTGTCAACAACAACGCCCAAGTTCGAAATTGACTCCAGGTTTGCCGAAGTCAACATGTCAGTAGTAGATCGGGCTTTGCCCCAGATATGAGTTTTCAGGAGGCCTATACGTTGTTTTATGAAGGGTAGGGGGATGTCCCTATCCTCATAACCCAGAAATTTGTAGGCATAGTCCCCCCGATGAAGATCACAATACTCATAAAGGCAAGAGGCTTTATGAAGGGGACAGTAGATGGGCAGACGGATGGCACTGAACGTACTTAGGATTAGGAATATACGTGAAAACGGGTAAGACCAGTTACCACTCACAACTACCATTCTCTCTTTCCATCCTTTATCAGACTTTTCGGTATCGGTGTATATGCTCCGACCATGAAAAGGGAAGAGACTGTATCTACCCATACTCGCTCTGGCATTTTGAAAAAAGTAGCAAAGGAGCATGTCGGCTAAACCTAGGTTAAGGTCCAGATCCCTATTATACAACAGGAGCATGGACAGAATCCTAAAGTAGTTCGGGTTCAGTTGAAGGGGATGTAAAGCTAGCATAAAGAACACATAATAAAAGAAAGGGTGAAGGGGAAACCTTAAAACCCTAAGGTGAACTGCCGATAGCAGAATGCTACCGGCATTCTAGTCCTTGACTAGAATGCCGGTAGCATTCTGCCAGAATGCCGGGTGCTAGTCCTTGACTCTTGGTGAAATCGAGGTATCCTAGATAAACATCCCCCAGGTACCTGGGTCTCAGCCCGAACTGTCATTAAATGGATAATGATGGCATGACAACTCATCCCCACCATGTCCCATAAAGTGCATGAATATATACATATAAGTATTAGGGTATTCAATTTTTGGCCATGGGCTTTGAAAAGAAAACACTAAAGCCCATAACCTCAGAGGCCTATGTAATAGTCAAAATAATACGTGGCCCAACTAGGATGGGCCACAGGACTGATGGGCCAAAATAGATGGGCCGAAGACGGATGGGCCGAAAACAAGTGGGCTAAAGAATTAATGGGTTAATGGAAGATTCTAGAAAATAAGTGATCCACAAGTTAAAGAGTTGTCCTATTTATAGATTATAGAGTCCATAAGGAAAAAAGGGTTTATCAAATCCCACGATTTAAGGAATTTGATAAACTTGGGAAAGGGGTTTGACCCATTGATCAAATTGTGTATAAATAGGTGAGGAAATATTGAATAAAGGATTCAATTTTTTACCCCAATTATAATTGTGTATTTTTTTGCATCTACAAGGGCATAGGGTAAAAACCACAGTGTAGCTTTGGAGCGTAACTTAGGTCCAATCTGTCCCTTTTTCTCTCTGATGACGTAAGGTATGATTCATCTTTTGCTTAAAAACTCGTCTTTTCATATTTGAGCTAGATTGGTCGCCTTTGACTCACGATGCTTTTTGATGAAGTAATAATGTCTGAAAAATATATTTTTGCCCTTCGGTGCAATAACGATGTCGGGAAATGACCATTTTGCCCTCTAGTAGCTCTTCTTCACTCTGGCACACCTCTTGATTCCTTTCTCGAGATAGAAACGAACACGAACTTAGTTAATTCACCGAGATTAGCTCTGTTTCTTCATTAAGATCCTGAAACATGCTTACACACAAAAATGAGATAAAAATACCAAGTAACGGAATGTAAAGACATAACAAACGCAAGATAGGGGCGAAAAATGACCAATATTGAGTACCTATCAAATACATATATATGTGAATAACAAACCAAACAAGGCCTTAAGATCCAATGGTTGTGAGAAAATATGAGAGAAAGTGTGTGAAATCTAATGGTGGAGAGGGTGACAACAAAAAATGGAAGAAGACTTAACCCACTTACAATATATTTACAAGTGTACCATTATAAAGATTTTTTCCATTTAACCAAAGTCTTCCCTTTTAATTACCACAATGCTACTCAAGTGATGATCCAAGACTTAGCCAAATTCTAGGATTTTCCACTAACACTAACACTCACATAAATATAAATTTATAAAAATCCTCCTTAACCCAAAAATTTCAAAAACTATTTCATAATCCAGTTCAATATATATTAGTGAAATAAAATGCCTAAAGCGAAAATAATTGCTTTCGGGTCTTAACCCGACCATTGTTTTCATAAAGCTCTAGGAACAATTAAAGCATGTAATAATTCCAAAAATATTCAAGTAGTGGAATTAAACACATAGGAGGATGTATGTGCATATAGGAGGAATTAAGAGTATGTAGCAATTAATTAACATTTAAAGAATTAAATAGAAGTCAAAAAAGTACCGGACGTTAAAAAGACATTGACAATGGACTTCCTGAGTCGGTCCCGAAATTTATTTGGTGGTGCACTTGTATTCTTTAATATGGGGTGTTCAATATATATATATAATTATATAAATATTTATATATTATTAATTTATTATGAGGTCCAAACAAGTATTTAAACGAGTCTGTTCAGAAACATGTTTACAAACAAACGTGCCAAGCTTAGAGATGTTTGAAATTGACTTGTTTAGTAAATGAGCCTAAAATTTTTGTTTGAACTTGGTCCGTTTATCAAATTAAAGAACACGAATAGAGCTTGAGTAGTTCATCGAGCGCTTGACTCATTTACAACTCTAGTTGTAACGTTGTTTACTCTTGCAAAATCAGGGAGTTAAATAGAAACAATTACTACATATACGAAATTTGTTACCCTGTTATAACTTCAGCTATGAGTATGTACATTATTAGTTTAGTTGAATGAGGTTTATTACAGTAAAGAGACTTATTTGAAATTCATATATTTATTATGGTAAGAATAATAAGAATATATTAGTATGAATATTAGAAACGGTGTATAAAATTATTGGATGAGTATAATATATTTGTCGTTATGGATATTACATAAACTAAGTGACTTTAACTATGAATAAGTGTCGGTCATAATCAGGGGGAGTCCCCCAAGTTTTTTTTTTTTTTTACTATTACTTATTAAAATTTGAAATTATAAGTCTACATAGGTTGAATATTTCTCACGGGCCCCTCCATGATTTAAGCCTTATACAAAATTTATAAAAAAGCCCAAATTTAATTGGACACTACTAACAAGTATACATATAATACTAAGTTTAAATTGGACTTTGTTGGATTGCTTATTAAAATTTGAAATTATAAGTATACACATGTTAGATATTTCTCACGGGCCCCTCCATGATTTAAGCCGTATACAAAATTTATAAAATGGTCCAAAGTTTATATAGGCCCAAATTTAATTGGACACTACTAACAAGTATACATATAATATTAAGTTTAAATTGGACTTTGTTGGACAACTTGTGACAACCTGTCAACCACTAGCACAAAAAAATTGAAACAAAAGAATATATATTGAGTCTGTACTACATATCAGAAGTTACCAAGTCTCGTCTGTTTTTGCGAAAAAACAAAAGGGAAAGTTATATTATAGATGATTTTTATTCTTTGAAAAATTGTCGAGCTCAACTTTTGTAGCAAATTTTGGCTAATTCTATTTTTTGATGATTCTGATGGATATTGGAATGATTTTGGTGTAAAATATATCGGTCTTATATAGTATCTTTTTGAGTAGTTTTTTATTTTTATTTTTTGTAAGTACTTTGTGAGCAGTTTTGGCCCCCCTATGTTGGAATCCTGGCTCCGCCCCTGATCATAATATTACTAGTACCAACTCATATATTAGGAACCCATATATTTATTATCATAAATAGAATATATTAGCCGTTATGAATGTTACATAACTAATGACCTTTATTACTAGTATCTAATATATATTTTATTTTGGATATTATATAAACTAAATATCAAAGTAAAGGTCGTATATGTAATGAGAAATGTCATCACATGCCTAAAGTACTCTCCTATATCTAGGGCTGCAAATGAACCGATCCGTTCGTGAGCAGATTCGAGCTTGGCTCGAGCTCATTCGTTTAGTAAATAAGCCGGGCTTAAGTAAAGTTTTTAGACTTGTTTAGTAAACGATCCGAGCTTGAAAATTACTGAGCTCGGCTCGCCATGCTCGTGAACAAGCTCATTTACGTCAAATAGTAAGACTATTTCACATTTGACAAAAGAAGGTGTTCAAATTGAAAAAAATGTGAAGAGTGTTGTGGAGAATTATAGGAGTGAGAATATTTTATATTCGACAAAAGAAGGTGTTCAAATTAAAAAAATTATGAAGTGTTGTGGATAATTATAGGAGTGATGCGATTATTACGCAAGAATAACTTTTCTTTAAGTTTGTATTGGTGAAAAAAAAATATAGATAAAGGAAAATAAACAAGAACTAGGGAATATGATATTCGAATAAATGAAAATATGTTAAAAAGAAACCTAGAACAACTCAATCTAAATGGAAATTGGTAAAAGTAATATATGTTGCAATTGAACTGAGTCGTTCGTGAGCAAGCTCGGGCTCCACTCGTTAAATTTCGGACTTGGTTCGGGTTCGTTCGTTTAGAAAATGAGTCGATCCTGAGCATATTTTCTAGATCCGTTAAGTAAATGAATCGAACTTGAACATCCCAAAGCTCAGCTTAGCTCGATTTGTTTGCAACCCTACCTATATCAAACATGGAGAACACTAGGGTTTCAATGGAGGAGAAAAATGAGATTTTTTTTTTTCCAGAAAGATGAGAGAATTATGATAAGAGATGAGTGATATGATTAGGTGGAAGTTTGAAAGAAGAGAGACTGACTATATAGGTGATGATACAAAGAGCCAAATCATGTTAAGTAATTAAAGTTATTCCGAGGGGGTGATAATGCTATTACCCATTAAAATCCGTTAAGTAATTAAAGTTATTGCAAATATTGCTGTTGTGATTAATCACAAATGGTATCATGAAATAGACTTTAAGCATGTATTAGTTATATCTAGGTAATTTGATGAAACTCGTTTGTTCCCAGGGGATGATAATGGTATTACCCATTAAAAGTTGTTACGGGTTTGAGATGGTAATGGTATTACATATTTTTAAATAGGGTGGTAATGGATTTAGCCAAACCCGTCACAAACTGACCTGTTGCCATTAGGGATGACAAATTGTACCGCCTGATGTGCGTCTAGGGGTGATAATAATAATGCTTAAAAATGGCCCCATATGACAACAAGGTTTTACCTATCGCAAGTGCACGAATTGTATTGTAGTATAAATTGGCTTGAGAAAGGGAATATCGATCCCACAGAGACTTGGATTATTCACTCTAGAAATCTAAAAATATTGAATTATATTTGAAAAAAGTTTGAATTATTTTGTTTGAGATCTATAGCTAAATTAACTAAAAACAAAAGTTAAATTGTGATTGTGATCAAGGTAGAGAAAACTAGGGTTTTCATCGCTCCACCACTAACCACATAATATAGTTTATCTAGTTGTTCAATTGCAAGAGGGCGATCCATCACCATGAATCAGATGGTACCGCAAATAGTCGAATACGTTCCAAAAAGGATATTATCCACCGAATTCGCTACAACCTATCTCCGGACAGAGTGTGACTAGTACATGCCATCTACTTTACTCTAATATACTCCTACAACATAAAATTAAACTAAAATATGTCTATATAACCTCGCCGATGCATGACCTGTGTAAACCTAGGGTTTCAAGTGTTTGAAGCACCATTGTGTAGAAAATCACGCTATATTTAATATAACATGATTGGTTGAAATAATATATTTATTCAATTTAAGACAAAAATTATAATAAATATAAGATCTCATGTCAAGAATAAGTACGATCACAGATCTACACAATCATCACAGTATGGTCATAGTTTCCCCACGTTACAATTGAAACAAATAAATAACTACATTACTTGGATAGGGTTTTTTAGATACTGAATTAGTTGTTCATGGTGGCGGGTGACTGCATCGTTGATGTAGAAACGCCCTCCATAGTCTTCTTCTCCGAATATCTAGGTCTTGTATGACTCTCTCCTTTGAATAATATGAATCCCCAAAGAAAGTGCTCTGAAAATTATGTATATATGAAACTCCTAAGATCTATAACAGACCTTGGTATTTATAGAAGAGGTTGAGAAGAGTTCTGTTAGTTTCCAACTTGTCCCACTTGAGTAGGATTCCTATTTGATGTGTTTTTTCTCAAATTTGAGCCAAACCCTTTAATTTGATATCTAATATGTCATATACATCTGCTTAGAGTCGAAGATATGTCAAAAGAGTTCAAATCGGATTGAAACTCATCTTCTGCAGGATTTCTACGTTTAGCCCCTATGTTTAAGCGTAGGGGTTGCTACGCTTAATCGTAGGTTCCATCTACGCTTAAGCGTAGCTCCTTCTGGGCTAAAAATGTCAAGCTTAGCTTAAGCGTAATTTTAGCACTTTCTAGCCACTTTTAGCTACTGTAAGCGCAACAAAATACTTGAAAACCACTTTTCTTGATTATTGCTCCGTTAGATACCCTTTGACTCCTTTGGTATGTTTCCTGAAGTTATGGCTCCAAAAAATATCGTTTTTCCCTCTGAGAGGCATTTTTTACTTGAAAACTCCTCTTTTGCTCTCTTTATGAATAAACACAAGCATTTTTTTGGTTAATTCACTAAAGTTATCTCATTTCTTCGTTAAGCTTCCGAAATACGCTATAAGACACAAGCCGCATAAAAATACCAATGAACATATTGCTAGTCATCACACCCCCAAACTTATATATTGCTAGTCTCTTAGCAATGAACACATGATAACTTTTTATTTTTATTTTAAAAAAAGCACCTCATGATGATTTATCTATCCTAACTACACTACACTAATCCTTTGCTTTCGTGAGGGTCAACTATTACACTTAGCACGTATAACAAGCCTTTTAAACCCCTCGGCAATGCCGAGTGGACGAGTTAAGTCTTGCGAGGGTTAACTATACTGCCCACAACTTCTCAATTCTTTATTCTTATGCATTCATGTATTCACATACTCATTAATTAAGCCATGCTACAATATAAAATATAACATGGACACAAACATTCCTACTCACTACCAACTAATAACTATCTCGAGCTAATGTTGAGAATGGTCCCCACAACAGTAAATAACCATGTTACTCTCTACTCCCAATCCAGACAACCTTCCGTGCTTTTGTGAATATTCTTCTATGGTAAACTAATATTTCTTCTTCTACTTCATTGATCAAGCTTTGCCTTTTTAAATGCAACACTCATTTTTTTCAATCTTTTCCATTAACCCTTTTTATCTTTCTAAGCTCCGGACTTTCCAAGGAGCATTTTTAGTCTCAACTAACTGGCCCCAAGCTTTTACCTTGGGATTTATTCTCATTAGTTTTCTCCCCCTTTTTAGTCTCTGCTACTTTGTGGTAGGAGGCCCGGTTACTCAGATCGAATAACTACTTTTTGTATTTTATTATATTTTTTTCAAAAAATTTCAGATATCCTCGATACTACTCCTCTTCTCCTATTTTTATAGGCAAAGCTATTGTTTCAACTATATAGTAAAAAATCAATTAATTGTCCCATAGTGAATATGTGCTTTTACTTATAGGTCAAAATTGTCCTTCTCCGTTTTAATTTCACTAATTCATTCACCTATGTAAAACCACATCACTTCACTAACTTAATCTAATTATTACTCTCATGAACGGGAATATCGCATCACATACTACTCATACATCATAAACACAAACTCAATAAACTTGTAATGCAAAACACTCATGTGTAAAGATAAAGAATTTCTCTCAAATTTTCAATTTTTGTAATTTTTTTCTCAATCATTTCTTATACTAACTACACCTTCCCCCCAACTTAAATTAAACCATGTCCTCATGGTTCACAATTATACTAATGAAAAAGAATATAGTTACCCTTGAAGCGCAGTTCCAGACTTTTCTCTTTTTATGCACGTTCTTCCCCAAACTTGAATCGAGCTTTCTGCAAAAAAGTTCAACAAAACACACATACCCAATATCATAGCAAGGGGAAAAAAATTTCATCATCGATTTCTAGAAATTATTACTCAATATAGCATAAGAAATGATTATTTTATTAAATAAACAATGATTTGGCCTTAAGGGCCTACAATCCCTAAGAAATTGAAATTGCAATGATTTGGGCTTAAGGGCCTACAATCACTAAGAATTGAAAATTTAAACTTATCTACTAACTTAAAAAAAAACTACAATTAGAAATCCCAATCCACTTATGATTTCTTCATTCCTTGTTCATACCACTCATCATTCACTATCACTTGAAAAATGTCCCCAAGAAGCCTTAATAGTTGATTCTACTTCAAGATACTGTAAATCTGCTTCTTTGTAAAACTTCATGAATGACAAGCACTTCTCATTCATCTATCCCAATCTATAGCCCAATTGCTCTTCAGTAATCCTTGAAATAAAAAATGGATATGGGAGATAAAACTCTATCAAATCCCACCATTCTTCCTCTTTTTTCACAATTCGCTGCACCATAATCATATTTCCCATGATCAACTCCGACATTGTTATCCAATATCCTTTAAGCATGTAATATAAGACTTTGATCATTGTATGTCATCTCTAACTCGTCCTATGATTTTGACATACTTGTGATTTAAGCACACAATCTAGATACAAAAAATCCGGGCTCAAAAGGTAATTATCCACACTCTCGTCCGTACATTTTGCAATATGCATATCACATATCTCCATAATCATGTCCATTCCTTCGGGATTTGCTTAAACTTCTTAAATAAGTGATCCGGACACAAAAGTGGTATTTTCCAAAATTTTGAAACTACCTCCTCATTAACTACTATAGGATAAATCCACTCATCAATCTTCACTTTATTACTTCTTGTCCCTCCGGTCCTTCCATGGTCATTATTTCATAAAACCTCCAAACTAAATTCGGGTAAACCCTTAAGCCCGCCGGACTCTCTAAATTCTCCAACCCTCTTTCTCTTAGCAACTTCACTCTCGGCTTTACCAACAGACTTTTTATTATGTCCGAGAGAAACATCAACTCGTATTGAAGCTTGCATTTCATGAAATCATGAGGTTTTGTACGAACTCGTGGTGCTCTTAGAACTTACATACTTGTGCCCTCTCCATCTACAAATCCATTCTCCCTTCTAGGATCGATTACCCCCGAAGTGGCATAAGAACTCTTCTGGATCAGATTCAATCTGATAATCACTCTCTTGCTTATGCCTACTTTCACCGGGAAAAGGAGAAAAAGAAGAATAAACCATCTTGTTATGCATCACAAGCTTTTAGATATTGAATTGTGGGAATTGTAAACCCCTAAGGCTGTATTTATAGATGAATGATTTGTATTCTACAGGAAAAATAAATTTGATTCATCTCTGGAGTTGGAGAATAGAATCAAACCATCAAACCAGCTTTAACACGTACTTAGAATTTTTGTCTAAATTCCTATCTAAATCCTAAATATTCCGAAATCCTACTCCTAATTAAACCCTAATACAGTACAAACACAAAGCCATCTGAAAATCCAATTTTTAGGAAATTTTTAAAATTTTTCTGGACTAGCTACAATTGTCCCTACGCTTAAGCATAACCTCAAGTGTAGTCTTAACTTGGTTCTTTTGCAAAAAACAATTTCGGTCTATTTTATTCTACCCAATCGCCATACACATGCTGTAACATCCCCATATAATACACACTCCCCCAAACTTAAACACACACGTGTCCTCATTGTGTAACTTCAAAACGCAATTGAACCTCAAAAATCACATCACACTCAACGCATGCTGATGAGACCAGAATAGTTGATATTCTGGGCATTAATATACCTCTTGATAGTCTCTATATTCTATTAATTTGGTATTTTTATCCGAGTTGTGTGCTAAGCATGTTTTTAGGGTCTTATTTCAAAAATGAGTTAATTTTGGGTTTTTAGCTTATATGCCTAATTCGGAGCAACACTTAGAAGATATTTACACTCAAATCAGCAAGGTATAAGTCAGTAAAGCAGAGTACAACTGGCTAAAGGAAGGAAATTCGCGGATTAAATAAGTAATGTAAGAATATTTATTGTAATTGTTTATGTATGGCATGTTCTAGACAATAACCATGTTGAGTGTTAGATAAGATAGTTTCATTTCAATAACATTGATAAGCTTTGTAAAAGGCAGAATCAAGCGTTGAAGTAATGAAGAATACAAGTGAAGCACGAAAGTGAGCATATTGAGGTAAAATGTCTCCTGGAGGGCGAAAATGACATTTTTTGAAGTCGCCTATTCAAGCAAAAAGTATCGTAGATTCAAGAGGGTTATTTTGGCGTAGTTTTGAAGAAAAGTGGTTTTGACAAAAATACCTACGCTTAAGCGTACGCTTTCAGTTTCAAAAAGTGGCTGGAAAACACATTTTTACGCTTGGAGGTACGCTTAAAACGTAGGCCCCCTACGCTTGAATCATTGGCCCTGCTACGCTTAAAGCGTAGCTACGGCAAGTTTTTGCCAGATTTTGCCTATGATGTCCAAATTATTTGGGGATTGGTTTTATGATATGACCACGATTTATATACATCAAAGTGCGTGCTATATACAATATATTCACCAGAATATAGGGTTTTTATGTGAAATTATGAGAAAGGGCAAACTTAGGGCTCATATCATCATTGTCTATAATTACTCAAGTTTACAACAAGAGGAGACACGTTTTTAAGAATTCTCTGCAAGTTTTCTACAGCTTCATCTTTTTCTTTTACAGAGATATACATATGGTGAGAGAATATTATTGAGTCATTAGAGATACACAAGTTCTCTCGTATTTTTTGGACGTCTTCAATCGTGCTTCTACATTGATGATTTCTATGCATGATTGAATGGTATAGTTGCTGAAAAATTCACACACCATCTATAGCAACGAGGTTGCGTTCATCCATTTCGAGAAGCAGAGCCGTCTGAGTGCGGAGATCGAACCAGGAGGCTTCATGGTGATTTTGATATATTGAGAAGCAGAGCCATCAGAGTACGAAGATCGGAGCGAAAGCTTTGTGGAACGCGAATGAATCTAGACTTTTAGACATCAAATGAAGAACAACAAATTACAACAGTTGTAAGTTCTGTTTTCATAGAGTCTGTACAAATTCTCTGATTCATAGTGCATCGATACCCGAGCGTATCCGTGATTTTTACTTGGAGTCTTTCCAAGGTTTTCCACGTAAAAAATCTCTGCGTCTTCTCATTATTTTATTTATGCACTTATAGTCATATTTGTTTGATTGATCTGATTTGAGAATTGATTAGAGAATTAGGGTTTGTGGCTAATTAAAATTGAATTTCCGCTAATTTTTTTAATTAAGCATAAAATCGACAAAAAGTCTATTCACCCCCCTTCTAGGTTGTTTTCACTATCAATTGGTATCAGAGTGTGGTTGCCCAGATTTAGTTTAACTACCTACGGTTAGATCGTGAACTTAGACGATGGAGATGCTTCGTGAATGAGGTTCCATATCTAGATCCCCTTTGTTTGATGGCTCGAATTATACATATTGGAAGGCAAGAATAAGAGCATTTTTAAAATCTCTAGATGAAAGAGCGTGGAATGATGTTGAAGTAGGATATTCACCTCCCACTGTGAAAGACAATGCGATTAATAAAGTGAAAGCAAAACTGTCAAGCGAGGGGACTGCTACCGAGACGAATAACGTGAATTGGACCTCGAAGGCATTGAATGCGTTATATAATGTTGTAACTCCGAGTTAGTTCAAGAGGATTGCTCCGTGCGTAATTGCCAAGGAAGCTTGGGGCATTCTCTAGGTCACTCATGAAGGAACGTCGAAGGTGAAATAATCAAAGCTTCAAATTTTGAATTCTCAATTTGAACAACTAAAGATGGAAGACGATGAGGTATTCGCAGACTTTGAGGCTAGGTTAACTGATATTATAACAGGTTGTCATAAACTAAGTGAGCCTATTCACGAGACTACCATAGTAAAGAAAATTCTTAGGTCTCTTCCTAAACATTTTTTTATCTAAGGTCACTGTCAACTCAGAGGTCATGAGTCTTAAAGAAATAAAGGTTAAAGAATTGGCTGGAAATTTAAAATCTTATGAGATGGGGATGTTAAAAAAATCCTCCTAAAAAGGTGAGTGGCACAAAAGAGAAGAGCATAGCTTTCAAAACCACTAGGGAGGATCAAGTTGAACTTGATGAAGAAAGTGATTTAAGTCTGAATGATATTGTCATGTTTGCTAAGAGGTTGAAGAATTTTTTTAGGGCTAAACAGAATGGTCAGGGACAAAAATTTGGGGATAAGTTAGGTAAGTCTAGAAATAGAAATAAGACTCAAATTAGGAAGAATAAGTCTGATCCTAAAAAGAAGAAACTTAAATGTTTTGAATGTCAAGGATATGGTCATATAGCTGCAGAGTGTACAAACACTCTGAAGAAATCCAAAGGATTAGCTGTCAGTTGGGATGATGACTCTGGTAATGGATTAGCTAGTGATGCGACAAAATCAAAAGTAGGTGATGATTCTGAGAATTTCACTGTGTTTACTGTATAGAGCAAGGATGTTAATGAAGTTGCTTCAAGTTTGGCGATGTCTGAAGAGGAAGGTTCTGAGAGTGATGAAGATTGTGATGAAACGCTTCAAGAGTCTTATAATAAATTACTTGATAAGATCACACAACTTCACAAGAATCACATGAAACTATTGACTAAAAGTCTTAACATGGACAAAGAATTACATTCTTTAAAAGATGAATTAACCAATAGTTCTCAAACTCTAAATCTTCTACAGACCCAAAAGGCCAAGTTGTTTGAAGATATGAATAAGTCTGAACTTGAAAAAACTAAGGCTTTGAAGTTAATAGATGGTCTCAATAAGGAATTGGTTGAGAAATCAACTAAGAATGAAAAGTTGGAAAAATAGCTGAAAGATGCTAACTCAACTGTTCAGAAGTGGTCTACTGAAACTCTCAAGCTTAATTATATATTGAGTGTAGGAAAGTCCACATGAAATATAAAGGGACTGGGTTTTGTTGGAGTATTGCAAAATTCGAATGTTGCTGCAAAAACCACCTTTGTGAAAGCCACTCATGTAGCATTTAGTTCTTCTCATGGAAATTCAATTTGGAATCCTCAAAGGCATGAAGACAATCTTCGTCAAAGTCAAATACTACATCTTTAGCCAGTAAATTGCATAATGGTCGGGCGATTTTGCTAAAATCTTTGACAAACCTTCTGCTTCACAGATGTGGGAGGAGGTAATTTTGAAATCAACTCAACTTTTGCTTTATCGACCTCAATCCCCTGCTTTGATATAATGTGGCTAAGAAACCTTTCGGGGAACAACACCTTTTTCAATGACAAAAATATACTTCTTTCCTCCTTTGCTCATGGTTCTAGTGGGACCCATTAAATCAATATGAAACAGCTCTAAAGGTCTCAAAGTACCATTGATATTTGTCTTTTTTTGCTGACATCTGACTTGTTTACCCTTTTGACATGATCTGCACACAATCCCTTTTGCATAACCAAGCTTAGGGACTCCCTTAACAATTTCACTCTTAGTAATTTTTATTAATTCACAAAAATTAACATGTTCCATCCGCTGATGCCAGATTTCAACTTCATCAAGTTTAACTCTATTGCATAACAATTCAGAACTAGGAACAATGCAATAACAATTATTATTTGAACGCATACCTTCCATCACGCAATTCCCAGAAGAGTCAATGATTCAACACTTATTAGGAGAAAATTGACCTTATGTTTGTTATCACATATCTGACTTATGCTCAACAAATTTGCTTTAAGACCCTATACATAAAGCACATCTTCTAGTTTAGGTAGACCAGGAATCACAACAGTACCTTTTTCCTTCAACATTTGACTTCTTTCAATCACCAAACGTTACTATCCCACCATGACATTCCTTGAGAAATCCAAACAATGACTTATCTCTAGTCATATGCCTCGAACATACACTATCCAGATGCCAAGACAGTATAGCTCACTTTTTCTCACCCAAGCCTTATTTATCTTCGGAGCTCCTTTTGCCAACCTTAACAAATTCTTCATTTATTCATTGAGCATTCGAATTTGATCTTGAACACGATCTCCATATTGAACTCTTTGTTCCTTCACCGATTGCAAAGTCTTTCCTCTCAACTTTGAACACCTTGGTCGAATGTGACGACTGACACCATAGTGGCGATAAATAGGAACAAACCTCCGAGCTCTATCAGTTAACCTCTTAGGATATCTAGGGGTAAGGAAGGGCTTGTTTTCAACAGGTATTTTAACATAGGATTGAGCCATAGGAAACTTTCATCTGCCCCAATTATTTATCCACCGGACTGGTCTCTACCGTTCGAGCTGATGTGTGATGCTTCAGATTATGCAATCAGAGTTGTGCTAGGGTAGAGAAAAGACAAGTTTCCATATGTGATTTACTATGCCAGTAGAACTCTGAATGAAGCTCAGATGAACTACACAACTACCGAGAATGACTTGCTGGCAGTGGTGTTCGCCTTGGACAAATTCAGGTCATATTTGTTGGGAGCCAAGGTGGTCATTTACTTAGATCATACCTCACTAAGGCATTTGCTAACCAAGAAAGATTCCAAGCCCAAACTGATTCGATGGATTCTGTTGCTAGAAGAATTTGATCTGGAGATCAAAGATAAGAAGGGTACGAAGAATGTTGTAGCTAATCATTTATCAAGAATTATTGTTGAGTCAATAAAGGACGACACTCCTCTTAAGGATGAGTTCTCGGATAAACATCTGTTCAGTATGGCTATTATGGAACAGATACTGTGGTATGCAGATATTGTCAACTATAAAGCCATAGGTAGAATTCCTAATAGATGGTCTAAACATGAGAATGATAATTTCTTCAGCCAAGTAAAATTTTATATCTAGGACAATCCGCGACTGTACATATATTGCTCGGATCAGATAATTCATAAATGTGTTCCAGAAAGTGAAGTGCAAGGCATACTAACATTCTGTCATACACTAGAGTGTGGAAGGTATTTTCGTGCTCAGAAGACAGCTCACAAAGTCCTACAGAGTGGTTTTTATTGGCCCACCATATTCAAGGATGCGTTTGAGTTTTACAAATCTTGTCTAAGATGTCAAAAGTTGGGATCCATATCTCGACGAGCATGATGCCACTGAATCCTATTTTGGTGGTTGAGTTGTTTGACGTCTGGGGCATTGACTTCATGGGACGATTTCCAATAGCCGGCGATAAACAGTACATATTACTGGGAGTTGATTATGTTTCTAAATGGGTAGAGGTTGTTGCCACGTCGCATGCCAATCACATTGTGATTGAGGAGTTTGTTAAATCCAATATCTTTTCTAGATTTAGTATGCCATGAATGTTGATTAGTGACGGTGGCAGCCACTTCAACAACCAATTTCTTCCGGCCTTGTACAAGAAGTATGGTGTCACTCATAGAATTGGAATGCCCTATCACCCACAGACGAGTGGTACGGTGGAGGTTTCGAATAGGGAGATACAGAACATTATTGGAAATACGGTGGATCTTGATTTGAAGAATTGGCCGAGAAGGTTAAATGATGCACTGTGAGCATACATGACCGTTTATAAGATATTGATTGGTATGTCATCATACAAATTGGTCTATGGTAAGGCTTGTCATCTCCATGTGGAACTCGAGCATAGAGCATCTTGGGCGATCAGAAGATTGAATTTTGATATCAAAAGATCTGGTGCTCAGAGGAAACTCCAACTCGCAGAGCTTGAGAAGTTGAGGAACAATGCATATGAGAATTCTAGAATATATAAAGCCCGAACCAAAGCTTTCCACGATAGATATATCAGACAGAAAATCTTTGAGGTTGGCTAGAAAGTGTTGTTGTTCAATTCAAGACTCAAATTGTTTCCTGGTAAGCTCCAGTCAAGATGGGATGGGCCGTACAGAATTACTAAGGTTTACCCCCATAAAGCGGTGGAACTTGACGACCCTGACAACAGAAAGCGATTTGTTGTGAATTGTTAGCGTTTAAAGCATTATATCAAAGCTGTGCCGACAGAGAGTTTTGTTGAGACAATTGATTTAACAGAACTGGCACCAGAACAGGATAATTTTTATCCTGAGTACTGAGAGGCAACAACGTCGAGCCAACGACATTAAATATTGGTATTAAGTGATAGAGAGTAGCTTTGATCTTAGTTTACAGTTGTAAAATAATAGTTTAATTCAGTTTTTGTAAAAATTTTAAGATCGAGTCCGAAATAGTCGTCATCATTCGGAGGGATATTTTCGTCCACGAAGCGCCATATTTTAACGAATTGAAGTCAATTAAGTCATTAGGTGTGTATAGGGGAGGTTCGAGTGTTCGGGAATTAAGAATGAGACAAAAATGGCCGAAGCAAAAATATAGCCTTGGGACCTACGCCCAAGCGTAGGTCATGGGACTATATATATACAGTCCCACGGCTTTTCATTTCAAAATTTACTTTTTTCCCTTTCATCTCCACCAAATCGACTGTAGTTCATTCCTAAAGCTGAATATCGATATTTCTTATCATTCCCAAGAGGCGGATCATCAGATTAATGAGCGGTGTGTACGGATTCACTTGAAAAACTCGAAAAGTCTCCGAAATCCAATTTTGGGGAATTTTCCATTTCTCGCGATTTGGTAGGTTTTGATCCATTTTTTTGGTTTCGATTACGAACGAGACCGATCGAAATCGTGTTTTAATCCGTTCTAAAAAAGTTGGGTTTTCGGCTTGAGATACGGGTTGAATATCGAATTTTTGAGATGAGGTCTTGTTTAATCATCGTATCAGAACATTTAAGACATAGTTTTGAGTTTGATTCGGTGTTCGGATAGTTTTCGCTCATTTTTGTAAAAATCTAAATTCTGTAGGAATGCCTCGCGTAAAAGGTGCGAGGAAGGCTGCTGAGGGAGCATCTATGTCGTGGACGGCAATACAGAGAGATAGATCATGGTCATTATCCCTAGAGAATACACAGCCTATACGCCTTATTATCCGGGCGTCAAGTCCGTTGTATATTTTTAGCCGGATTCGTTAGATGAGGAGGCTGATAGGTCGAGTGCACCGACATAGGGCATTGAGTTAAATTTGACATTTGGCCGGATGACAGTTCCACCTATTGCATCAAAGGCACCATCATAACCTCGGGCACAGTCTCTAGTCCCCGAGCCATCACCACCACCACATGAGTCAGAGACATTCGATGAGCAGACTACTGAGAGTGGTGATAGTGAGGATGGGCAGGCAGAGCAGGAGGTAGAGTTGGAGGACGCTAAGCATGGTAAGGTTCCGTATCCTAAGTCGGCAGTTGATGGTGACAAGGGTAACCTTGTTTCTTACAGATGGAAGCACTCCACGATCTCCAAGGAGACATTGCTGGCCCAAACTTTGAAGAATGGCTTTTGACAGGAGCACACTTTTACTATTATGCCACTTAAGCGGATAAAGCCAGTTCCACATTGGAATATAGGCGTACTGAGGGAGCGCAAATTATTTCCGATCCTAGCCCCAGCTACACCACACATTTACGTTGACTTGATTAGCGAGTTCTGGCTTCATATGAGGCATTACAACAGAGGGACTCGACTAGTGACAATGGTGCAGGGGCGGGAGTTTGAGATTACTCCCGAGAGTATTGCTGCTGCGTGGGGTATTCCACATGAGTGCCCTACAGAGCTAGAGAAGAGGTGCCCACCTAAGCTAGACCCACTCCCACCACTTTATGATATGGTGAGACTGCAGACAAAGGGGTCGTGAGCTGATAATAGGCGTAATGGGACCAAGAAGTCCAACTATCATCTGATGTATTGTCTCTGGGATGTGATAGTCTGGTCCAATGTGTTACCACATAACCATCAGACCATGTGCTACCCGCCATTTCCGGCATTGCACTATGCTTTCGAGTTTGGTCACCGGTACTCTATTCCACACGCCCTTTAGTAGACTTTATTCTGACATTATATTCACTTGCGCCGGAGAAAAAGGTCTGGACTGCCAAGTTTCAGATGGTTCTTCCCTGCCTTGTGATGAAGTTGATATTTGATCAGGGATTATATATGGATGCTGAGGATAAGTTTGGACTGCTAGTTGCGTATGGCAAAGGAGCGTGGAATAAGGAGGCTGCTATAGGAGGTGATGCGCCACAGACTCAGGCTGGGGGTGTTGTTATGATGACTCAGGCTCAGTACGACCAGTTAATTGGACGTATTGAGGGATTGGAGCGCTCATTTACAGCGGAGAGGCAGGCTCGACAACGTGTGCACTATGAGATGATGGATCGGTGGGATATTATGATGCAACATCTAGGTGTGATAGTTCCACCACCACAGCCACCTCCGAATGATGCTTTGTAGTTGTAGTTTAGTTTAGTTTATTTTATTTTGTTTTTATATTTTCTTGTTTTAGCTGTCCACAGTAAAGATCAATTGTAGAGCGGATAGTCAGTGTTCGGTCTTTTGTGACCGCTTTAACAATCATCTCTAACTATTTATGATATTTTTGCTTTTGTACAAAATGACAGTTTTTGACCGCTTTTACTAATATTCGTGCCTTACTATATTTATTACATTGAGTATGTGTGATTTTATTTTCGCACTATGAGGACATGTGTGAGTTTAAGTTTGGGGGTGTGTTGGTTATTGGAAAGTGTGTTATGATTATAACAAAAAAAAAAATTAACCCTACCCTACGCCCAAGCGTAGGGTAGTACGTGGTAGGCCATAAAAAATGAAAAAATTGTCCCTTTTTGGGATGTTTTGGCCTATTCTGTACTTATACATATGTTAGGATTTGTTTAAGATATTTTTAGGAATTTGTGTAGAATTTTTGTAGAATTTTTAGAGTAACCCTAATCTAACAAGGAGATTGCAAATAGAAGTTGGATTAGTTATTACTTCCCCTTTCCTAGTCAATTAAGGGTTTTAAATCCTTTTTATTTTCTAATTCTACTCCATTCATCTATAAATACATCCATAGGGTAGACACAATTCACAATTCTCAAAGAGTGAGCATTATATTGGGTATTCTTTTTCTATTCTTCTTTTATTCTTTCTATTTCGAGAAGGTTTAGTATGGATAATGCTAATAAAGATTATTCTGACTCGGAGGAATTTATAGAAGAGACGGAACCACATGTGCTCATGAAGAGCATGAATAACGAAGCTGAGTAAAAAAGGAAGCCGAACCACACCAAAATTGTTTTTACAGTGTTAGTTGCAGTTTGAAGAGATATTTCATTTGGAGAGGATGAATCGAGTATTACTTGCACCCGGAAGGAAAATCCTTAGAGAACGAGAATTGAAGAGTCTAGAAAAACTGGCTGGCGAAAAGGTGTATCCGGGCTTGGTCTGAAAATTCTATGAAAATATGATAATTTCAGGACCGCCAGGATTTGAGGTGATAAGGACTAAAGTGACTCAGTGGAGTGCTCCTGTTGTGGTTGGAAGAAGAAGTATTGCCGATGCATAGAATATACCAATCGGTACTTTGACAAACTTACAAGGAATATTGAAGGAGCATCCGGTAGTATGGCCACATAAGGATGAAGAGATGGTTAGGGATTTATGTGCAATATCAGATCCGGGAGATAAGGCATGTGATAATTGGTGGTTGAAGTCGAATCTGCTTTATTTGGATTGTGTTGTTGCGGCTGAACTTCGGCCTAATAATTGAACAAGTGCAAGAGATCACACTATGCTTAGAACTTTGTATGCCCTAACTCACGGGTATGAAGTGTGTGTTCCAACATTGATTACGGCTGAGATGTCGTATGCTCGAGCAATTGTGAGTCGAGAATGGGTGGGGGCCGATTAATGTATCAAAAATCATTGTTGAGCAGTTGGGTGATAGAATGCAGGAATTTTATGAGATGCGGTGGATATTCATGAAAATATATCCGGAGGAAGATTTAGAAAAGTTGAAAGAGACTGCAGACTGCCGGATATGGTTGAAGAGTGCCGTGTCGAGTGATGAAGAAGAATAGGCGGACTAGGATTTAGGTTTAGGATTTTTTAGGTTATTTTATTTATAGAGAGGGTAGACCCTTAAGGCCACGTCTTTGTTTCATTTATTTTAATTTTAATTTTTATTTTAAGGATTGTAGGCTCGTAAGGCCAAATATGTTTTTTTTTATTACTATTTTTGTTATGAAAAATATATATATATATATTTCAATAATAAAAAAAAATCTTTGATTCCTTGAAAACATGTGTCAAAATTCTGGATATTTATGATGCAATTCCTTTTTCATTGCTATGATTGAGTATGTGTGCTTTGTTGATGATATCTCCAGGTGATCCAATTCAAGTTTGGGGGAGAGGATTTGTGCTTTGCTTTGGAATCCAGAATTGAGCTTCAAGGGTAATTGTATTTGTTCTCCTATTTTATTTTTGACCATGGGGACTTGGTCTGATTTAAGTTTGGGGGTAAGGGTATAGTATTATAAGGAATGAAGATTTTCGAGAAAAAACAAATTGGAACAATTCTTTGTTTTCACGCATGAATGTTTGGCATTTACAGTTTTATTAAGTTTATGTATATGATGCATGAGTAGTACGTCATGTGATGTTCCTGCTCATGAGAATAATGATTAGATCAAGTTAGTGAAGTGATGTGCTTTTACATGAGTGAGTGATTAGTGAAATTGAAATTAAGAAGGACGACTTTGACCTATAAACACAAACACAAACACACATTCACTATGAGAAATAGGTTGATTTTTTACTATGTAGTTGAAAAATAATTTTGCTATAATAAAAGGGGAGAATGAGAGTTGTTTTGGTTGAAATGGAGAAAATTGAAATTTTTTTGAGAAAATAAAAACCAAAATGCAGTTCTTTGATCTGAGTAACCGGGCATTGGTATCACCAATATCACTGTTCGCGTTTAAAGGGGAGAAGACTGATGAAAATAAATCCCATGAAAGAAGCTCGGGACCAGTTGGTTGGGACAAAAAAACCTCGCTGGAATGTCCGGAGACTTAGAAAGACAAAAAGGGATGAAAAGTGGAAAGTTAAAAAGTTTTATTTTAATGAAAAATGACAAAATTTGATTAATGAAGTAGGAGAAAAGAAACTGAAATAGTGTAGATGAATGTTCACAAAATCACGTAAGGTTGTCTGGATTTTAAGTAGAAAATAGCAAAATCGTTCAAGTGGGGGCCATTCATAACACGAAGCTTGATATAATTGTTGTTTGGTAGTGAGTGGGAGTATTTGCATTCATATTATCTTATGTATTGTATCATAGATTATATGACTTGTGTGTGTGAACTCATGAATGCGTAATTACAAAAGAATTGAGATGTTTGTACGTACCATCACTGGAAACCTTCACGAGACTTCACTCGTCCGCTAGGGGTTTGAAAAGCTTGTTACATGTGCTAAGTGTAATCGTTGACCCTCACGAAAACAAGGGATTAGGTTAGACTCGATAGGTTAGATAGAATAAGAATCATTACAGATAGTTTTCTCTGAGTTTATTGCTAATGGAGTAGTAATATGTAAGTTTGGGGGTGTGATAGGTACTCAATATTGGTCATTGTTTGCCCCTATCTTGCGTTTGTTATGTCTTTACATTCCGTTACTTGGTATTTTTATCTCATTTTTGTGTGTAACCATGTTCCATGAGCTTAATGAAGAAATAGACCTAATCTAGATGAATTAACTGAGTTCGTTTTCGTTTCTATCTCGAGAAAGGAATCAAGAGGTATTCCAGAGTGAAGAAGAGCTATTAGAGGGCAAAATGGTCATTTCCCGACATTGTTATTGCACCGAAGGGCAAAAATTTCATTTTTAGACATTATTACTTCATCGAAAAGCATCGGGAGTAAAAGGCGACCAGTCTAGCTCAAATATGAAAAGATGAGTTTTTAAGCAAAAGATGCATCATACCCTACGTCGTCAGAGAGAAAAAGGGGCAGATTGGACCTAAGCTACGCTCCAAAGTTACACTGTGGTTTTTACCCTACGCCCAAGCGTAGATCAGGAGCATAGGTTCCACATTGAGGACACATGATCCCTCTATGTGCTGAAGTTATTTCGGAGTTATTTCAAAATTTTCCAGTTTTGTCCCTAATTCGATATTTCAAGTAATCGGTGATTCCAGACCTTTACATACAGGCTTGTACACATTTTTACATATGATTTTACGAGATTATTTATGTATTATGAAATATAGAAAAGGGCAAACATTAGGGTTTCTCTCACTTGTCTATAAATATGAGAGGGATAGGTTTAGGGTTTAAGTTCTGTTTTAGTGTTAGCTTTTGGAGGCTAGTTCATGCACGTTCATTCATAGAGTTCTTCTATTGAAGAGAACCACCATTACAGACCTAGAGATTCGGAGAAGAAGGCCATGGAGAGCATTTCTACACCAACAATGCAAATTCTCTCAGCGATGATCAACTAACTCGGTATCTAGGGTTTTCTCGCAAAACCCTAGCCAAGTAATGTAGTTTTGATTTTATATTTAATTGTAGAGAGGGTAAACTGTGACTATACTGTGATGATTGTGTTAGATGAGATACCGTTTGTATTCATGATACAAGTTTATATATTTGAATTGATTATTGTCTTAGACTTTTTGAATATATTTATCTTACACAATCACAATTATTCAATATGGGTTGGAACTCAGATGCTTAATATGTGATTTTCTACACAATGGTGGTCATAAAACTTGAAACCCTAGGTTGACACAAGCCTTGCTTTGACAAACTGATATAGACATGCTTTAGTTTATTTTCATGCTTTAATTTACTACTTTAATTTAATTTTCTGTTAGTAGTTGACATGCACTAATCAGTTTAGTCTTGAGATGGGTTGTCGTGGTCCGGTTGAGAGTAATCCTTTTTGGGGTCAAACTGCTGGTGCGGTGTGACATGATTCACAGTCAATGGATCGCCCTTAGACAATTGAAATAAAATTGGACTATATTAGATGGTTAGTGGTGGAGTGAGGAAATCCTAGTTTTTTCTCTTTCTGACTCATAACCAGTATTTATTATTGTTTTTTGTTTTATTTTCATTATTATTAGATAATTCATAAAATCAAACTCTTTTCGAAAAACTATAATTCAGTGTTTTTATACTATTAAAGTGAACAATCCTCGTCTTTGTGGGATCGATATTCCCCTACTCAAGCAAAACTATATACAATTGATCTGTGTGCTTGTAGAAGGGTAAAACCTAAAGTGTCATTAAGGTGTCGTTTTTAACCATATATTTTGCACACACCTGACGCCCACCAATGGTCACACTACTCCGGTGGTGGATTGGGACAGATGGTGCCGCTACATCCTTTCAAGGCCAGAGCATGTTGCCACTATGCATTACGCCTCCATCTTGACTGCCATTGATTCTAATTTTTGAGTAAATATCCATCGATCAATTCCATCCCTACATGTTCTAATGTCCCATTGGAATAGTGAAAGTCATAATTTTGTTGTTGCCTAGAGAGAGTTCACCCCCACCTTAGAAGACGTGAAATCCTTGATGCACCTCCCCTTAATCGGGGATCATTTGTTCAGACCCAATACAATCCCTCCTGAATGCCAAGTGCTGTTGAGTTCCTTGAAGCTTCCTTCATCCATACCTCTTACTAATCCTTCATCTGGTGAAGATTTGCTCCGTGATGAATCCCGTGGAGTGCCTCTTGACCATTCCTACCATTTGGTTGCCTTTATTGCACTCTGGCTTCCCTGCCATATGTTTGAAGGGCATCCGAGAGACTGTATGAACAAGAGGGTTTTCAATTTGGCTGCTCAATTGGCACTGAGTAGGACCATAGCGTTGTGCCCTTTCTTTCTTGGAACCCTTTATAAGCGACTTGATACAGTCACTTCAGGTATGCAACGCTCTATTGGTCGTTATGAAGTGAAGGTGCTCGTGTCCAGTTTTTTTCTATCATTGTTTATCATGTAACATTTCCCAGATCTCTTCCCCCCTACTCGGAATCTGAAGACGACTGAGCCATTTAAAGACCCTTGGGGTTTCAGTCATGCCGCTAGGTGGTCAGGGATCATGTCCAGAGATGATCTCACCTCCGTGTTGGATTTGGAGGGAGATTTCAATTCCAGGTCTTACTTAGTTGTTTTTCCTGGTTTTCCATTACAGTCCATTTTTAGTGAATCTCCCCATTTACTACAATTTGTACAAGAATCCCCTTTGTCATATTTTGAATTGTTGTTGGTTCTTAGAAAGTCCTCCTTGCGCTTGTGGATGAAGAAATCACATCCTATGCTCACTACAATCCCCATAGAGTTGCCTGTCAATTTAGTTTGATCAAGGTGTACCCACTGAATCTTTTCTTCTAACCGGTTTTACTCCCAACCCTGATAGGTTTTTGTCAGCAAATCTCTCAGGCCTTTTCATCCCTGCTAACCCATTTAAGATACCCTTTTGACTTCGTCAGGGGGATATCACCCCTTCTTATGGTGTCTTTTGGAGGTCCACTCTTGATACTATACAGGCCTTTGATATCTCAGATGCTCGCAGGGCTACTGCAAGAGAGATCTTCAAAGATGACTTGGTGTTTCGCTTCTCCGAAATTGAGCATCCTAGATGCACCCCTAGCTACCTTATCAGCCATGACCTTGATGACGTTCCCCCTTTCACCTATGACATGATCCCTGCTAGAAGAAGGTCAAGGTTCAGGATAGTGGTGCGCATTATCCCTCTGGCTCCTTTGGGTGGCTCTCATGAACAAGATCCTATGGCTCATGGGCAATTAGCATGACAGGCTCCTGCCCCTCAAGTTTCTCTAGTTCCAACTCAACCAAGTCCTTCAATTCCAGTTCAAAATGTACCGGGTCTCTCAGTCCCTACCCTAGAGTATACCAATGTTTCCTCCATCGTAAGTGACTTGACCTTGTACGTTTTTTTTTGAATGGCAAGATGAGATTATAATAAATTAGGCATAAGGCTTACAAGGAGCATATGGGAGAAAATATAAACAACCCACATGCCTAATAGCACACAATAAAGAACAAGCAACTAAATTCTTCCAAGAAGAACAAAACTTGCTGCAACAATACCGTGGACAAGCAGAAGCTGGAACAGAACCATGAAGCAACATCTCACTGCCAAGCAAATAAGCCAGATCCAAACTGAACCCAATACACCATGGATGAATATTGAAAAGAAGCCAAACCTATAACTCATTTCTATTCTGATAAGCCAACAAAATGACAAAATAAAACCATATCCAGAAACAAGTCATACTCATGTAGATAAGAGAGAAGATAGGAGGTCCTTGATCGGTCGGCCAAACCTCGATCAGTTTCTCCTTACTAGTCTTGGGTAATGAATAATAATAATAATAATGTTGTGTGCAAATAAGCCCTTAAAGTTGACCTAGCTTTCCCTATCGCAAGTGCACAAATCAATTATAGTATAGTATAGATGAGATAGGGTATACTATATCCACAGAGACTATTGAATTCACAAATTCTTTATAATTATTGTAACTAAATTATAAAATATGATTTGTTTATTTTATGTTATATAATTAATTTGACAAGAAATAAAATAACATAAAAGTAAAGATAGATTTTGGTTTTGGTTGAAATCAATGGAGATAAAGATCTATGGTATTTCTAACTCCACCATTAACCGCATAATATAATCTCTAATTCATTTAATTGTAAAGGGAAAAACATCATATGTGAATCAGATATAGGCTCGCAAATATTGGCAAAACCCTAATCCTAAAAAAGGAACAATTAATCAATCATTGGCACAATCCATCTTTGAACAAGTATAACTAGTACATACATCTACTCTAAACTACTCCTACTAAAATAAATTAAAAGCATGTCACTCGTTATCTTTTCTTGAGCATGGTATGTCTAAATCAAGATTGCATGTTAATTACCACCATTGTGTAGAAAATCATGAGTTAAGCATCCGAGTTCTAGCCCATATTGAATAATCATGCTTGTGCAAGATAAAACATTCATTGAAGCTAAGACAAGACATAGAATAAATGAAGAATCTTATATAAAATCAAGCGTAATCACTCATAAACAAAATCATTACATACGTGTCCTTCAGTTTCCCATTATACAATTAAAATAAGAAAAGAGTCTACATTACTTGGCTAGGGTTTTGTTAATACCGATTTAGGTGTTCATGGTAGTGGTTGTATGCAATGTTGAAGTAGACATGCCCTCAATGATTGATCTTCTGCGCAAACTTCAAGACAATATGTATAAATTCCAACTTTTTGTCTGTAGGGGAGACCCCTCTCTTTTATAAAAAAAGAGATGTCTTTGTTTGGTAATCTGATTGCTTCACGATTAAGTCAGGAATATGTATCGTGATATTCCTTGAAGAATGGTATAAAATCTCATCATATATGGTCAATATTGCATCCAAAATAGCCTAGAGATCGTTTCATGCCGAGTTTGGCCAAAACGGGTCCGACAGGTGCATATACAAGTTACTGATGTGTACTGGCCGTATTTGGTCTTATCGAGTACTTGGTGAGAATTCCACTGAGTACTCGGTGGTCATGCAATGGCGCGAAAACGCACGTATGTCTCTGGATTTTTTCTCACTTTTCTACTACCGAGTAGTCGGTGAAGGCTCTACGGAGTACTCGGTAGTTTTTCACCTTATATTCTTGTATTTCATTTTCTTTGCTCTGTTTCTCTTATCAACTTCATTTTTCTTCACTCCATTTTCATCCTTGACTTATTTTTGGTCCTTCATAGGTTTTTTATCCATGGTTTCGGCTCTCGAACGATCTTGAATCACAAATCCATTTATTTCACCGAATTTAACTCATTTTACATGACATGGCCTGAAACGTCTTAAAATACGAAAACCGTATAAAAACACCAATATAATGATTAACTTGAACATAAAAATGTATAATTAAAAGGCTTAAATGTATGATACTTGGCTCCTATAAAGCCCCCAAAGTTAAACATTGCTAGTCCTTTAGGAATCAATCAATATAAAAATTTCAAAATTCGTGATGATTGTGGTTTTAGTACAATAACTTAAACTATCTATTTAACTAAACTATCTAACTAATCCTTTTTTTTCGTGAAGGTGTACAATTACACTTAGCACGTGTAACAAGCCTTTTAAACCCCTCGGCAATACCGAGTGGACGAGTGAAGTCTCGTGAGAGTTCAATATACTACCCATAAATTCTTTCATTCTTCATTCTTCATTCTTATATGCTCATGAAATCAGATAATCATTAATCATACAAATGTTATAATTTCGTCAGAATAAAATGCATACAAGTTATCCCCACTCATTTATACATAATAATTTCCATGAATTAAATCTAGAAGAATGGTCCCACATTGGTGAAATAAATTTGCTAATCTCTACAGCCGATCCACATAGCTCTTTGTGTAGTGAACATTCTCTAAGGTAGACTAATCTCACTTCTTCTACTTCATTAATCAAGTTCTGCCATGACACAACTTCAATATAATATTTTCATTTTTTTATCCTTTTTTGTGTTTCTAAGTCTCTGGACTTTCCAGTGAGGATTTTTAGTCCTAAGCAACAGGCCCCGAGCTTCTTCCATGGGATTTATACTCATTAGTTTTCTTCCCTTTTTATGCGAACAATGATATTGGTGATACCAAGGCCCGGTTACTCAGATCGAATAATTACTTTTTGCATTTTTATTTACTTTTTCTTATTTTTCGTCTCTCCATACTACTTCTTCATATATATATATTTTCTCTTATTATTTTCTAATCCCCTTCTCCCATCATCATTGAAACAAAACTATTTTATCAACTACACGGTCAAAGGTCAACTAGTTTTCCGATAAAGAATGTGTGTGTGTGCTTTATATAGGCCAAGATTAGCTTTTTCAGTTTCAATTTCACTCATCTATTCACTCATGTAGACCACATCTTAAAAAATAATTTAATCAAACTATTACATACTCATTAGTGGGATAGTTTTATACATAATATCTTTATAGTCATAAGATGAATACAAATCAACTCATATCAAATCTCAATCACATATTTTGAATGAAGAACTTAATAAAAAATTTCAAAATTTTCAAAATTTTTATTTTTTTATTCCCTTAAAGCATAAAATAACTAATTCTTCCCACCCAAACTTAAAGCGGACCATGTCCTCATGGTCTAAAAATAAAAAGAATGTAGGGAAGAAATTATTACCGCCCTTGAAGTGTTATTTCGGTTGTTTCGTTATATTGCTTATATCTCCCCAAAACTTGCATTGGGTGATCTATTCAAAAAATAAAATACTATGCACTACCCAAGATCATATCCATTAGGGAGATAATAATTAAATAAACCAAAATATAAAACATGAAGCACTTTTTAAAGGGAATGAAATTTTATTAATAAAATCACTTATGATTTGGCCTTAAGGGCCTACAATCTTAATTAAAATAAAATAAAATAAATGCAAAACATAGATAGAACCAATCCAAAATGGATTTGGTGGGTAAATAATAAATAAAATAAAATATTAAGAAAGAGAATTCTATATCCACTCTAGCCACTTTTGTTGATTATGAGATCTTCTTCTTCTTGTGTATCTTTTTCTTCCTCAAATAAATCTTGTTGATAGCTACACCACCAACTCTTCTCTTCATGGGTAAATGAGTCCATAAACTTGAGATGGTCATACTAACTTTAATTGTGTAATAGTTTTGAAGAAGATGTGAAAGAAAGACTAGGGGAGACTCTATATTTATAGATTTAGATTCAAGTCCTTTCAAGGAGAGAAATGATTCAATTTACTGCAAAAAGTTGGAATGGGAATTGTAAGAATGGAAAGTTTTGAAATGGTAATAAGATTTAGTGCAAAACTTTCACTAGTTGAAAAAGATTTCATAATTATGGAAAATTTTCATAAAATTCTCTTTTCTTTATTAGAAGCTAGTAAAACTATATATTATACTATTATATTACAGACAAAGTTCTAATTTGAAAGGAAAAATCAAAATACTTAATTATATATATTAATTTTAAAAAATTAGAAAAATATAATTTTTCCAGGATTCAACGAGTACTCGGTGAGGAAACTACCGAGTATTCGGTAGTCCCTGTACTAGAATTTTTTTAAAAACTGCTTTTTCTTTAATAAATATATATGTTTAGTTATACATAGAATATATATATATATAATCAGTAAATAAACTTAAATAAAATATAAAATAAATATATATATAATACATAAATAATTATATAAAATTAATTAAAATAAGAGTATATATTTATATAAATTAGAATTTTATAAAAAAAATTTGAAAAATCGTACCTTCCCCCTAAACTTATATCATTAAATCCTAATAATTGAAAAATAGATAAAATCAAAATAATTTGTTCAATAAATACCAAAATATCCATTTTCATTCATTTTCTACCATTTTTCGTTGGAGTTGGAGTACAAAAAATTGAAATAAAAAGAATTAAAGCAAAAAGTACAAAATAACAATTCATGGCTCGGCCTAAGGCAATATCTATAACATAAATCTATGTCGGCACATGATCGACTACTCTCTCTATCCTAAGACTCGGACGGTGGTGGTGGTGGATGAGAAGTGGAGGTCGAGTTTTTCTCCATTAATGAGTCTACCTTTTGGGTTAGTTCCACCAATTTCTTCCTCATCTCTTCTTGATCTGCCATGAGTTTTTCATATTGTGTTTTAGTTATCGGCGCTATCTCACCTTCCTTCTCATCAACCTCTTTACGTAGTCGAGATACCATGCTATGCCAACTAGAAAGCTTAAAATATTTTGGCTTGTACTCGTTTTTTCCCATCTTCTCTATCGGTATACCATTATCTTTCATTAACTTCAACGCCAACATCGAGAATGGAACCAAATACGAGGAGGCATCAACCTTGTTACGACAACTCATATCATCCCATGTTTCATAGATATTTATCCAAATAACCTCCGGAATCGAGATCCAATGGTTCATTGCAAAAGCGTACAAAGCCTCTTGAAAAATTCCACGACGATCATTGATGTGTCTTCGTGGATGTGCTTGGCATTTAACAATGATATCTGTTATCTATATCTTCGGTGCATAATGTTTCATGTTTTTGCACGTGTGGTACTTATTTCCAAACTTCTCGTCCATTATATCTTTAACAATAAGAGGAGTATTTGGGAAAGGTTTAGGTAATGCCAAAAATGTAGTTTTAAGATCGGCGGGATATTCATGTGGAATATCCCATGCTCGCCCAATAGATAATGGCGTGATGATTATAGTCTTCCCCTTGACTTTTGTGTCCATCCTTTTGTCCTTCCCGCCGCTCAATTCCTTCATATTAAGCCAAAACTCGTGTAGTAACATTTTGACTACGTATGTCGACGCGGGTTGCAATAACGACTTTAATTCCCTATCCTTGATACCTCCTATCCCCCACAATGCTAGCTCCTCATTTTCGAACTCCGATACTTTGAAAATCCTTTCTATGTGGAACCCTTTCGCTATTGCTTTCTTAACTATTTCTTTGATTAAAGGTTCATTCTTGATATGTTCGGATGAAGAAGAGGATGATATAGGGGAAAATCGTCCACTCGATGATATGGTAGTGCGTGGTTTCCTTCGGACCTATGACTCTTCTACACGTTTTATCAAATACGTAGCGTGCGGTAATTAAAGAGACTATGATTACTATGCTTGGGATAACTTCGAATACCCACACATAAATCTTTACAATGCTGGCTAGAATGTAAACAAGTGATCGAATATAATGGTCCTTGATTTGAGAAATTGCCCTTCCTCTTTTATAGGTTTTCTTCAAAATAAAGATAAAGTAAAGATGAAATTTCAAGGAATTGATGATGTACCCAAGTACGAATTTGTATCTTTGTGGTGTCGATTCAAGGGATCTATAGTAAAAGAGGGAAGATTAAAACATTGTTCACGTAACACCTCTTGTTTGGAATTTAAGTGCAGAGTTTTGAGAGTATTTAGGTTGAGAAAGGAAAGTGTAAATGGTAAAACATAAGGTCTATCCTATTTTTATCACTACTGCTCCACCGAGTACTCGGTAGTTCTTCTCTGCCAATTTTTTTGAATTCCTTCAAAATCATCTCGTGGTACCATCTTTGATTCTAAATTTAAAGTAAATAACTATAAAGATAATCATAATATTAATAAAATAATAATCCAAATTATACATACCCATTCAAGAGAACACAAACTCTCCGTAATGGTGCCTTTTTTTAACGTCGTTGGCCCGACGTTCGTAGTTTTTATTAATCTTTATCATAAGTGGGTTCTATCAAATCAATAGAATCCACGCCTATTAATTCATGGTTAATCTCTACGAAGCTTTCCAATTGTGGACCACATTTCTTATATCGCATTATTTCCTCGGACCTTTGAGTTTTAATGTACTAACACTAAATAATTGCTCGTCCGGGAAATAATCCATTAGCGGAGTATTATTCATTGTAGATTCTACCACTACTCTTGATAGATGATGTACTACTACAGTTTCTGTACCCTTTTTATCACGTATTTCGATATTTAATTCTTGTAGTAATAATATCCATCTAATAAGTCTGGGTTTGGAATCTTTTTTTGTTAATAAGTACTTGAAAGCTGCGTGGTCAGAGAAAACGACTGCCTTAGTTCTTAACAAATATGATCTAAATTTATCCAAGGCAAATACTACAGCTAGTAATTCTTTTTCGGTAATAGTGTAATTGATTTGAGCATTAGTAAGTGTTTTACTAGCGTAGTAGATTACATGTGGTACTTTATCTTTTCGTTGTCCTAATACCGCTCCTATGGCATAATCGGATGCGTCGTACATTAACTCAAATGGTAGAGACCAATCTGGTGGTTGCATTATTGGACCAGTTGAGAGTAAATTATACAACTTCTTAAAAGATTCAACACATTCTTTATTGAAATCAAAAGTTGCATCTTTAGCTAATAAATTACGTAATGGCCGAAATATTTTGCTAAAATCTTTAATAAATCGTCTGTAAAATCCGGCGTGACCTAGGAATGATCGAATCTGTTTAACAGATGTAGGAGGGGGTAGATTAGAAATTAATCAACTTTAACTTTATCTACTTCTATCCCTCTTTTTAAAATAATATGTCCTAGGACTATACCCTCTTGAACCATAAAATGGCTTTTCTCCCAACTTAATATTAGATTCGTCTGTTTACATCTTTGTAATACAACGCTAGATGTTTCAGACAATCCTCAAAAGTAGTTCCAAACACCGAAAAATCGTCCATAAATACCTTTAGGAACTTTTCTACCATGTCTGAAAAGATTGACATCATACATCTTTGAAATGTTGCAGGTGCATTGCATAAGCCAAAGGGAATTCTTTTATATGCGAACATACCGTAAAGACAAGTGAATGTGGTTTTTTCTTGGTCTACTGGATCAATTGCTACTTGGTTATAACCGGAGTATCCATCCAGAAAACAGTAATAACTTTGCCCAGTTAAACGTTCTAAGATTTGATCAATGAATGGTAATGTGAAGTGGTATTTCCTTGTATGTGAGTTTATTTTTCTATAATCGATACCCACACGCCATCCGGTAGTGGTTCGTTGTGGGATTAACTCATCTTTTAAGTTTGACACGATTGTGATACCGGATTTCTTTGGTACCACTTGTATTGGAGTAACCCATGAGCTATCGGATATGGAGTATATAATACCCGTATCGAGTAATTTTACTATTTCATTCTTTACCACCTCCTTCATATTAGCGTTTAACCTACGTTGCATTTCTCGCATTTGTTTTTCATTCTCTTTTAAGTTTATACGATGCATGCAAATCGAGGGATCAATTCCATTCAAATCAGCCACACTCCACCCAATTGCTTCTTTGTGGTCAGATAACAGTCGAACTAATTGCTCTTCTTGTTTTGTTGTGAGATAGGAAGAAATTATTACGGGAAGAGTATTGTCGAGACCTAAGAAAACATATTTGAGTTGTTTAGGTAATTCTTTAAGTTCTAATTTTGGTGGAGATGTAAATGATGGAATAGGTGGAGTACATGAAATAAGAGGTAATGACTCATGAAGTTGTTTCCAAGATTCACCATATAGTGTGGTTTCTATAATCGCAATGTCCTCATTTTTTATTTGTATTTGTTCATTTCTATTGGTATTAAAATCCCCTGCCTCAGTTATTAGTGTTTTCAAGTCATCTTTTATTAATATTTCTTGCGCCACTTCTTCCACTAATTCATCGATTTCATCCATGTTAAAACAATTAGTTTTTTCTGGAAGTTGGCTATTTGTATTAAATACGTTTAATCTTAGTTTCATATTCCCAAATGATATATCCATTACTCATGTTCTACAATTAAGGCACGCGTTAGCTATTGCTAAAAATGGTCATCCTAAGATTACATGTATATGTTTCTTTGGACTATGAACATGTTATGTGTCTAAGATTATGAAATCGACAGGGAAATATAATTTTTCTTCTTGAACTATCACATCTTTAACTATCCCTTTTGGTTGTTTGATTGATCTATCTGCTAATTGAGATCAACCGTAGTAGGGTTTATTTCTCCTAATCCTAATTATTGGTAAACTGAATATGGTAATAGATTGACACTGACACCTAAATCAAGGAGAGCCCGTCTTACTTCTTGATCTTCAATTATGCATGATATTGTAGGCTCTCCTGGATCTTTATATTTAGGTGGTGTATCATTTAACAATAAAGAACTTACTTGTTCAGTCAACACTATTTTTTTAGGTACCTTAGCTCTACTTCAACACTTATGTTATTTCAAAAATTTAGCATAAGGTGCGATTTGAGATATGACATCTAATAAAGGCAAGTTGATTTTTACTTGTTTAAGTACTTCTAAGATTTCATTATTTTTATCGTCTTGTTTGCCATAATAGTTTGATCCATACAGACGTTGAGGGAATTATGCTTTAGGTTCATATTCCTTCTCCATAGGTTTTTTAGGTATTTCTTTAATAGGTTCATCTTCTGTTGGATGTGATGTTTCTTTAGGAGTATTTTTCAAGACTTCTTCTTGTGGTAGTCTTTCTTCAAAAAATTTCTCAACTCTATTATCCACTATCCTACCACTCCTTAAGGTTGTGATTGATTGAACAGTTTCATGGGTTGGTTCTTGTAAAGTTCCTAACTCAATCATGTGTTACCCTTTAGGATTCATCACTGGTTAACTCAGTAATTTATCATCTTCTCTTTTATTAAGCGTGTTAGCTATTTGGCCCATCTATACTTCTAATTTCAAAATATCTTGTGAATGTGTATGTAACAGTTGGGTTATTAACTTCTAAGTTACCAAGGGCTGCTAAGACTTTATCCTCAAAAGCAAATGATCTTTGTGGTGGATTAGGGTTTTGAATTTGATTCCTAAATTGAGGTTGATTTGGTTGAAAAGATTGAAATCCTTGTGTTTTATTTTGAAATTTTTTATTGTAATTCAATGGTCTTGGATTTTGATTAAAATTTTAAGTATTATTGAATGGTCTTGGATTTTGATTGAAATTTTGCGTTTGGACATGATTCTCTACGTTTTGAGACTGATAAGATAAATATGGATGGTTCCACTAGCTTTGATTGGAAGAATTTGAATATGGATTATTATTGGTAGTTGTAAAGGCTGTGTTAACATCATATGGTATTATATATTTTCTTGATATGTCATTGGACATTTGCTAGCTAAATGGGAAGGATTAGAACAAATTGAACATACTTCTCTAGGAGTATTTTGAGTGAAATTTAGAAAGTTGTCTAATTTTCTACTTGTCTCAGCTACTTGAGTCGTAACATCGTTAGTTCTTTCTATTTCTTTAACAGTTTCCATTCGTCTAGGGTTATTAAGTATTGATTTAGCCCTAGCCTCTGACGCGTTTTGTTGTGAAATTTCACTCAATCTTTCGAATATTTTTCATATGTCTTCAATTAGTTCTAATGCAAACGTTCCTCCGCATGCTGCATCTATACGATGTTGTTGTATTTTGCCTAGGCCATGATAGAAATTACGTACCAAATCGTACTTTGTAAATTTATGATGCGGAAATTTAGCTAAGATTTCTTTAAACATTGCCAAATTTCATGGAATTGTTCACCCGGAATTTGGGCAAAGTTCATTATAGCTGCTTGGGCTTCGTGTGTCTTTCCCATAGGGTAATATTTATGTAGAAATTCTTTTTTAAGGTTCTCCAAATTAATTCTCATTCGTTCTTCTAAACTATTATACCATATTTTAGCTTTTTCTTTGAGTGAAAAGGGAAATAATCGCACACGTAAGGCATCAGTAGGCATCCCATTCATCTTAGTTGTCGAACTAATTTATATAAACTCAGTAATATGCTCATAAGGATCTTCATGTTTATGTGCATAGAATTTAGGCAACATATTCAAAATACTAGCTTTAATTTCATAATGTGACGTTGTTTCGCTTGGTATTATAATGTCCGTTGGTGATTAAAAATTAGAAGGTGTAATAATCTTTCAAGGAACCTAGTGGTTGTACTTGAGGATCGCCCATATCGTTAAAATTTAATGTATCATTTTCAATCGTTTGTTTATTAGTTCTTAATTTGTTACGATAAGTTCTATCAACTTCAGGATCAAAAGGACCAAGTTCTTTAGATATGGAACGCAAACTACTCATACAATGATGAAAGAATTTTTTTGTTTTTTTTTAAAAAAATAAACTAATCTAAATAATAAATTTAAAATAATTAAATAAAATAAAAGATAAATTAAATAAGAAAATTCAAGATAAGATTGAACAATAATTTAAGATATGACTAAAACTCACAAACGGTCTAGCAAAGTAATCGTCGCCGTTTTTCTGGTTCCTTCTGCTAACCTTAATTTACTTGTCAAAAATCACACAGTCTTGTCTCTTAAAAGAAAATAAAAATAAAAATAAAGCAAATAAATGCTGAACCCCGAAAAAAGGGTTACCAGAGTCATTTAGTCCCAAACAGATGCTGAGTCCCTCTGATTTTTAAGGAAAAATGTTGAACCCCGAAGGATTCAACCTGTTTTTAAGAAAACTTTTAGGACCCGGTCAAATCTATTTAGTTCCAATGTCTCTGAACCCATCCAAAGTGATATGAATCGCAGTATGTGCGCGCAAATTAACATCACGTCTCTTACCCAAAATAAGACAAGGAAATCAACACAAGAAGTGAACATAAGGTCTGCTCCAAAGGCTGAAACCTTACTATCCCATGTTCGGGCTAAAAATCCAATGAAACGACGACAATGAGGAGGTAGAACACCAACACGAGTTCAAACTGAAAACCATTTCACAATCCCTTTTTAAACTTCTTAAAAAACTGGTCCTCAGGCCTTTAATATTAGTTTAAGAATTTGATAGAAATCTGAAAGGATGCCCAAAACATAACTGGCTAAAAAGGAATTTTAGATACAACTAGAAGAAACCTGGAGTTCTCGAACTCCAATGATGCCGAGATCTCGGCAGAACCTTGAGATCTTAAAAAAGGGGACAAACAGTACCCGGAACTCACTGACTTCACAAGAACATTTTGAAAAGGAGATTTTCTGTCATTTTCAAAATGGGTTTGCTTCTGATACTCCCGGTCCCAAGAGTTCAAATCATATTTTATAAAACAAGTTTTTAACTTGGAGTTTTCAAAACAGTTGGCGGGACCCGGGTAAACGAAAAACACATCTTGGTAAAAATTCAAAAGCTTTAAGTTTTCAAAACATTGGAACACTGTAACTGAGATTTCAAGCTATACGAGCTAAAGGCCGTTTACTTCTCAAAACATCTCCAAAGTGAATAGAAGAACGACAAACTCAAAATACAGGAGTTGAAAGAGAGAAGGCTAGACTATAAAGCTTTAACCGACCCTTAAATTGAATAACTCCTCACACAACCAGAGTGGTACACCAATCACCCCGCAGTAAGACTAGTCACCAACCACGAAGGCCTATATGGCCAAAAATCAAAACCTCAACTAAACCTCAGTAAGTCGTTAACTTAACCAGTTTAACTAGAAACCCAACTAAAGGGGAACAGTTACGCACCAGGGCCTCTTTCTACTTAGTTTCACGTAACCACCAAGAATGCTTGCCAATCGTGACTCTATTAATCCTGGTTTTTTTTTATTGTTATACTCTTTACTTTCCAACTTAAAGTCTTTAAACCTTCAATCACATTGAGTGTTTTTTATCATTTATAAGGGATTTACAAATATAATCACAATTCCAACCACTGTGTCGTAGCGCCCAAGGGATTAATATAAATTTTAATATAAGCCAAATCCACATGTTTGATATCAACAGGTAGTAATAGCATGAAATCTCAACAGTCAATCCCATGGCAAATGAAGACTCAATGCGAATGTCAATGCAACTCAAAGGCAAACTCCATACACTAAAACAAATAGGCATAATGCCGCCAAACTACGAGTATCTATATGGATAACCGCAAATAAACCATGAGTAAATGTATATGAACCGGAAATAAACAAGTTCTCAGAACTAAAGTCCCCACACGCCCCCTGTTAAGCGGCTTACTAGTCACGGGAGACACCTCTTGGCCAATTGTTGTGACTAGGGGTGCACAAAAGAACCAGTAGAACCGGAACCGAACCGAAATCATACCGGAACCGACGGTTCGGTTCAGTTCCAAGGACAAATGGTACAGTTCCGGTTCTCAATTTTCAAGAACCGTAAATTTTGGTACGGTTCTGGTTCTCGTCTCTTTGGAACCGGAACTGAAACCGAAATTGGAACCGGAACCGAAACCGAACCGAAACCGGTTCCTTATAATATATATATATATATATATAAGCCTTTATTGGAAAGGAAGAGTCAAACAAGGCTGGTTCACTAAGTGAAAGACAGGAAGAGTTGTATTATATATATAATATAAGGTTCTCATTATATATACATAATATAAATTTAATATAATATATATATAACCTTAATATAATATATATATATACACTATATTTGTGGATTCAGTTCCTTTTATGTTAAGCTTATATATATATACATTCTAGACTTGCAGTATTATGAGGAGATAAGAAAGCCTCCACCAAAAGTTGAAGTGATGAAATTTGATATTGACAATTTGATTTTCTTTGTAATAGGCTAAATTAGTATTGGGTTTGTAATTTTCTTGATACTTTTAATTTGCTTGGGTTTGTGTTTTGTAATAGACTAAATGACTTATGATGAATTTTGGCTGTAGACTTCTTATGATGCTTGAGTTTGTATTTTGTAATAGAAATGGCAAAATGGGAGTAGACTTCTTAGCAATTTGTTTTTAAAGCACTAGGAACCGGAATCGAACCGGAACCGAACCGAATTTTCGGTTTCGGTTCCTTACCCCTACGGTTCGATACCGGTTCCAAATTGAAAGGAACTAAAATTTTTGGTACGGTTCCGGTTCCTGTAGGAACCGGTACCATACCGTACCATGTGCAGCCCTAGTTGTGACTACCCGAAATATCCACTCGCACAAAATCCTCCATGAAGTATGAAACACAATACTAATGATGATAATATGCACATGGTGTCTATCATGTCACAAATATGCCTCACATGAACAAACGCATCATGATGCATCATAAAATTCTCATTTTAACTTCCAATCATGCTTATAATTAAATTTCAATAACCGATTTCGAATAAGTCCACCTTAGGGACACCCAGTTCGTAATTTCACTTTTTTATAATTTACGAGAAAAAGGAAAAAGGGAACTAGAACAACATCTAAATTTTCACGTCCCTCGCTTTCACGTATTCCCTAACAGGTTTTAATTTTCGTAAACCGAAATAAAAAGGGGACTAATCATCACTTCTAAGTTCAAGTATAATTTTCATAAATTTTACTAACTTATTTCAAATCCAAGGGTGTAAGCCGCATATCTTAATCGAATCAAGTACGTCTTTAATTATTTTAATTTATCAGATAAATAATTTATCTAATTTCTCAAGGAAATTTTTATTTCCGCCCTCATTCAATTCACCTATAGGTGTTTCATCGAATTTATAAAAATTCCTAGGTCCCATCTATAGCTAGGTACTCAGGAAAATGTTATCATATACATATAAACATACAACATTGGAAATGTTAAAATTTCCTACGCACTAAGAGTGAGAGTTAGATATATATATACAAATATCCCACCTTAATTAGCGCTCCTAAAACAACCCCGTACGGGCCCATCGTGAATAGTGTCGGCGCCAAAATGGGGTCCACCGACAAAATTTTTCCTAATGAATTTTCTCTTGGACCAGGACGATCGCCTTGCCGTGATATTCAGCATAGTCAAAGTCCGTTAGCAATCGATAAATATATTTGAACAAATCTAAAAAAATGAAACTGAAAATCGTACTGAAAATCTGAATTTCTCGGCGAACTCCTCAACAGTTTCGCGCCAAAATTGGGTATGTCATACACGACATCAAGACCCATCTTTCTTCCAAGTTTCACGCCAAGCGAAGCACAGATCGTCGATGCGTGAAGGAGAAGGAGAAGCACAGTAGTTGTTCAACCCTTACTCTCTCCAACATACACACCTATACATATATATATATTTCATATATATTAATTTTAAATAAATATATATAATAATAATTATTATTATGACAACATTTAATTTTTATGTAATAAAAATAACCTAAATTTATCACCCATACTCGGTGTGCTAAATCAATAATCATAAGATCTCGGTTAATGAAAAACCCGAGAAATTACTAGATTAAATCCTTGCAAAGAATCGACCCAAAACCCTCCGCATCGAATGCGGAACAAAAAGATAACAATTGGCCTTAATTTAATAATAATAAAGGGAAAATCATTCGAAAAATCCCTAAACGAAGACACACGTACTGGAAAATCAACGAAATGCTAAATAGCTAATATAAATGGAGATAAATAGTCCGGGGCACAAAACCCAACCACCGGAACATCGAGTACGTACAGAACCCATCGAAACTCCTAAAACATGGAAACACCGAAGTTCTATCAAATAGGTCAAAGACTACGCGTCATGTAAGTATAAACATGAAGAAATAAACAAGGGAGTACAAATACCCCTAAGCACACAAGTCAAACAATTAAGGCACGTAAAGACAATTCAACACATAGGGGTACGTATAAACATGAAGAACAAAGCATACCAAACAAATAAAGCATGTACATACAAACACGGAGAAAATGAGCAAAGAGAATATAAATACTCCTAAGTATGCCAGCTACACAAGGCACGTACTAATCAACTTACAAGGGAACACAAAACGTCAACCTAAAAAGCACTAAATGTCAAACTCGAACAACTGAGTTGAAGCCTTAAACGTTAGATATACTAAGCATGTCGCCACCCAGTCAAAACACCAAACGTCAAACATCTAAACGAATGAACTTCGTCGACAAAAAGAATACCCGTAAACGTTTCACTTAGTCCAAAATACTAACATCACATCAAGTCACATAATCGACACAAGAAATTCAATGAAGTCATTAAAGAGACAATCGTCAAGTCGTTTAGTCAAATCCAAACGTAAACGAGAAAAATTTATATGTAAAATACCAAGAATAACCATGATGTCATGGTCAAGTGACGTCACAACCAAAAATAAATTGGAAATAATTTTAGGAAAATGTGAAAATAACATGGGGTGTTACAATCTTCACACCTTAGGGGATTTCGTCCTCGAAATCAGGACGTACCTCAGTCCGCAAGCCACGTTCGGTTGATCAGACAGAATAACATACTTACATTCCTCGGTAACTATCACCATAATACATACACGAAATAAAATGAGTGATTGAGGTATTATCCTACTCCGTTGGGATTTAATCACAATGGGATGCATCAAATAAGTCACGTCCTGAACACATTAACATTGAAAGGCACAAAAAACATAACTCAATACCGCAGATCGAAACCGTAGATAACCATCAAACGTCGAACATCCCATCGACCCTTACCCATCGTCCCTAAGACAGTGAAACCTAGAGCTTTGATACCAAATTGTCACGCCCCATTTTTCCTGAGACTCCCATCCGGAGAATTAGCGAATCCTGGGGTATGACGTCACTAAAAATGACCACTAGATTAATTAATAACGAGAAAATACGTGGAGTAAGAATGAAAACAAGGTATTCCATGCCCACCTGAGTGATAGGAACTCAATAGTGAATTCTTACAAAAATTCGGAAGAGTTCCATTTGTAAATGGAACATCCGGACACACAACCGCAACAAAACAGAATAACCTACCAATAACAAGGAAAATAATAACAATGACACGCAACCCAACATTCTAGAAACCTACTAGGGTTGAGGTAGTGAAAAGAAAACCACCACTACCTCAACACAACCCTTTGTAAAACCTACAAAGCCACAATGCTCGAATAAGAATACAGAAAGACACATGACGGTGCTGAAGAGATATAATAATTCTCAAAAATAAATGATACACCGAAAGGGAATATGCTAACAGACTTTGTCCCAAGATAAATAAGAAAATAAAAGAATAACTATGGATAACAGGAACAACTCTAATTAAAACGTCATAAATCACCCGAACCGTCGCCGTTGTACATGTTATGCTACATTCACTTGTAATCTTGCGACCTGTGTAGGGGTTAGCACAATCTATAAGGTACGTACTAATCCACTTACAAGGGAACACAAAACGTTGAACCTTTAAAGCACTAAATGTCGAACTCAAACAACTGAGTCGAAGCCTTAAACGTCATACATACAAAGCATATCGCCACCCAGTCGAAGCACCAAATGTCAAGCGTTAAGCGTGAAAATGAATTCATTTAGTCGACAACAAGAATTCCCTTAAACGTTTCACTAAGTCTGAAATACTAACGTCACGTCAAGTCACGTAATCGGCACAATAAAGTCCACGAAGTCATCAAAGAGACGATCGTTAAGTCAACCAGTCGAATCCAAACGTAAACGCAAAAAATTTACACGTAAAATACCTAGAATAACCACGACATCATGAACAAGTGACGTCACAACCGAAAATAAATCAAAAATAATTTCAGGAAAAAGGAAAAATAACACGGGGTGTTACAACGTTTTTACATCAACAATGCATTCTCCTTTCAAGTAACTAAACCGGTATCTAGGGTTTTCTAGCAAAACCCTAGCCAAGTAATGTAGTTTATTTATTTGTTTCAATTGTAACAAGGGAAAACTGAAGATCACATATGTGATGATTGTGTAGTTCAGTGACCATTTTTATTTGTGATACGACATTTTATATTTATTCAAAATTTTTGTCTGAGATTGAATAAATACATTATCCCAACAAATCATGTTATCTTAAACATATCATGCTTTTCTACACAATGATGCTTAACACTTGAAATCCTAGATTTACAGAGGCACTACAAAAATTCTCACCATTTCTGACACTTTTTTACCGGCGTTTCTCCAAGTGCCGGAAAAAATGGACTTTTTTTTGGTTATTTTAAAAAATGCCAGTAAATTATAGAATTTAAGATAAAGCGTCGGTAAAGACTTCGTAAAATACCTTTTACTGACAAAAGTGGAAACCGCCGATGATTTGTGTACCCTTTACCGACGGAAATTACAAACTGCCGGTATATACAGGCACTTTCAAAGTTGAAGTGTGTATTAGTTTAAAAAAAAAAAAAAAAACAATTGTGTTATAACTCGAACGCAAGACCTTAAAGTTTAGAGACAAACATGAATCTGATATTTATTATATATGAATATATCTTCAACTTGTGAAATAACAACACCCTTGCAGTAAATGATAACACAATGGTATTATAGAAATAAGTACATAAAGCTAAGTCCTTTTCTATAAAGTTATTACTTTCTCCCATTAAAATCTCAGAGCAAAAAACTGAAACCCTAACAATGGCGGCTCTTTCTCCATGCTCTGTGTCCAGCTCATTTGACAACCAAGCATCCAGCTCATTGGACACCTCTCTCTTATTAGATAACTATTCCCACATCGAAAAATTTGGAAAGAGTTTTGGGCATCATATTTGAATGAGGTTGAGGGAAATGGTGAATTGGTGATGATATTGGAAACTTGATTTAGGTTGAACCCTTGTATAAGGGGTCTTGGTGACGCCTTTGTTTACCAAATCCATACATAGAACGAACCTGACTTTACTCTCAAAAGCCATGGCTAGAACGAACCGACCCGGATCTGAACATTTAACCCCCTAGATCACCAGCTTAATCAAACCTGAAGAGAGTTACGGTGTATGACTGATCCATAGATCACGGTCTGCCAAGACCACTTCTTATATGTTTTAAATGAAATTTTTTGATCTTAATGTTATGGGAAACTAATCTTGTATGTATGAAGTAGAAAAAATGCCCAGATCCACTCCCCTCATGAATCGCCCTTCTAGTTCTCGCTCTGCTTTTTCTAGATCTAACCTATCTCCTTCTTCTTCGTCTAAAGTTGAATACCTCTATGAATTCGAATATCTTGCCAAACATAGTTAAGTTCCTGTCACATATCTTCATCTGGTTAATCCTTACACAGTTTTCTCCAAGTCTACCAACACCTTCGATAAAACTATTACCAAACTTCTTCATACCCCTCGCCCTTCTTCTATTAAAGAGTATATCCAAGCCTCCCTGTTTGATCAATGTTTTGTCCCTGCTACGGAGCAAGAACAACTCTTTCCTTTAGAGTTACCTCCAGATCTCCATAGCTAATGGCAACAACAAGGCTTTACTCACCTTCACTTTGGAGCCATCAGACTTGTTTTCTCATTCCATGGGCGAAAAGGTCTGCCGGTTACTTCCAGAATTGCCCTGGTTCATACTCGTTTTAACCACTATCAACATGTTTGTATTACAACCGTCCAAACCACTTTGAATGCCGGAACTACTGTGTTAACCTTCTTCCCGAATTTCAATATGCCGTTAGCAGATCCTCATCTCTTAAGTGCTTTTAAAGTTCAAGTTCAGATTGGTGGAGCCACCCAGGTTTCCACAAATGTTGCTGCTACCCTCCATTACCAAATGGCTTACAGACTCCAAAACCATGTCATGGATATGTTTCTCCCCTCCTCTGCTTCTGAGGATGCCCTCCTCATTACTGTAAACACTTCACACCAAGCTACATGTTCCCACATCCCCAAACAGTTATCCCGCAAAGAACTTCTTAAGCTTCTCTTAGACTCTTGGGTTACAACGTATGAGAAAACTCACCAGCAGCCAAAACCTATACAGGTTACTAACCCCACTTTCATCACCAGACCCGTACTGTTCAGATCTCTTTTCCCAAAGATCAGAACCATACTACCTCTTCATCCACTACACATCCCATCTTTTTTTCCGGACTCCCTGAAATCTCTATGATTTGCCTCTCCAATTTTAAATCCCAAGTTCCCATCAAAACCTTCCAAGCCTCAGGTGTTCCGATCTATTACTTCCAAGATTGAGTCACCGGTCACAAATTCTTTGATATTTGTGTTTATAATGATTGCCTATATGCTGAAGAATATGAGGATGAATAGCCCAAAAAAGATAAATCAAAAAAGAATTCTTCAGACTGATGCCTCAGATTATTTTTGGGGAGCCATCCTCCTTGAGGAAATCTTTGATCAGAAATGAAAGATTAGTGGCTACAAGAGTGGTGCCTTTTCTCAAGCTGAACTCCATTATCACTCTACCTACAAGGAAATTGTCGCCATCAAACGAAGCATTGAAAAGTTTGAATTTCATTTAATTGGTCATCATTTTTTAATTGGAACTGATTTAATGAGTTTTCTTAACATGCTTCAATTTAAACAAAAACATCTTCCCAAAACTCAACTCCTTCGATGGACAAATTGGTTTTCTCAATGGTCGTTCAATGGTGTTCACATTAAAGGGAAAAATAATGTCCTTCCAGATTTCATGTCCCGTTTGAAGAAAGAAATCAACCATGTTTCCTCAGCTTCTGTTTTCCTATGATCCTGTGTCTTGAACCTAGTAACCTCCCTTTTCACCTTCAGACTCTCTTACTAGAAAAAACCCTAATTGCTCGCAATGTTCACATGGTAAACTCTTTTCAGTTTCTCTATGTCTCTCGGTATGGGTTAGATGCAAGTCCCATAAGAAATTTTCCATTCCATCCTGTTTGCCCCTTCCTCACCCAGTTTGAGATCAACCCTGATTTTTATTTTTATTTTCCTAAAGAAGCCTATTTCTTGTTTTGGTACTTAGTTGACCTTTACACCATTGGCATCGTTATTGATAAGCCCTGGATGCTTCAATATCTTGCTTAGTGCCTTCTCAACAATCTTTCTATCTCAGAATTCAAGTTTTGCTCATGGCTCACTCTTTTTGGATCTATCTCTTTCTGGCATAACAAGTTTAGAAGCACTCCTTCCAGTCTCCGATGTTAATTTTCTGGACCCATTGCCAGTTCTACCCTACCCATACTGATGACATTCACATTGAAAAAACCTATCATACTACATTCTTCAGAAGTCATGAAAATACTATCGTCTATGAGATTCCTCCTTTCTGGGAAACTCATAGATCCCAACTATGTCATGCAAATCGACTTCCTCTGAACTCCATCCCCTCTGATCTCCTGTTCAAAGAATCTGCACATTGGAGTTACTCTGAAACCTATCCAGAAGAATAACGTTTCTGCATTCGCAACTGACAGATCAATTTCAATCGACCGACAGGCAGACATTAGGCGACTGACGAACTAATATTAGTCGATTGACAGAGCTAATAATGGTAAATGCAGAGCATTAATGGCACTCATCTACGTCTCAACTACCACCACTCTCAACTCACTCTCCAAAAGTGAGTCTCACTCTCTTGACTTTTTCACTAGCTATATATATGATATTATAGACTTTGGAGAAGACAACAACCTCCACTCTTTTGAATTCAAAGCTAATTTTACTTTCAAAAATTCATCTTATAGCAAGAAAAAGCTTGAGCATTAAAAATCTAGCCACCCTTCATTCAATTCCAATCATTGTGAGAAGCTAGTTAGAAAAGATCTTTTATTTTTTTCTCTTGGGTGCAATTCTCATTTATTGCCAAGAGACTCTAAGATATTGAGAGAACCAAACACATCACTAAAAACACTTGAGCTTATACATTGTGTATCCTTCATAAACTCTAAGGGTTTTAAGTGTTTATTGAGTGTTTTCTTACCCTGTAAAAGGATTGTGATATTTGAGTGAGTGAAGCTCATTGATCCTTAAAAAGGGGTTTGTCCTCTTTTTTGTGTGATGGGCTTGTTATATTGTGTGTAAAGGTTTGATATTCCACCTTTAAGGAAAAGCCACAGTGTGAGATTGGGAAAGTCTTAAGGGGGATCCTTAAGCCGAGGAGGAGGAGTTATCGAACCTCGTAAAAATTGCAGTTATCTTTCTTGCATGCTCTACTTACCTTAAACTTATATTGTTTCTTGATTATTGTTTCCATAGATAGATAATTTATTGTCTTTCAATTGTTTAAGTATTCAGTGTATGCATCTTGTTAACTAGCATAGTTGAAATCAAATTAAATACAAAAAGTGATTACGAATTTTTATAACCCTATTCACCCCCTCTCCAATGTTAATTAGTGACTAATAATTGGTATCAGAGCCTAATTTCTAGTGATTAAGGCTTAACCGCTTTAGAGAATGATCATGACATCTAATGTTGTCACTCACTTTGAGGGTCAATTAAACAATAGACCCCCTTGGTTTGATGGATCACACTATAGTTATTGAAAAACTAGAATGATATATTATCTTCAATCCATTGACTACCAAATTTGGTAAGTCATCACGGATGGTCCGTTTGTTCCTTTCAAACTTATGGATGGACAACGTGTTACTAAAATTGCAAGTGAATGGGACCATGATGATAGGAAACTCATCTCTTTGAATGCCAAGGCAAAAGTAAATATGAATTGTGCCTTAAGCCCAAATGAAGTTAAAAGTTACCTACGACGGTACTTCTCAAGTACGTGAATCCAAGATTGATATTCTTATGCATGAATATGAATTGTTTGCCATGAAAAGTGACGAAAATATCAATTCTATGATGTCTCGCTTTACTAACATTTTGAATGGTCTTAAGCATCTTGGTAGGGTTATCCCAAAGTCCGATGTATCTCAGAAAGTTCTTAGAAGTCTTTTGGTCAAGTGGGATGCAAAGGTCACGACAATTAAGGAGGCCCATGATCTCAATGCCATGGACATTGATGATATTTTTGGACCCCTTCTCTTGTGGGAGATCACCTTGAATTCCCAAGAGGAGGAAGCAAGACCAAAGAAGGGATTAGCCTTAAAAACATCTATCCAAGAAGATGTCATTGAGTTGGAGAATGAGGAGCAAGATGAAAACATTGCCTTGATCACTCAAAAGTTTAAAAGGTTTCTTCAACGGAAGAAATTGAATGATGGAAGGTTCATCAAGATAAATGAACCAAGAGGTGATCCAAGCAAGAGAGAGCCTCCAACTTGCTTCAATTGTGGGAAACCGGGGCATTATCAGTCGGATTGCTTCAAGCTAAATAAGGATGATGAAAAGAAGCAAAAGAAGGTAAGTATGAATGCTACATAGGATGACTATGACTCAAACGCTTTGGATGAGGATGAAGAATCCGAGGAAACGGCTAACTTTTGTCTCATGGCAAAGGATGATGAGGTGCAACTAGATTCGTTTTCCTTAGATAACTCTAAATTATCTTATAGTCAATTGCTAGCATCTTTTAATGAATTGCAAGAAGCCTTTGAGGATTTGAAGTACGGTCGACTATTTGTGGTACGATCTGATTCACGGTGCTAGATCTCCCTCTTACAATTGGGCAAGTAGATAGCTATATTATGCGGTTAGTGGTGGAGTAAGGAAACCCTAGTTTTTATCTCTTTTATTCTTGTATTAATATATCTTTACTTGCTTTATTAGTTAATTAGTTAAGAAATCACAAACCACAAATCATACTTTCATAGTAATTTAAGAGTATTGCTTTACGAGCCAAACTGTACTATAATACGATTCGTACACTTGTGTTAGGTAAAACCTTGTCGCCATAAGGGTCTGTTCTTAACCACTATTTTTAACCCCTATTGACGTGCATTAGCGGGCCTTTAATTTTGGAAGTGTGGTTTACCACACTTAACCACATTTTTTGTTTAAATATATACGTATATCTGTGCCTAAGTTTATGATCGTGCTATATTTATGCATTATTCTGTTTGTATGCTAAGTACATGTTGGAGGTGCTTGGGTGCAGGCATTGTATGCCTAAGTGTTAGTGCTTTCTCACAGGTGCATGGAGGCAAATGAGAATAGCCAGGTCATATGTATTGCTTAGTCTATTAGAGTGATCCCCCTTGGGTTTCTCATAGACGTGTGGGTTTGTCGATATGTTTTTGTGTAAGTATGTCGTGGTATGCTCATGTTCTCTTTTCTTTTATAGGTCCTGCATAAGGCGTGTGGATTCATTATGCAAAAAGCCTCTGGACCACGTGCTGGAGGGTGCGGTGCAGAGTTGGGCAAATGGATGAAGATAATGCCGATGTTATACGTGCACCCTTATGAAGGCTTTGTGTAAAGAAAAAGGTTTGGACTTGCCTAGGGCTAACCTCCTTTATTGAAAGTTCGCCCTGACAGAGGCTCGAGTCCAACTTATGTATTTTGAAAAAAGTACTTTGTAATGGTTCCAATAGAGTGTATGCGTACATTTGTAAAAATATAAATTTCATTAAATAAATAGATTTCTCTCTTTTGTTTTTGCTTACTTGTATGCCTATATTTCTTTTCTTTTTATCTTTTTGTAAAGATAAAGGGGACAAAGGGAAGGACTTTGTGAACTGGCATAGAGTGCCTTGGACGTGGCATGGCATGACGAGATCGGAGATGGGCAAGTCGGATATCCTTAAGGGTAGAACCTTTTTATCCACTTGGAATTAAGGGGACCTATCTTCAATCTGGTTCCCACCTCTACTAACTCATAGTAATTATTAGGTGAGGCCTTGGTCACGGTATAAAGTCCTTCCCACTTAGGTACGAATTTCCCTAGGCTCTGACCCCTCATCACGACGCTAAACATTATCAAGACTAAGTCTCCCTTAGTGAAAACCCTCTCTCTAACAGAAGTACTGTAAGCCCTTGTAATTTTAGCTCGATACTTCTGCACTACCATTAAGGTGACATTTTTCCTTTCGTCGAAGACCTCCAATACACCACTTTTACCAACCGATAAAAAACAACATGAGGTTGCGAAGTGTGTGGATGGTACAACCAAATCCTTAGGTAAGACAACATCGATCATGTACACCATGGCGAATGGAGTCTTTTGTGTTGCATGTCATTTGGAAGTACGGTAAGCCTATAACGACAGTGGTAACTGGTTAACCTAACCTTTGTCGTGATCGTGTAGTGTCTTGCTTAAAATCTTGATCAACGTCTTGTTGCTGGCCTCAGTAGGCCATTACCCTTAGGATAGTAAGGCGTTAACGTGTGGTCTAGCACCTGATACTATTCCAGGAGTGCCCCTATATCCTAGTACATGAACGGTGTCCCATTATCGGACATAAGTGTGTGCGGGATCCCAAATCTACAGATGATTCGCTCCTTGGTAACCTTTACCATGATGGCTGCAACAATCCTCCTCAAGGGAACGGGCTCGACCCATTTGGTGAAGAGCTCAATGGCTGCTAAAATCCAGGCGTGCCCTCCAGATTTGGGCATGAATGGTTCAATGATGTCCAAGGCCCAAGTGTGAAATGGCCATGGCGTGGATAAAGATCGAAGGCAAACGGCTAGGGCGTGGATAAGGTTGTCGTGTTTCTAACAAGCTTCACAACATCGTACATGTGCTGCGACATCCCTCTTCATCGTTGGCCAGTAATACCAACAGGTAGCCAAGTGCTGATACAGCTTCATGTCGCCTTGATGGTCGCGTTTATGCATCTCAGTCATAACAACCATCGCCTCTTCACATTTGACGCACTTTAAGGGCCTGCCACAAAAGCCTTTGCGATAGAGCGTGGCTTCATAAAGGAATAAGGGTACCGCCCTTTTCTTGACAATCATTTTATCTACCTTGATATTGGGTAGAGTACCCTCCTATAAGAAATCAATGTAAGGCTTTCGCCAGTAAGTTAAATCCCCGTGAAAGGCATTCTCTCTACTATGGGGTGTGCGATAGCACAACACATAGCTCCTCTACACATCTTTAGTAGCTGTAGGGGCATCAAAGCTTTCCCCTGTTAATACAAAACCAAGCTTGGAGATAGAGTCGGAGCCCCAAACTAGGTGATACCACGATGGATTGATTGGGGCGGGGAGCTTAGTCCGGTTAATTGAACACTAACCTACTCTTGAGAAAGCCACCATTCTAGGCCAATAGAAACCTCTGTGTTGGACTCTCTAGTAAAGGCTGACGTCCTCCACACCACATACTGCTTTGTGAGTCTCTTCAAGAATGGTACCTCCCTTTTCTTTAAAAACACAGCGAGATAACACACCTTCAGGTCATTTTAAATAGAGATCGCCCTTGATGATCACAAAACCCCTGATTGAAAGCTTGCTGGAGCTCCCCTTTATAAGGTCTTTCATAATCGCAGTGCGCCAAACAATACCCTTTACAGGGTCGGAACCTTCCGCCGTTGAGGGGGCGAGGAACCTCTGTACCTCCAACGATAAACTATCTTGGTCATGTCTGATCTTTGAAGCCAGGGTTGCCAACGTGTCTGGGAAGCGGTTCCTGTATCTAGAAACATACACAAAATTTACGTAGTCAAAATGCTGAAGCAAAAGGTACGTCTGAGTACGATAGGGAGCAAGGTTCGCCTCCTTCTTAACGGACTTGCCATTGACCTGTTTAAGGATTAGCTGAGAATCAACGTTGACCTTCAACCATCGATACCTCGCCTGTGAGCCTCTTTGAGCCCCAATAGTAATGCCTCATACTCGGCCTCATTGTTTGAAGAAGGAAAATCCATCCGGTAAGAAAGATGAACCTGATAGCTCCCAAACCTCGGCCTCAACCATCATCAAGTCAATCGAACCACTGCTGCAAGAAGAATGAGATAAAAGATCCACCAATGCTTGACCCTTGATGGCTATTGGTCGGACACACTTAATGTCGATTCCCAATAAACCCATTAACCATTTAGTCAATCGCCCACCAGAAGGAGGCTGAGTCACCATATAGCGCACCGGCTCATTCTTGGTCATCAATTCCACTGTGTGTAGATAAGTAATGCCAAAACTTCTTTATTGTAAAAATCAATGCAAGGCACTGCTTTTCTGCTAGACTGTACCTAAGCTTGGTGCCACCAATGACCCTACCAGCATAATAAACCGACCTCTCACGCACATCCTCCTCTTGGGCGAGGATTTCCCCCAGCGAGTGATCAATAGTTGAAATATAAAATCGTAGGGACACTCCCCTAGTGGGTGCCGTCATTATCTTTGGTGCTTCCAGGATCCTTTTGATAGCCTCAAAACTCTGCTGACATTCTGGAGTCCAAACATATGTCGCTCCTTTCTTTAGGAGAGGTAAGAATGGTTGCATGAGCTCGGCAAGATCGGGGATGAAGCATCATAGAAAAAAGATCTTACCAATGAATCCTCGGAGCTGTTTCAGTGATCAGGGTGGTTCCAAAACGATTATGGATGTATGTTTGTCACCGTCAACCTCAATACCTCTCTATTTCACAATAAAACCTAGAAAGTTCCCCTTGGTAACCCCAAAGACACACTTAGCCGGATTCAGCTTCAGTTGATAACATCAACACCGGTCGAAAACTTTCCTCAAGTCATACACATGATCTGCCGGTAGCTTCAATTTAACCATTAAATCATCCACATAATACTAGACTGAATCATGAATCATATTATCAAAGACAGCGATCATCTCCCTTTGATACGTTACACCTGCATTCTTTAGATCGAATGATATTACAATGAAATTGAAGTTCCTCATTGGCGTGCGGAAAATAATTTTTGGTGTGTCTTCCTTGGACATCTTGATCAAATTATACCCACTGAAGCCATCCATAAATGAGAACATCCTATGGCCAGTGGTGACATCCACAATGGTGTCGATATTAGGTAACGAAAAATCGTCCTTAAGGCATGCCTTTTGATGTCCCTGAAATCAATACAGACGTGAACCTTCCTATTTTTCTTCCTCACCGGGACAACATTGGCTAACTAAGTCGGATGCTGGATAGGTCTAATGAATCCTGCCTGTAAAAAGTGTTGAACCTCCTCTATGATCTAGTTCTCTATTTCTGGTAGAAACACCCGTGCAACTCGCTTCTTTGGAACAACTTCTGGCCCAACTTTCAAATGTTACACAACTAAGTCGGGATTGAGGCCAGGCATCTGATAATAGCTCCATACAAAGACGTCCTGGTACTCCCAGAGTAAGCTCACTAATTATTCCTTGAACACGGCAGGTAACTCGTGGTTGAGAGATACCAAATGAGACGGTTCCCCTGCTTTGGCCAAGTCAACCTCCTAAACACCCTTCTTCTAAGTTGTAGCTAAACCTGTCTGCGAATCTTCTTCCTCTAACTGGTCATTAGCAGGAGTGGATGCCTTTGCTAGGCAATGGCAACCACAAGGGTCAGATGTTTTTATCAGGGTGTTTGGCCCCTCGCACCATCATAACCGATAGACAATGCTCTCGTCCACCTTACTAACCTTCTTGTAGAGCTCGTCACTATCCTCATACTCACGCTTCCATTTTTGAGGAATGACTATCATCACATCATCGTCATCTTTTAACTCGATGATGTCTTCCCAATTAGGTAAAGGAGTGGCGTGCACCTTGTCTTCCTCCGGGCCCTCCTCTGTAGCTACAAAGTTAGTGAAATATATAACATTAGATAAATGAACTTCACTAAGAGAGAAATGATTCCTTGTTGCCTTCACCGTCATCATGTCGATACCCTAGTTTGTTTTCATCACTTAGTGGTAAGATGAAGGAACCACGCCATGAAAATGCATCCAGTACCTTCCCAAGAGAATATGGTACGATGACTTTCCTTTGATGACGTGGAACCTAATAGGATCTCTAATGTCCCCAACCTGCAAGTCAGCAGTCACATAACCCAAGGTCTTCTGTCAGACCTCGTTGAAGTCAAAAATGTTGATAGGCATCCTAGTCATAGATTCCTTTTTGATCCCATCCTTTCTCATGAAAACAATTGGCATAATGTTGACAGATGCACCGTTATTGAGGAATGCTCTCTTGAATCCTACCCCATTGATGGTTGCTTGCATATATAGCGAGCGATTGTGGGGTCCTTCAATCAGCTTGTTCGCCTAAGAAATGATCACCTGTCCACCATTACTTGACTTTGTCGGGATAACAGGTTCATCCACTTTGGCGTCAAGTTTGAGTCAATCGAAGAAGTCCTTCATAAGGTCACCCATCTGGGCCATGTGCTCCCGATGTTGTCCTAAACTTGCTCTATCAACCAGGTTGCCTCAGTATTCTGAAGTTCCTTTAAGGCGCCATGATCACCACATTAGATCGCATGTACTCCCGTATTATGGCTCAGAAAGGGGTTGTTATGGACGTCCTGCTTCTTGAGGTGCTGCAACTCGCCGGATTTCAGCTTTTTTTAGAACAAGTTGCGTAAGCTCGAGCAGTCCATCAAGGAATTATTAGGGTTTTTACACCCGCCCAAGACCGAGCCGAAAACACACACAAATAATTACAACCAAAATCACACACACATACACATACTGCCACAAATATTTATACGTGGTTCAGCCAAATAAGGATTGCTTGGTGGCTAAGTTTAACTTTCCCTACAAGAAAATGAGTCACACTCTAATAATCTTCCACTTGACGATTTTTCATCCAACAATCAACTCCATCAATGATCAGTGCATGACGATGCCCTCATTTATGTCTTTAAGCTTGAAGACCCACTTAAGTTAGCACAACTTCAGTTCATTTGTTGTCACACTTTGGTCAACATGACCATGCTGATAGCTCCCACTATAGTGTTTGTCTAGGGGGGACAAAAATAATGCTTAAAAATAGCACCTTACGACAATTTAGGTTTTACCTATCGCAAGCGCAAGAATCGTATTATAGTAAAAAAATGACTTGAGAAAGGGAATATTGATCCCACATATACTTGGATTATTCACTCCAGTAATTTAAAAGTATTGAATTATGGTTTGTGTTAGTCACTAATTAACCCTAGAGGGGGGGTGAATAGGGTATTCAAAAATAAGTCTAACTCTTTTCGAACATGGAACACAATATAATCAAAAACAATTTCTCAATATGCAAGTGGATGATTCAATTTAAACTTTTATAATAATTAATTTCAAGACAAATTAGCATACAAGATATTCAAGCAAATATAGCATGCAAAATACTTATGTAAAGAGAAAGAGATAGAGAGATTGACACCGTGATTTTTTCGAGGTTCGGTAACTCCTACTCCTCGGCTCAAGAACCCCTTCTTGAGACTTTTCCCGATCCTTTCACTATGGCCCTTCCTTCACAGGTGGAATGGCAAACCTTTACAACACAAGCCTCTCGAGCTTGTCTCTCAATCAAGAGAACAACCCTCTCTTGAACAATCGGTGGACTTCACTTGTCCGAGATTACAAATTCGTATGTAATCAATAAAATCACTCAAGAACAAAAACACTCAAAACCCAAAGGTTTTTATGGAAGATAAATCAATATAAGCTCAAGTGTTTTTGGTGATTTTACAATAGCTCTAGAAATGTATTCTCAAAGGATATAATCAATGAATGATATTTGGAGAATAAGAAGAGATTCTAGAGGTTTTGATTTTCAAAGAAACTTGGAGAAAATCAGATTTTCAAAGCTTGGTTTCAATGGCTTTTGTAGAGAAAATTTCTGCAGAATTTTGAGAGCTTTTCTTTCTTTTCTTTCTCTTTTGTTATTCAATCTCTTGGTCTACAATGAACACATATCATTCTATATATATCAATACATTAAGGTTTTGTAGAATGAATATTGTAATTGAAAGACAAGAGCCGTTTGAATACCATTAAACACGATCCACAAAACATGGGAATTGTTTTCTGAAAATCTGCAGATTTTAAGCAATCTTCTAGTCGACTACTTCTTCATTGTAGTCGACTACAATGGTCCATCTAGTCGACTAGATTGAGTTCTAGTCGACTACTTTGGACCATCTAGTCGACTAGAATGAGTTCTAGTCGACTACAATGAGTAGTCTAGTCGACTCAATCTTGTTTCAGTCGACTCTTTTGATGTGGATGAAAAACCAATAGCTACTGGTTGAAATAGTCGACTACTAGAAAATACACAGGGTGATTCTAGTCGACTATAACAAGAAAAACATTTAATAAAAATATTTTTCTTTCCGTTTAAGTTTGGTAAAGCGTTTTTCATTTCATTTGAGTTCGGTTCATTTTATACTTGAGCTTTACGATAAAATCGACACATAAAATTACCTTGTTACAATGATCGCTCCCCGACCTATCTACCCCGAGTCTTGAGTCTTCGACTTTCGCTTTTGCCGTTTAATTGATTTTCCTTTTTCGCTTCAATTTCTTTCACAGCTTTTCGCTTTAAATCAAACTTTCTTTCCGAGCTTGTTTTTCGAGTAGTTTCCTTTTCGAGTTTGATTTCTGAGTCGTTCACCTGTCTTTTGCTGAAAATATAAACTCGATAATTCATTAGTATCAAACACTCTTCAATGGTTTGTTATCATCAATTTTGGAATTGTTTGCCGAAAGTAAATTTCAAAGCCAACAATCTCCCCCTTGATGATGACAAAACATTTTGTGTTTGCTTGGCATTTGGCGAAACATCAAGTGATGCTCCCCCTCAACATGTGCATAATATTTTGTTCAAATGCTCCCCCTTAGTAAATGAAATTTGCAGTTTAATAGGCACTTTGATCCAATATATAAAAATAGGCGCACATTTGAGACAACAAAAATAAACAGCCTATCATACATGTTTCAGTTTAATACAAGCTGTTTATACTAATGAAAAACATGGAAAGGAAAACAAACAAGTTCGCAAATAACCAAAACAAGTCGCCAATAACCATAACAAGCCACACAAAAACAGAAATTGCTAATGTCGGATAATGAAATGCATGACAGTACAATAGCATAATTTCTCCCCCTTTTTGTCAGCGTCGAGGGGTGCGTGAGCGAGGGTTCCTGTGTGCAAGAGTGAGGTCATCAAGTGACCCTGCCAGATTTGTAATACGGGTAGACATTTCCTCATCATGAAGAACAAGGCGCTCATTGATCAATCGAATGGCTTCCGTATTCTGGTTCACGGTCGTATCAAGGCGCTGAAGCATTTGTTCCTGCTGCCTAAGGAGCTCCGTATTGCTTTGAACAACCCCAAGAAGTTGGTTGAGAAGAGCAGCTTGAGAAGCCGAAGCACCGTCCAATGGAGGGACCGAGGAAGAGGCTTCCTGGTGCGATGCAGAACCGCTAGGAGCAGTACGCGAACGAGGAGCAGGAGCAATTTCAGAAAAGAAATTTCCTTCCGCATCAGAAGAAATATGCATATGTTTGACATGAGTGGCGTCAAGAAAAATAGGGTGATGCTCGGACACTTCATTCGGAAAATTAAAACCTTTCCGCTGCAGTAGATATGTAATATGTGCAGGAAAGAAAAGCGGGCCAGATGGCTTGCGCTGACATGTGAGGATGACGGAACGAAAAATATAAGCTAAATCAACGCGGGTTCCTGTCAAAACGCAATAAACCAAAAAAGCCTCCATACGAGAAACACTGCTACGACTACCAGTTTTAGGCAGAATAGAGTAAGTAATAACATTATGAATTAATCTAGCCTCGGGTAGTAGCATAGAAGAGGTAATACCGGCGTTTTGCGAAATTTCCTTGTCGACACATATTGCCCGAGCAGCCTCAATACAATCGAAACCATCTTCCTTATACCAGTCCTTGGAGAAGTGGCGGATACCGTCATTCGGAAGCAAGAAAATGCGCTTGATTTCACTGTCATCAACGGTCTCGTCTTCACCACATAAGTTAAAATGAAGATGATAGAGTAATTTCTTCTCGTGATTTTTAAGAGAAGCGTAGAAAGCTTTGACAATTCGCGGAAATACCGGAATGTCAAGAGAAACGAAAAAATCCCAACCAATTGCTCGGAATAACTCGAAAGTTTGAGCCCGAATTTCAGTGCATAAATCTTGTGTGACAATACGGCAAGGTGTAGGAGCACGGTGATCAAAAACAGTGATGAATTTATTTCTATTATCATCATCAAGAAGAAGTACCTCAAGAAGAAGAGGTTCATTTGACTCCTCTTCGTCAACGGCCGTAGGACTGCGTGGATTGGTGGAGCTTTGGCCTCCATCAATGCGGGAACGTTTTCGAAATAGACCTCGAGTCTTCGGTGGCATTGTAGAAGATGATGCACAAATGTATAGGGATATATAGATATATGATGGTGTATATATATGGATATGTGAGAGAGTGAGAATGATGAAATTTGGATGATGGAAATGGGTGGAAGATGATGGAAATGTGAAATTAATGAGGGATAGGTGAAGATTTGAAGGTATAAGTGGTAGTAGGAGAGGGATTGAGAGGAGAGGGTTTGAAGGTGGGTGAGGGTTTGAAGGAGGCGGATGGAGAAGATGAGATAAGGGTTAGGTTTTATAGTGGGTTGAGTCGACTAGGTCTAGGTGAGTCGGTTAGATTTAGGTTTGAGTCGACTAGGCTAGGTTTGAGTCGACTAGGAAGGCAAAATAGTCGACTACAACAATGTTTGAGTCGACTAGAATGGAAGAAGTAGTCGACTAGAATGACAATGAGTCGACTAGAAGGTGAAGACCATGAAATGGTGTAGCTTCTGACCAAAGTAGTCGACTAGATTGGTTTGAACTACACAGGATGAGTCGACTAGAATGAGAAAAAATTGATAAAAATAGATAAAAATTAGAAAATAAATACATAAAAATAGCAAAAATATTAAAAATAAAGATTATGACAGAAATTAAGATAAAACATCAAAATCCATGGCCATTCCGATTTCACGACGAATTTTAGAAAATGATTCGTCCGCAAGTGGTTTTGTAAAAATATCCGCCAATTGATTTTTAGTGTTGATAAAGATCAATTCAACGTCACCCTTAGCGACATGATCACGCAAAAAATGATGCCTAATCTCTATATGCTTTGTACGTGAGTGATGAATAGGATTCTTTGAAATACAAATCGCACTCGTATTATCGCATTTAATAGGCACGTGAGAGAAAGTAAGACCGAAATCAAGTAGTTGTTGCTTAATATAAAGAGTTTGAGCGCAACTACTACCGGCTGCCACATATTCAGCTTCGGCCGTAGATAATGCAACGGAATTTTGCTTTTTACTTGACCAAGAAACTAGTGAGTGTCCTAGAAAATGACAAGTACCGCTTGTGCTTTTACGATCAATTCTACATCCTGCAAAATCGGCATCCGAATAACTAATAAGATCAATTGAAGTTCCACGTGGATACCAAAGCCCCAAGTATATTGTACCACTTAGGTAGCGAAAAATGCGTTTGACCGCAAGCAAGTGAGATTCCTTAGGACATGATTGAAATCGGGCACATAAGCATACACTAAACATTATATCCGGTCTACTAGCGGTTAAATAAAGCAAACTACCGATCATGCCTCTATAATTAGTAATATCCACACATTTACCATTTTCATCTTTATCAATCTTAATGGAGGAACTCATAGGAGTTATGGCATGTTTGGTAGCCTCCATACCAAATCGCTTTAGCAAATCTTTAGTGTACTTGGATTGGCTAATGAATAAGCCATCCGAGCTTTGCTTGATTTCCAACCCTAAGAAGAAAGTCAACTCACCCATCATGCTCATTTCAAATTCGTTTTGCATACTTGTGGCAAATTCCCTACATAAAGAATTATTTGTTGAGCCGAAAATAATGTCGTCAACATAAATTTGGACAATCAACAAATTATTCTTAATGGTTTTTGTAAAAAGTGTGTTATCAATCTTCCCTCTTGTAAAACCATTTTGAGTTAAAAACCCGCTAAGTCTCTCATACCAAGCTCGAGGAGCTTGCTTTAAACCATATAGAGCTTTAGCCAATTTGAAAACATGGTTTGGAAAAAGATTATTTTCAAAACCGGGTGGTTGCTTCACAAAAACTTCTTCTTCTATGACACCATTTAAGAAGGCACTTTTGACATCCATTTGATAAAGAGTGAAATTTCTATATGATGCAAATGCAAGAAGCATTCTAATTGCTTCTAATCTAGCTACCGGTGCAAAGGTCTCATCATAGTCGATGCCTTCCTCTTGATTATATCCTTGAGCTACCAATCTTGCTTTATTTCGAATAATTACTCCATTCTCATCCTTTTTGTTTCGAAAAACCCATTTTGTGCCAATTATAGTTTGATTTTCGGGTCTAGGAACTAAACGCCAAACTTGATTGCGTTCAAATTGATTTAGTTCCTCTTGCATTGCTACGATCCAAGAATCATCACATTGAGCTTCGTGGAAGTTCTTGGGTTCGAATTGCGATACAAAGGCCATGTGGTTGCAAAAATCTTTAAGTTGAGATCTAGTACTAACCCCTTTTTAAGGATTACCTATGACTTGATCAAGAGGATGATTGTGAACAATCCTCCATGCTTTAGGCATTGAGTTGGTCAAGTCATCATTGGATTGATGCTCAACTTCCCTCATTTCCTTTTGGCTACATGATGAGTTTGAGATATTGAGAGTATTTAGATTATCCTCAATCCCAACAACCTCATCTTCTTCTAGGTCAATTCTAGGTGATGGTGGTGAGGGTGATTCATCAAAGACAACATGAATAGACTCAACCATGGTTAGAGTCCTTTTGTTATAAACCCGAAATGTTTTACTTCTTGTAGAATAACCTAGGAAAATTGCTTCATCCGATTTGGAGTCGAATTTTCCAAGATTATCTTTATCATTTAACACAAAACATTTACACCCGAAAAATTTGAAATACCCAATATTGGGCTTTCGACCATTCCACAACTCATAGGGCGTTTTTCCCAACTTCATCCGAATAATAACACGATTGATTATATGGCAAGCGGTGTTTACCGCTTCCGCCCAAAGGCTTCGGGGTAGGTTGTGCTCATTTAACATGGTTCGAGCCATCTCTTGTAGAGATCAATTCTTTCTTTCAACTACACCGTTTTGTTGAGGGGTTCTAGGGGCCGAGAGATCATGAGAAACACCGAGATCATCACATAATTTCTCTAAGTCTTGATTTTCAAACTCCCTACCTCTATCACTTCTAATTTTCTTGATTTTCAAATCTTTTTCATTTTGAATGACTCTATAAAATCTTTCAAGAATGGAGTGAGTTTCATTTTTATGAGCAAGAAAGTGAACTCAAGTATATCTAGAGTAGTCATCAACAATAACAAGTACATAGAGTTTCCCGGCTAAGCTAGCCGTTCTCTCCGGACCAAAGAGATCCATGTGAAGTAATTCTAGAGGTCTAGAAGTGGTAATATCTTTCTTTCTCTTGAAAGAGGATTTAACTTGCTTGCCTACTTGACATGCGCTACATATTTTATCTTTCGAAAATTTAGTCTTTGGGAGGCCTTTGACTAAATCATTTTTGGATAAACGATGAATGAGGTCCATACTAGCATGTCCTAGACGCCTATGCCATAACCAACTATTTTTGCTAGATGTGACAAAACATTTAACATCTTGGTCATGCAATTCACATAGCAACAAAGTATACAAGTTCCCATTTCTTTTGGCATTGAACATTTGTTTCCCATCTTTCTTGATTATGCATGCATTTGTCCTAAATATAACATCATAGCCCTTGTCACATAATTGACTAATACTAAACAAATTATGCTTCAACCCATCAACTAAAAGCACATCATCTATAGAGAGAGAAGAGGAAATACCGATTGAGCCAATTCCTATAATTTTGCCTTTAGAGTTGTCTCCAAAAGTTATGTTTCCTCCTTCATATGTTTTTAGTGAAATAAACTTTGATTTATCTCCCGTCATATGCCTTGAGCATCCGCTATCGAGAAACCATTTTTCTTTTGATGCGGACTTCAAGCATACCTATAAAACAAGTTCAAGTAACTTTTATTGGTACCCAATCTGTTTTGGGTCCATTTTGGTTAGATAGATACGCAATAGTTCCTTTTGGAACCCAAATTTGTTTTGTTACAACATTTTCTTTTCTATGAGAGCATGCAATAGATCCTTTCGGAACCCAAATCATTTTTGACATAATTTTCTTCTTTCTATGAAAGCATATGTTTGCTTTGTGTCATTTTCTATTGCAATAGTAGCAAGTAACATGTTTATAATCATTTGAAGATGCATGAGATGATTTTTTAGTAAATGTAGAGCTAAGTGATTTTCTCTTTTTCAATATAAGAGCATCCTTGTCAAAAGCATCATACCCTAGACCACATTTATCAAATGATCATTTTTGTCTTCCTAACATGATACTAAGGTTCTCTTTTCCTTTTGTAAATTTAGCTAAAACATTTATTTGATCATCAATAGTATTTTTCAACCGAATATTTTCCTTCTCTAGCTCAATGCTTTTGTTATTGCAAGAAACTTCTAAGTTTGAATTAGTGAGACTACATGAAGACTTATCTTTCTTAAGAAGGATATATTTTCTAGCTAATTTTTCAAATTCATCATGTAATTCTTCAAACACATCTTGCAATTCATTGTAATCAAGAAGAAGTTCATCATATGATAGTTTATCTAAATCACTTAAATTTAAATGTACCTCTTCTTCATTTGCCATGAGGCAAATGTTTGACGTTTCCTCGCTACTTTTCTCCTCATCCGAGTCGCATGAGTCATAGTCCTCCCATGTGACGTTCATTGCCATCTTGCTAGGTCTTTTGTCATTTTCCTTTTTGAGCTTGAAGCAATCACTTTTGTAGTGTCCCGGCTTTCTGCAAATGAAACACGTTGGGGGTTCCCTTTTGCTAGTCTCGCCTTTAGGTTCGATTCTCTTCATGAATCTTCCACCGTTTGCTTTCTTTCTTTGAAGATGTCTCTTGAATTTTTGGGTGAACAATGCAATGTCCTCATCCTCTTCTTCTTCACTCGGCTCATTGATTTCATTTTTAGTGAAGGCTTGCAAAGCTATTCCCTTTCTTGGCTTGATGTCATCTTCACGAGCTTTCAACGTTATTTCCCAAGTGAGTAGAGAGCCGAAAATTTCATCGAGACTCAAGGTGTTGAGGTCATGAGCTTCTTTGATAGCCGTTACTTTTGCATCCCACTTTGCCGGGAGACTTCTAAGCACTTTTCGTGACGCATCGGATCTAGGAACAATTCTACCAAGATGCTTTAGTCCATTCAAGATATTTGTAAAGCGAGACATCATAGAATTCACATTTTCATCATCTTTCATAGCAAATAATTCATATTCATGCATGAGTATGTCAATTTTAGATTCTCGTACTTGAGATGTACCTTCATAGGTTACTTCAAGTTTATCCCACATTTCTTTTGCCGTTGAACAAGTAGATACACGATTAAATTCATTTGGACTTAAAGCGCAATTTAAATTTACTTTGGCTTTAGCATTATATGACATGAGTTTACGGTCATCATTATCCCATTCATTGGGTAATTTGGGGACGGTTTTTCCATCAACAATTTTGGTCAATACAAATGGTCCTTCAAGAACTACTTGCCAAATTTGGTAATCGATAGCTTGAAGAAAATCTATCATCCTAGTTTTCCAATAGCTATAATTTGATCCATCAAACCATGAGGGCCTATTATTCGATTTTCCTTCAATATGAGTGACTAAATTTGATGACATGATCGTTCTCTAAGACGGTTAAGTCTAAAATAAATAGAGATTAGGCTCTGATACCAATTGTTAGTCACTAATTAACCCTAGAGGGGGGGTGAATAGGGTATTCAAAAATAAGTCTAACTCTTTTCGAACATGGAACACAATATAATCAAAAATCAATTTCTCAATATGCAAGTGGATGATTCAATTTAAACTTTTATAATAATTACTTTCAAGACAAATTAGCATACAAGATATTCAAGCAAATATAGCATGCAAAATACTTATGTAAAGAGAAAGAGATAGAGAGATT
>OY998238.1:64327978-64662978 GCA_963922005.1 Cornus suecica | reverse complement strand
ACACTAAATTTTGTGGCAAAAATTAAGTTAAATTGGCACAAACATTAAATTCGTGTCAAAAACTAAACTAAATTGTCACAAATACTAAGGTAGCATTTGGGAGAACTTCCTCACAATTAAAAGTCCTTCACTCAAAAGCATGTTAAAGAATCACGTTCTATTAAAGTAATTTTATTTAGAAAACATGTTTGGTACATTCATCTTCTTATTTAAAAAATATTTTAACTCTCGTAAATTAATATTTTTAAAGTTACAATATTATCTCCAGATTTGTTGAACAAGAACACATTTCATTTGGTTATAAAAAAATATATCTATATACACATAAATATTTTTATACTTACATAAAGGGGGCAAAAGGGTCTTTTTATCACTTCTTAAAAGGGTAAAATGACATTAACAGGTCATGTGAGGTGCACATAACCAACTAGCCGTCCATTTCTAACGGACCACTGACGGCAGAGAGGATATTTGGCCCACTTTTCAATATTTTAAGGATTTTTTGTTCAAAATAAAGGATAAAGGTGTTTAGCGCCTATTTGTGAAACTATAGGAGTGTTTTATGCCCTTTATCCTTTATTAATAAATAATAGGAACGTAGGTCAACAAATCAAGTTAGTATCAACATTTGAGTATTTGGCCAAGAAAAAATAATTTCTAAAAGTCAGTAGACCAAAGACTAGTAATAAAATGCAGACTACCCAATGAAGGCAAAATTGAAAAAGTAAAAATGAATTGCTTACTACAACTCAAGATCAAAGAGAAAAAAAAAAATGCAATACCACTGTACATTAGAAAATAGAGAAAACTTCAAAATTCTAATGGAATAAGGTGAACATCTATCATAACATACTATAGCTCCACTACCACTAAATCAAACTGCAACACAATCCCTTCGCCATCAATTAAATAAATGCAATGTAGTTACGTACATAGAACTTCTTTTACTCAAACCAAAACAAAGACCAATCAATAATTTGTTGGAAATTGAATGAGCAATTTGAATGTGTCCCATGACGGTTAGGACCCAAGAGACATGACCAAACCATCACATCTTATATGTGTAGACACAACCCATTTGAATCAACATGACTAGTGATGGTTCGGGTTGAACCATCATATCTAGTGACTGTTCGGATCATCTTAAAAGGCACTTGGTTGCCTATAAATACCTCCTTTGGGTCATTTTCCAAATCATTCCAAAAACATAATTTCTTCTCTCATTTCTCCTTTGCATACTTACATATAGTATAACATTAGTTGTTGTAAGAACATTTATAGTATTATTTGTGTTTGGAATGTTCTAGATAATAACCATGTTGAATTATCATGTTGAGTGAATTATGGAATCAGGTAGGTTTAATAGGCATCAACAAGCTTCGTCAAGTTCAAATCAAGCCTAAAGAAGTGAAGAATACAAGAGAAGTAAAGAACAAGCAAGTTTAAGTAAAATGTGTCTCCCGGAGGATTGAAACATTATTTTTTCAAGCCGCAACTTCAAGAATCATTACAAGTGAGTCGAGGGGGTTCAAAATGCATTAGTCTCGAGAAAATTTGGTTCCGAGGATTTTGCTACGCATGTCCTACACTTCCAATAGTTAAAAGTGGCTAGAAAGTGTTGTTTTGACGCATGAGTTACGCATGCAAATTTAATTACGTATTTGCCTACGCTTCAAGCGTAGGGGTCTGGCGAATTTATGATGTTGAAATTCCCGTTTTGTCCCAATTTGTTCTCCTTTGAGGCGGCTGCAATTGAGATATGTGCCATACATATATTATTCATCAGAGAATAGGGTTTTACTTGGTTTGATGTGAAATTAGGAAAAAGGGAAAGATTAGGGTTTCTCCTAGGCATTGTCTATAAATACCAAGATCTTCTATAGATATAAGGCAAACTTGGAGCCCTAGAGCTTTTGAGAGATCTCTGTAAGTTTTGTACAGATTCATATTCATTTACAGAGATAGAGATAGAGAGAGAAAATATCATTGAGTGATTCTACATCTTCTAGTTGTCTCTTATTTAGGGTTTGTTCAATTGTGCTTCTATATCGATGATCTTATATGTTGGCTTTGAAATTTACTTTCGGCAAACAATTCCAAAATTGATAATAACAAACCATTGAAGAGTGTTTGATACTAATGAATTTTTGAGTTTAAGTTTTCAGCAAAAGACAGGTGAACGACTCGGAAAACAAACTCGGAAAGAAAACGACTCGGAAAGCAAGTTCGGAAAGAAAGCTTGAATTAAAGCGAAAAGCCGTAAAAGAAATTGAAGCGCAAATGGACCAAATTCAAATGAAATGAAAAACGCTTTACCGAACTTAAACGGAAAGAAAAATATTTTTATTAAATGTTTTTCATGTTGTAGTCGACTAGAATGAGCCTGTGTATTTTCTAGTAGTCGACTAAAACAATCAGTAGCTATAGGTTTTTCATCCACATCAAAAGAGTCAACTGAAAAGAGCTTGAGTCAACTAGACTATTTCATGTAGTCGACTAGAACTCATTCTAGTCGACTAGATGGTCCAAAGTAGTCGACTAGAACTCAATGTAGTCGACTAGATGGTCCATTGTAGTCGACTACAACAGAGAAGTAGTCGACTAGAAGTTCCTTAAAACCTGCAGATTCTTCAGAAAACATTTCCCATGTTTTGTGGACTGTGTTCAATGGTGTTCAAACGGCTCTTATCTTTCAAATACTATAATCATTCTTCAAAACCCTAATGCAATGCTATATATAGAATGAGATGTGTATATTGAAGGTTAAGAGATTGAAATACAAAAAGAAAGAAAGCTATCAAAAATTCTGCAGAAATTTTCTCTACAAAAGCCATTGAAACCAAGCTTTGAAAATATGTTTTTTTCACCAAGTTTCTTTGAAAAACAAAACCTCTAGTATCTCTTCTTATTCTCCAAATATCATTCATTGATCATACCCTTTGAGAATACATTTCTAGAGCTATTGTAAAATCACCAAAAACACTTGAGCTTTTATTGATTTATCTTCCATAAACACCTTTGGGTTTTGAGTGTTTTTGTTCTTGAGTGATTTTATTGATTACATACGAATTTGTAATCTCGGACATGTGAAGTCCACCGATTGTTCAAGAGAGGGTTGTTCTCTTGATTGAGGGACAAGCTCGAGAGGCTTGTGTTGTAAAGGTTTGCCATTCCACCTGTGAATGAAGGGCCATAGTGAAAGGATCGGGAAAGTCTCAAGAAGGGGTTCTTGAGCCGAGAAGTAGGAGTTACCGAACCTCGAAAAAATCACGGTGTCAAATCTCTCTATCTCTTTCTCTTTACTTAATTATTTTGCATGCCATAATTGCTTGAATATCTTGTATGTTATCTTGTCTTGAAATTAATAGTTAGAGAAGTTCAAATTAAATCATTCACTTGCTTATTGTGATATAGTTTTTTTTTTGAGAGTGTTCCAATCTCGAAAAGAATTAGACTTAATTTTTGAACACCCTATTCACCCCCCCCCCCCCCCCTCTAGGGTTAATTAGTGACTAACAATTGGTATCAGAGCCTAATCTCTATTTATTTTAGACTTAACCGTCTTAGAGAACGATCATGTCATCGAATTTAGTCACTCATGTTGAAGGTCAATCGAATAATAGGCCCCCATGGTTTGATGGATCAAATTATAGCTATTGGAAAACTAGAATGATAGATTTTCTTCAAGCTATTGATTACCAAATTTGGCAAGTAGTTCTTGAAGGACCATTTGTATTAACTAAAATTGTTGATGGAAAAACCGTCCCCAAATTACCCAATGAGTGGGATAATGATGACCGTAAACTCATGTCGTACAATGCTAAAGCCAAAGTAAATTTAAATTGTGTTTTAAGTCCAAATGAATTTAATCGTGTATCTACTTGTTCAACGGCAAAAGAAATGTGGGATAAACTTGAGGTAACCTATGAAGGAACATCTCAAGTACGAGAATCCAAAATTGACATACTCATGCATGAATATGAATTATTTGCTATGAAAGATGATGAAAATGTGAATTCTATGATGTCTCATTTTACAAATATTTTGAATGGACTAAAGCATCTTGGTAGAATTGTTCCTAGATCCGATGCGTCACGAAAAGTGCTTAGAAGTCTTCCGGCAAAATGGGATGCAAAAGTAACGGCTATCAAAGAAGTTCATGACCTCAACACCATGAGTCTCGATGAAATTTTCGGCTCTTTACTCACTTGGGAAATAACGTTGAAAGCTCGTGAAGACGACATCAAGCCAAGAAAGGGAATAGCTTTGCAAGCCTTCACCAAAAATGAAATCAATGAGCCGAGTGAAGAAGAAGAGGATGAGGACATTGCATTGTTCACCCAAAAATTCAAGAGACATCTTCAAAGAAAGAAAGCAAACGGTGGAAGATTCATGAAGAGAATCGAACCTAAAGGCGAGACTAGCAAAAGGGAACCCCCAACGTGTTTCAATTGCGGAAAGCCGGGACACTACAAAAGTGATTGCTTCAAGCTCAAAAAGGAAAATGACAAAAGACCTAGCAAGATGGCAATGAACGTCACATGGGAGGACTATGACTCATGCGACTCGGATGAGGAGAAAAGTAGCGAGGAAACGGCAAACATTTGCCTCATGGCAAATGAAGAAGAGGTACATTTAAATTTAAGTGATTTAGATAAACTATCATATGATGAACTTTTTCTTGATTACAATGAATTGCAAGATGTGTTTGAAGAATTACATGATGAATTTGAAAAATTAGCTAGAAAATATATCCTTCTTAAGAAAGCTAAGTCTTCATGTAGTCTCACTAATTCAAACTTAGAAGTTTCTTGCAATGACAAAAGCATTGAGCTAGAAAAGGAAAATATTCGGTTGAAAAATACTATTGATGATCAAATAAATGTTTTAGCTAAATTTACAAAAGGAAAAGAGAACCTTAGTATCATGTTAGGAAGACAAAAAGGATCATTTGATAAATGTGGTCTAGGGTATGATGCTTTTGACAAGGATGCTCTTATATTGAAAAAGAGAAAATCACTTAGCTCTATATTTACTAAAAAATCATCTCATGCATCTTCAAATGATTATAAACATGTTACTTGCTACTATTGCAATAGAAAAGGACACAAAGCAAATGTATGCTTTCATAGAAAGAAGAAAATTATGTCAAAAATGGTTTGGGTTCCGAAAGGGACTATTGCATGCTCTCATAGAAAAGAGAATGTTGTAACGAAACAAATTTGGGTTCCAAAAGGAACTATTGCATATCTATCTAACCAAAATGGACCCAAAACAGATTGGGTACCAATAAAAGTTACTTGAACTTGTTTTGTAGGTATGCTTGAAGTCCGCATCAAAAGAAAAATGGTTTCTTGATAGTGGATGCTCAAGGCATATGACGGGAGATAAATCAAAGTTTATTTCACTAAAACCATATGAAGGAGGAAACGTAACGTTTGGAGACAACTCTAAAGGCAAAATTATAGGAATTGGCTCAATCGGTATTTCCTCTTCTCTCTCTATAGATGATGTGCTTTTAGTTGATGGTTTGAAGCATAATTTGTTTAGTATTAGTCAACTATGTGACAAGGGCTATGATGTTATATTTAGGACAAATGCATGCATAATCAAGAAAGATGGGAAGCAAATGTTCAATGCCAAAAGAAATGGAAACTTGTATACTTTGTTGCTATGTGAATTGCATGATCAAGATGTTAAATGTTTTGTCATATCTAGCGAAAATAGTTGGTTATGACATAGACGTCTAGGACATGCTAGTATGGACCTCATTCATCGTTTATCCAAAAATGATTTAGTCAAAGGCCTCCCAAAGACTAAATTTTCGAAAGATAAAATATGTAGCGCATGTCAAGTAGGCAAGCAAGTTAAATCTTCTTTTAGGAGAAAGAAAGATATTTCCACTTCTAAACCTCTAGAGTTACTTCACATGGATCTTTTTGGTCCGGAGAGAACGACTAGCTTAGCCGGAAAACTCTATGTACTTGTTATAGTTGATGACTACTCTAGATTTACTTGGGTTCACTTTCTTGCTCATAAAAATGAAATTCACTCCATTCTTGAAAGATTTTATAGAGTTATTCAAAATGAAAAAGATTTGAAAATCAAGAAAATTAGAAGTGATAGAGGTAGGGAGTTTGATAATCAAGACTTAGAGAAATTATGTGATGACCTAGGTGTTTCTCATGATCTCTCAGCTCCTAGAACCCCTCAACAAAATGGTGTAGTTGAAAGAAAGAATCGATCTCTACAAGAGATGGCTAGAACTATGTTAAATGAGCACAACCTTCCCCGAAGCCTTTGGGCGGAAGCGGTAAACACTGCTTGCCATATAATTAATCGTGTTATTATTCGGATGAAGTTGGGGAAAACGCCTTATGAGTTGTGGAATGGTCGAAAACCCAATATTGGATATTTCAAAGTTTTCGGGTGTAAATATTTTGTGTTAAATGATAAAGACAACCTTGGAAAATTCGACTCCAAATCGGATGAAGCAATTTTCCTAGGATATTCTACAAGGAGTAAAGCATTTCGGGTTTATAACAAAAGGACTCTAACCATGGTTGAGTCTATTCATGTTGTCTTTGATGAATCACCCTCACCACCATCACCTAGAATTGACCTAGAAGAAGATGAGGTTGTTGGAATTGAGGATAATCCAAATACTCTCAATATCTCCAACTCATCATGTAGCCAAAAGGAAATGAGGGAAGTTGAGCATCAATCCAATGATGACTTGACCAACTCAATGCCTAAAGCATGGAGGATTGTTCACAATCATCCTCTTGATCAAGTCATAGGTAATCCTTCAAAATGGGTTAGTACCAGATCTCAACTTAAAGATTTTTGCAACCACATGGCCTTTGTATCGCAAATCGAACCCAAGAACTTCCACGAAGCTCAATGTGATGATTCTTGGATCGTAGCAATGCAAGAGGAACTAAATCAATTTGAACGCAATCAAGTTTGGCGTTTTGTTCCTAGACCCGAAAATCAAACTATAATTGGCACAAAATGGGTTTTTCGAAACAAAAAGGATGAGAATGGAGTAATTATTCGAAATAAAGCAAGATTAGTAGCTCAAGGATATAATCAAGAGGAAGACATTGACTACGATGAGACCTTTGCACCGGTAGCTAGATTAGAAGCAATTAGAATGCTTCTTCCATTTGCATCATATAGAAATTTCACTCTTTATCAAATGGATGTCAAAAGTGCTTTCTTAAATGGTGTCATAGAAGAAGAAGTTTTTGTGAAGGAACCACCCGGTTTTGAAAATAATCTTTTTCCAAATCATGTTTTCAAATTGGCTAAAGCTCTATATGGTTTAAAGCAAGCTCCTCGAGCTTGGTATGAGAGACTTAGCGGGTTTTTAACTCAAAATGGTTTTACAAGAGGGAAAATTGATAACACACTTTTTACAAAAACCATTAAGAATAATTTGTTGATTGTCCAAATTTATGTTGACGACATTATTTTCGGCTCAACAAATAATTCTTTATGTAGGGAATTTGCCACAAGTATGCAAAACGAATTTGAAATGAGCATGATGGGTGAGTTGACTTTCTTCTTAGGGTTGGAAATCAAGCAAAGCTCGGATGGCTTATTCATTAGCCAATCCAAGTACACTAAAGATTTGCTAAAGCGATTTGGTATGGAGGCTACCAAACATGCCATAACTCCTATGAGTTCCTCTATTAAGATTGATAAAGATGAAAATGGTAAATGTGTTGATATTACTAATTATAGAGGCATGATCGGTAGTTTGCTTTATTTAACCGCTAGTAGACCGGATATAATGTTTAGTGTATGCTTATGTGCCCTGTTTCAATCATGTCCTAAGGAATCTCATTTGCTTGCGGTCAAACGCATTTTTCGCTACCTAAGTGGTACAATAAACTTAGGGCTTTGGTATCCACGTGGAACTTCAATTGATCTTATTAGTTATTCGGATGCCGATTTTGCGGGATGTAGAATTGATCGAAAAAGCACAAGCGGCACTTGTCATTTTCTAGGACACTCACTAGTATCCTGGTCAAGTAAAAAACAAAATTCCGTTGCATTATCTACGGCCGAAGCTGAATATGTGGCAGCCTGTAGTAGTTGCGCTCAAACTCTTTATATTAAGCAACAACTACTTGATTTCGGTCTTACTTTCTCTCACGTGCCTATTAAATGCGATAATACGAGTGCGATTTGTATTTCAAAGAATCCTATTCATCACTCACGCACCAAGCATATAGAGATTAGGCATCATTTTTTACGTGATCATGTTGCTAAGGGTGACGTTGAATTGATCTTTATCGACACTAAAAATCAATTGGCGGATATTTTTACAAAACCACTTGCGGACGAATCTTTTTCTAAAATTCGTCGAGAAATTGGTATGGCCATGGATTTTGATGTTTTATCTTAAACTCTGTCATAATCTTTATTTTCCATATTTTCTTGATATTTTTGTTTTTTTTTATGATTTTTTCTCTATTTTTATCATTTTTCACCTTTTAGTCGACTCATCCTGTGCAGTTCAAACCATTCTAGTCGACTATTTTGGTCAGTAGCTTCACCATTGAAATTTCTTCACCTTCTAATCGACTCATTGCTATTCTAGTCGACTCAAATATATTCTAGTCGACTCAAACCTTACTCTAGTCTACTACTTTGCCTTCCCAGTCGACTCAAACCCAGCCTGGTCGACTCAAACCTCAATCTAACCGACTCACCTAGACCTAGTCGACTCAACCCACTATAAAACCTAAACCCCCTTTCATCTTCTCCATCCGCCTCCTTCAACCTTCACCCACTTTCAAACCCTCTCCTCTCAATCCTTCTCCTACTACCATCTATACCTTCAAATCCTCACCTATCTCTCATTAATTTCACATTTCCATCATCCTCCACCCATTTCCCTCACCCAAATTTCTTCATTCTCACTCTCTCACATCTATATATATACACCATCATATATCTATATATCTCTATATATTTGTCCATCATCTTCTACAATGCCACCGAAGACTCGAGGTCTATTTCGGAAACGTTCACGCATTGATGGAGGCCAAAGCTCCACCAATCCACGCATTCCTACGGCTGTTGACGAAGAGGAGTCGAATGAACCTCTTCTTCTTGAGGTACTTCTTCTTGATGATGATAATAGAAATAAATTCATCACTGTTTTTGATCACCGTGCTCCTACACCTTGCCGTATTGTCACACAAGATTTATGCACTGAAATTCGGGCTCAAACTTTCGAGTTATTCCGAGCAATTGGTTGGGATTTTTTCGTTTCTCTTGACATTCCGGTACTTCCGCGAATTGTCAAAGCCTCCTACGCTTCTCTTGCAAATCACAAGGAGAAATTACTCTCTCATCTTCATTTTAATCTATGTGGTGAAGACGAGACCGTTGATGACAGCGAAATCAAGCGCATTTTCTTGCTTCCGAATGACAGTATCCGCCACTTCTCCAAGGATTGGTATAAGGCTGATGGTTTCGATTGTATTGAGGTTGTTCGGGCCATATGCGTCGACAAGGAAATTTTGCAGAACGCAGGTATTACCTCTTCTATGCTACTACCCGAGGCTAAATTAATTCATAATGTTATTACTTATTCTATTATACCTAAAACTGGTAGTCGTAGTAGTGTTTCTCGTATGGAGGCTTTTTTGGTTTATTGCGTTTTGACAGGAACCCGCGTTGATTTAGCTTATATTTTCCGTTCCGTCATCCTCACATGTCAGCGCAAGCCATCTGGCCCGCTTTTCTTTCCCGTGCACATTACATATCTACTGCAGCGGAAAGGCTTTAAATTTCCAAATGAAATATCCGAGCATCACCCTATTTTTCTTGACGCCACTCATGTCAAGCATATGCATATTTTTTCTGATGCGGAAGGAAATTTCATTTCTGAAAGTGCACCTGCTCCTCGTTCGCGTACAGCTCCTAGCGGTTCTACATCGCGCCAGGAAGCCTCTTCCTCGGTTCCTCCGTTGGACAGTGCTTCGGCTTCTCAGGCTGCTCTTCTCACCCAACTTCTTGGAGTTGTTCAAAGCAATACGGAGCTACTTAGGCAGCAGGAACAAATGCTTCAGCACCTTGATACGACCGTAAATCAGAATACGGAAGCCATTCGATCGATCGATCAATGAGCACCTTGTTCTTCATGATGAGGAAATGTCTACCCGTATTACAAATCTGGCCGGGTCACTTGATGACCTCACTCTTGGACACAGGAACCCTCGCTCACGCGCCCCTCGACGCTGACAAAAAGGGGGAGAAATTATGCTATTTGCACTATCATGTATTTCATTATCCGACATTAGCAATTTCTGTTTTTGTGTGGCTTGTTATGGTTATTTGCCACTTGTTTATTATTTCCATGTTTTTCATTAGTATAAACGGCTTGTTTTAAATTGAAACATCTATGAAATGCTGTTTATGTTTGTTATCTCAAATGTGCGCTTATTTATATATTGTATCAAAATGCCCATTAAATTGCAAATTTCATTTTCTAAGGGGGAGCATTTAAACAAAATATTATGCACATATTGAGGGGGAGCATCACTTGATGTTTCGCCAAATGCCAAGCAAACACAAAATGTTTTGTCATCATCAAGGGGGAGATTGTTGGCTTTGAAATTTACTTTCGGCAAACAATTCCAAAATTGATGATAACAAACCATTGAAGAGTGTTTGATACTAATGAATTTTCGAGTTTAAGTTTTCAGCAAAAGACAGGTGAACGACTCGGAAAACAAACTCGGAAAGAAAATGACTCGGAAAGCATGTTCGGAAAGAAAGCTTGAATTAAAGCGAAAAGCCGTAAAAGAAATTGAAGCGCAAATGGAAAATCAACGGCAAAGGCGAAAGTCGAAGACTCAAGACTTGGGGTAGATAGGTCGGGAAGCGATCATTGTAACAAGGTAATTTTATGCGTCGATTTTATCGTATAAGCTCAAGTATAAAATGAACCAAATTCAAATGAAATGAAAAACGCTTTACCGAACTTAAACGGAAAGAAAAATATTTTTATTAAATGTTTTTCATGTTGTAGTCGACTAGAATGAGCCTGTGTATTTTCTAGTAGTCGACTAAAACAATCAGTAGCTATAGGGTTTTCATCCACATCAAAAGAGTCGACTGAAAAGAGCTTGAGTCGACTAGACTACTTCATGTAGTCGACTAGAACTCATTCTAGTCGACTAGATGGTCCAAAGTAGTCGACTAGAACTCAATCTAGTCGACTAGATGGTCCATTGTAGTCGACTACAACAGAGAAGTAGTCGACTAGAAGTTCCTTAAAACCTGCAGATTCTTCAGAAAACATTTCCCATGTTTTGTGGATTGTGTTCAATGGTGTTCAAACGGCTCTTATCTTTCAAATACTATAATCATTCTTCAAAACCCTAATGCAATGCTATATATAGAATGAGATGTGTATATTGAAGGTCAAGAGATTGAAATACAAAAAGAAAGAAAGCTATCAAAAATTCTGCAGAAATTTTCTCTACAAAAGCTATTGAAACCAAGCTTTGAAAATCTGTTTTTTTCACCAAGTTTCTTTGAAAAACAAAACCTCTAGTATCTCTTCTTATTCTCCAAATATCATTCATTGATCATACCCTTTGAGAATACATTTCTAGAGCTATTGTAAAATCACCAAAAACACTTGAGCTTATATTGATTTATCTTCCATAAACACCTTTGGGTTTTGAGTGTTTTTGTTCTTGAGTGATTTTATTGATTACATACGAATTTGTAATCTCGGACAAGTGAAGTCCACCGATTGTTCAAGAGAGGGTTGTTCTCTTGATTGAGGGACAAGCTCGAGAGGCTTGTGTTGTAAAGGTTTGCCATTCCACCTGTGAAGGAAGGGCCATAGTGAAAGGATCGGGAAAAGTCTCAAGAAGGGGTTCTTGAGCCGAGGAGTAGGAGTTACCGAACCTCGAAAAAATCACGGTGTCAAATCTCTCTTTCTCTTTCTCTTTACTTAATTATTTTGCATGCCATAATTGCTTGAATATCTTGTATGCTATCTTGTCTTGAAATTAATAGTTAGAGAAGTTCAAATTAAATCATTCACTTGCTTATTGTGATATAGTTTTTTTATTGAGAGTGTTCCAATCTCGAAAAGAATTAGACTTAATTTTTGAACACCCTATTCACCCCCCCCCCCTCTAGGGTTAATTAGTGACTAACATTATACACAATTGAATGACGTAGATTCTGGAAAAATCAACACACTATTGATTGCAACTTGGTTGCTTAGATCCGGTTTAGAAATGGAGTTGTCTATGTGCGGAGATCGGAGAAGGAGGCTTCGTGGTTCATTGATCCGTTGAAAAACAGAGTTGTTAGAGTACGAAGAACTTCATGGAGCGCGAGTGATCAAAGGTTGTCAAACCTTGAGTCAAGAAAGACAGATTTAGAGGAATTTGTAAGTCTAAATCTTCATAGAGTCTGTATATCTCTTTATTCATAGTGGATCGATACCCGAGCGTATCCGTGATTTTTACTTGGGGTCTTTCCAAGGTTTTCCACGTAAAAAATATCGTGTGTCTCTTTTGCTTTATTTTCTACACTTAAATTAATCGTTGCATATGTTATCTTGATAGAGAATTGGATTAAAATTGACTTTTTTGTAATTAATTTTAATTTGTCAATAAATCCAAAAAAATCATATTCACCCCCTAGGATATTTTCATTGATCATCTAGGTAATTTCAATTGGTATCATAGTGTGGTTGCCCCATTTTAGGTTAATTACCTAAGGTTAGATTCTGAACTTAGACGATAGATTTACCCCGTGAAAGAGGGTCCACATCTAAGTCCCCTTTGTTTAATGGCTCAAATTACACGTATTGGAAAGCGAGGATGAGAGAGTTTTTGAAATCGTTAGATGAGAGATCTTGGCTGGCCGTAGGTAGGATACTCACATCCCACTGTGAAATACGCTACTACTAATGAATCTAGAGTAAAACCACCAACTGAGTGGACTACTGCTAAGTCAAATAGTGTGAGTTGGAATTCCAAAGCTTTAAATATTTTATATAAAGTTGTGACTACGAGTGAGTTTAAGAGAATTGCCACATGCGTAATTGCCAAAGAAGCTTGGGATATTCTCCAAGTAACTCATGAAGAAACTTCAAAAGTTAAACAATCGAAACTCCAAATTCTTAATTCACAATTTGAACAGCTTAAGATGGAGGAAAATGATGTTTTTGGTGACTTTGAGGCTAGATTAAGTGACATAGTAACAAGTTGTCACAATCTAGGAGAGCCTATTTCTGAGACTACCATAGTGAAGAAAATTCTTAGGTCTCTACCTGAAAGTTTTCCGTCTAAGGTTACTGTCATATCTGAAATCATGAGTTTCAAAGACATTAAACTTGAAGAATTGGCAGTGAATCTAAAATATTATGAGATGGAAATGTGTGCTCAATCCTCTAAGAAGTGGAGTGGTACAAAAGAGAAGAGCATAGCTTTTAGAACCACTAAGGATGATCCTAGTGAGTCTGATGAGGAAGGTGAGAGTAAACCAAGACAGTTTGATATGATCATGAAGCAGTTTCATAAATTTTTAAACTTTTCTTGTGGTCAAGAATAGATTAAAGGACAAAAATTTGGAGATAAATCTCATGATTCTAAAAAAAGAAAAGTCCAAATTCGAAATGACAAGATTGACCCTAAAAAGAAGAAATCTCAATGTTTTGAGTGTCAAGGGTTTGGTCACATTGCTGCGGAGTGTGCTAACAAGTCAAAAAGGACAAAAGATCTAGCTGTCACTTGGAGTGATGGATTAGATGATGGAACAACTAGTGACTCTGCTGAGTCTGATATGGCTGATGAGTATGAGAATTTCACTGTGTTTGTTGCACAAAGTAGGGAAGTTGGTGAAATTGCTGCAAGTTGGGCAATGTCTAGAGATGAAGATTTTATGGATAATGAGGATCGTGGGGATTCATATGAAGATGCATACAATAAACTATATGAAAAGTATGTACATATTAGCAAACTGTACTTGAAATTTATGGTTCAATTCAACAATGTTGATAAGGAGAGACAGTCCTTAAGAGAATAGTTGACCAACTCTGAACAAGAAATGATTCAGGCTTTGAAGAGGGTAGATGGTCTTAATGAGGAATTAAGAACTCTAAGATTGGAATTGAGTGAGAAATCTTCAAGGATTGGGGGTTTGGAAAAGGAATTGAAGGATGCTAACTCAACTGTCCATAAATTGTCTAGTGGAACACTTAAGCTGAATCATATGTTGAGAGTGGGAAAATCTGCAAGAAATACAAAAGGGTTGGGGTTCAAAGGAAAACAAGTGATTCTGACACCGTTCCTAAAACTACTTTTGTTAGGGCTTCCCAAGTAGCATCTAGTTCTTCAAGGTAAGTCTGATAGGAATCTTAATGTGCAATCTTATGTCAGAAAACCTATTAAAAGTAAGCCTCCCTTTACCTCTAGATTCAATAAGGGTTCGAAAAATAGTGTTCAACGGTTTATCCCAGTATGTCATCACTATGGAGTGAAAGGTCGCATTCGACCCATGTGTTCAAAGTTAAGAGGAGAAACTTTAAAATCAGAATGGAAGCATATAACTGAAAAAGGACCCAATATTGAAAATCTAATTCGGGTGTTGAGTAAAGAGGTTGTCTAGTCTAGCAAATAGAGCACCAAAAGTTAAACAAGTGTGGGTTAGGAAAGATGAACTACATTGCTTGGTTGCTCATATTGCATGTAGAGTGCGTGACTCTAATTCTGAGAAAGGTCTTGAGTATCCTGAAGAGTTTGACACCAGAATTCTTAAGTATTATGAAGAATATATATCCACAGATTCTCAATCAACATACATCTTTACAAAACCATTTGTTTTTCAAACGCATGTGCATCATAGAAAATCTAGTGGCATGTTATCATTAGGATAAATGGTTTCATATGTATCATTCTAGGAATCTCTTGCATTATCTTTTATCATAGAATTGACACATTATCATGCATTTTGTTTTGTTTGTATGTTTACTTTTTTTTATATTTTTTTATTATGCATGCATCATGTTTTGCTACTATTAGGATTATTCATGCATGCATCATTATGACAAAAATGATAAAACAAAAATTCTTAGCATGTTGAGCTTGATTAAATGGTACAAATGGTTGTCATATTTCACTATATTCTCATATTTACTTTTCTTATTATCCTTATGGGAATAAGAGTTGTGAGTCTAACCTGAGGTTATGAGTTGTTCATTTGACATGTTTAAGTATTATTTTTGGAACTCATCAACTTTGGGTGCTTGTTTTACTTCGGAGATGACTGTAATACTTGTTGAAACTTTTAGTCTTTTTCATCTAATCTGAAGTGATATGTAGGTTCATGAGCTATGCTAGATTGATCCATGCTTTTGAATACCTTTTACATGCTTATGAATGTTAGGGTAATGGTGAAAAATAATGAGATGTTTAAAATATAAAAATGCAAAAAGTAGTTCTTCAATCTGAGTAACCGGACCTCCTACCACAAAGTAGCAGAGTGTTCGCGTAAAAAGGGGAGAAGACTAATGAACATAAATCCCAAGAAAAAAGCTCGGGCCCAGTTGGTTAGGAATAAAAATCCTCGCTGGAAAGTCCGGAGCTTAGAAAGACAAAAAGGGATAAGGTGAAAAAGTGGAAAAGAATAAATTGTCTCTCTCTTAATTAGCAATCAGGTCCGAGTTAAAGATTTGACTTATAGCTTAGGTTTTGGACTGAAGTATCATCACGGTTAGTGAGGAGATTATTAGAATTAGTACGTATTGCTTTAATCTTAGTTGTTTGGTTGCACCTGAATATTTTTCATATATGTAAATGTTATCTAAAACTTGTCTTGTAACTGCTTATAAATAAAAGGTACATGTGCTGATTTTCTTCACTATTATGTGTATAATACCTAAGTCAAATATGCGAATATGATGTCTCTACTGCCCTACTCACATGATTCTAAGAACAAAAATATTTTTTTTAATTGAGCATTTTTCATTCATTTATTAGTTGTAAGTTCATGCATTGTAGAGATTTTTGGTACTTGAGAATCTGGATATAATCTTATAGAATACTTTATCTTAGTATTTAGTGTGGCGTAGATTCTTTCGTGTCTCCTCTGTGATCTTTTCATATGTTTACATTTTCTGGTGTTTCTTTTTATATCTCTCATGTGTTTTGATTGGTATATCTTTGTTTTTCATTTCAGTGGCAAAAATGGGGAGAAGTATTAAGTAAGGGGGAAAGATTATTTAGTTATTAAATAAAGTTTTTAATTGAGGGGGAGTATATTCTCAGGGGGAGAAAGAAAGAGTGTTTATGATGATCATTATACTTGCGTTATTGTTATGTTCTTCTTATGATCATTATGTTGGTTTATATCTGTTTTCGATAATTGTTTTTCATGGTATGTTCAGTGTTGTGGTTGCAAGATTAGTAAGTCATCATGAAAGCAAGGTGACAGTTTATATCTATGTTTGTGGGTGTGTTTTCATATGTATAAATATTATGTTATTAGTTGTGAGGATATCTTTGTTAAACATGGTTTTGTCTCAGAAATGTCAAGGGGAGATTGTAAGAATATTTATAGTATTATTTGTGTTTGATATATTCTAGACAATAACCATGTTGAGTGAATTGTAATGTTGACTGAATTATGGAGTCAGGTAGGTTTAATAGGCATCGACAAGCTTCGTCAAGTTCAAATCAAGCCTAAAGAAGTGAAGATTACAAGAGAGGTAAAGAGGAAGCAAGTTTGAGTAAAAAGTGTCTCCCGGCGAACTGAAATGTTATTTTTTCAAGCCGCAACTTCAAGAATCATTACAAGTGAGTTAAGGAGGTTCAAATGGCATTAGTCCCGAGAAAAGTTGGTTCCGGGGATTTTGTTACGCATGGCCTACGCTTCTAGTAGCTAAAAGTGGCCAGAAAGTATTGTTTTGACGCATGAGCTACGCATGCAAATTTAATTACGCATTTGCCTACACTTCAAGCGTAAGGGTCTAGTGAATTTATGATGCTGAAATTCCCATTTTGACCCAATTTGTTCTCCTTTGAGGCGGCTGCGACTTTACACATTGAGAAACGTTTCATACACATATTATTCATCAGAGAATAGGGTTTTACTTGGTTTGATGTGAAATTAGGAAAAAGGGAAAGATTAGGGTTTCTCCTATGCATTGCCTATAAATACCAAGATCTTCTATAAATGTGAGGCAAACTTGGAGCCCTAGAGCTTTTGAGAGATCTCAACAAGTTTTCTACATATTCATATTCATCTACAGAGATAGAGATAAAGAGAGAAAATATCATTGAGTGATTCTATATCTTCTAGTTCTCTCTTGTTTAGGGTTTGTTTAATTGTATTTCTATATCGATGATCTTATACACAATTGAATGACCTAGATTCTAGAAAAATCAACACACTATTGATTGCAACGTGGTTGCTTAGATCCGTTTGAGAAACGAAGCCGTCTGTGTGCGGAGATCGGAGCAAGAGGCTTCGTGGTTCATTGATCCGTTAAGAAACGGAGCCGTCAGAGTACGGAGCGGAGCAAAAGCTTTGTGGAGCGCGAGGATTCAAGGTTGTCAGATATCGAGTGGAGAAAGGCAGATCTTGAAGGATTTGTAATTCTAAAGCTTCATAGAGTCTGTATATCTTTTGATTCATAGTGCATCGATACCCGAGCGTATCCGTGGTTTTTACTTGGAGTCTTTCCAAGGTTTTGCACATAAAAATATCGTGTGTCTCTATTGCTTTATTTTCTGGATTTAGATTAATCATTGCATGTTTTATCGTGATAGAGAATTAGATTAAAATTGATTTTTCCGCAATTAATTTTAATTTGTCAATAAATCCACAAAAAGCCTATTCACCCCCCCCCCCCCTCTAGGCTATTTTCATTGATCGTCTAGGTAATTTCAGTTGTAGTGGAGAGTATTACACATAAGAAGTTCGAATATTCTCTAATTTGTAGTGTTGTCATTGGAGAAGGAAGGTCGTTGTATCTTGGGAGACAGACGCTATAAAGATCGTGAGCACCATTGCAGGGCAAATCTGTCTTAAAGACATATAATCCAATTATAGACTCATCCTAACATGTTCTTTTATTTTAATATTATATTATGTTTAATTTATATATTATTATATTTTGTTTAATATATATATATTATTATTTAAATAAAAAATACATGCAATTGAGCAGGATAATATAAACGATTAAGGTTAAGTTAAGTAAATATAGAGGACACAACCATCCAAACAGTTTAATATATGTATATAGGACACAACCGTCCAAGCAGTTTAATATAAATGTGAAATTGAATTACTAAAATAAATGTGTGAAATTGAATTACTGAAATAAATGTTCGAATTACTGAAAATGTAACTAGATTTTACAAAGGATAGTTTCAATTTGAAAATTACAATTGACTTGGATAGACGAACTTACAAGTGGATGTGATACAATCCATCTAGGTTTGGAGGTTTAGAAATCTTGGAGAAGAGAAGAGAGATAGAGAGATTACAATGAGAGAAAGACTGGAAACTAAAACCTCATTAAAACCATTACATTTGACTGCATATATAGAAAATATAACAAAGTTACTATGGGTTTTTGCACTGTTGACTTTTTGACTTTCGAGACAGATAACTGTTTCCTTTCACTATTGATATTTTTACTTTCGGGGTATAGAACTGTTTCCTTTTACTATTTTTTAATAGTAGTCTATCAGTATTGTTAAGTACTGTATTTATCGTTTGTGCCGATGGTTTACTGTAGCAAAAAGTCACTATTTACTATTCACTATTGTTGTCTTTTTGTGCCTTTCTTGTATCTTTTGACTTGAGCTTGACTTTTTCCCTTCCTCTTAATCTTTAGACAGATCAAATGGATCTTGGGCATCCTAGTATGGCCTGTATTTGGATTCTGTAGATGATTCTTCTTCTTCATCACTACTTTATGTTCCTTCTATTTGGGCAATGAGTTTTTCCATTTTCTCTTTGAGCTTAGCTTTGGAAGTTGACTTCTTGGAGGCTAATTTATTGACTGCGGTTTCTGTAGAGGAACTTGACTGTGTTGTTTCAAGGACTTGTGTGACTGGGCTAGCCTTGAGTAGCTGAGAAACTTCTTTTGGGAATTCGAGTTGGACTTGTTCAATGATTTTTTTGATTTTGAAAGGATCCTACCATTTAGTATAATGGACTCTACATACTGTGCCAGTGTAACCTTTAAGGCTGTAATGCCATTCGAAAATCCAAGGGATTTTGTATTTTTTGGCAAAAATTAGTAGTAAGGGGGAATTGATGGTCATAAGAAGGGACTTTGAACTTAGTTTCAAAATAAAGGATTTGTACCCAGAGGATTTCAGGAATAACATCGTCATCTGGGCCATGGTCATTCCACCACTCAACAAACCAAGACAGGAGTTGACTGTTAAATTCACTATCGAAATTGACGAACCAATAATGACTAAAGGTTTCAGTTTGGAAAAGAAAATTTTTGAACCAAGCATTTATCTAGTCATAGTAAGTGAATGGGAGTGAGTATCTAACTTTTTGGGCTTAGAGGGATGTTTTCCCCATTCTTTAAGGGAGACAACCCTCAAAATGTACAGGGAGTGGTAAATGACTTTGGTTGGATCATTTCGATCAGGGACAAGTTTGATGAAGACAAATTTTGTTTGGTAAAGGATGTCTCTATAATATTGCAAGTTGTGACTTGGGATGTGTGGTATCCAATGATAATTTGGGGGGAAGAACTGTTTTACTAGGGCAATTGGATCATTTGTGTGAGAAAAATGAGGTTCAAGGAAGAAAAGGGTATGGTAAGTTTTTTGAAGATATTCTGATCTTCCTGGAGGGTTGTATTGGGGGAGAGGTGGAGTATTAGTGACTGGGGCATGGATTGTGAAAGGATTATATGGAGCAGTTAGTGTTGAACTAAAGGTAGGACACGGACCTAAGGGGGTTCCTAGCCTTGTAAACTTGTTTACTAAAGTGAGGGAAATAGAAGGTTCAGTTTTAACTAGGGGAGGGGTTCTGACCGAAGGGAGCCCTCCTATGGGACGTGGTTGTGGCTGTCTATTTGCCATCAGGGTTTTGCAAAAATTCTCTAATAAGAAAATCTGGGATTGAATTGTCACATCCACGAATGTATTCGATATCAAATTGGAAAATGCTTAAAATCGACTGTCATCTGGCAAAAATATGCTTAGTAACTATAATTTTAATATATTTTTCTAAAACATATTTGGCACTTTTGCAATCAACTCGAAGTAAAAATTTTTGATTTAAAATATCATCTTGGAATTTACTGATACATAGAACAATTGCAAGAATTTCTTCTTTAATAGTGCTATAATTACTTTGTGTTTTGTTCCATGCTTCAGAATGGTAACGAACTAGTTGTTTTGGAGTAGTAGGGGAGAGTTTTTGTTTTAAAATGCCTCCGTAACCAATGTTGGAGGCATCGGTTTCAATGATTTTGAAAGAGTTGACTGAAGGAATTCTTAAGCAAGGAAGAGTTTTGACATATTTTTTAATGTCCCTAACGATAGTTGTATGAATATCAGTCCATGGAGGGGGTTTGACTGTAAACGATCGAAGAGTGGTTTACATTGTTTTCGAAGATCTTTGTAAAATTCAGCAATATAATTTAAAGAACCAAGGAAGTGTTGTAACTGGGTTTTATCAAGAATTTGGTCTGGGAATTTGCCTGCAAATTCTATGAATCGACTAATTGGGTTGAATTGTCCTTGGGATATATCATAACAAAAAAATCTAACTTTGGTTTGAAATTTTTTTATCTTAGAAGCAAAGATGACTAAACCATTGATTTTGATGGTGTGGAAGAAAGAATTAAGATGTTTCCAACGAGCTTCAATGTTATTGGAAAAGATAAGAACATCATCAATGTAGACTATGGAAAAATGACTGAAAGGATTGAAAATATCATTCATAATATTTTGGAATTTACTTGGAGCATTCTTAAGGCCAAAGGGCATGACATTCCATTCGTAATGGCCAAAGGGTGTAGTGAATGCAGTTTTGTACTTATCTTTTTCTGTCATTTAAATTTGCCAGATGCCACACTTAAGGTCAAATTTGGAGAAAATGGTTGCTTGCTCAAATCGATTAATTAAATCTCTTTTGTTAGGGATAGGGTATCTTATCCATTCAAGGACTTGATTAAGAGGCTTCTAATTAATGACTAAACGTGGTACCCCTCGTTCTATTTCGGAATTTTTCTGGACGAAAAATGCTGAGCAAGACCAAGGTGATTTACTGTGACGTATGATTTTCTTTTGAAGAATGTAATGGATTTCTTTTTTACAAAATTCTAGAACTTCAACATTCATTTGAATTGGACGGGCTTTAGTAGGAATATTTTTATTAGTGAAGGACTTTATATAAGGAAGACTAGCAATATGTTGTTTCCTATGCCAAAAGAATTGGGTAGTTCCGAACATATTTCTTGAATAAGTTTATTTTCATATTGTTTTATCTGATTTTGAAAGGTAGGGTTTCTTAATTGGGTTTTTGTTCGTTTGTGAATTATTCTTCTTTTAAAGAATTTAAATGTTGTTCTTTATGATGAAGAATGTAAATATTTTTAGAGACTGAAAAATCAATGATGCTTTCGAGTTTTTTACTATAAGATTTTTGCAAAAAAGGAAAAGTAATATTTTGACCAAAATGTGTTGTAGAGATACCGTCATTATTTATGGTAAATGGGTAAAGAAGATATAAAAATGGAAGGCCAAGGATGACTGTATCAGTCATATTTTTTACTAGGACAAATGTAGTTTTAAAACAGACATTATCTTGACAAATATGAGCTTTGGATAATTCATACTTAATTTTCATTGCACTACTATTAGCAGAACTGAGTTTCTCATTTATTTTTTCATAGTATTTGCTAGGAATCAGGCCTTCTTGTATACAGTTATGATCAGCTCCAGAGTCAACTAGAGCAATGACAGTTTTTTGGTATTCCTTATTAATAACTAAGGTAACTTTTATTTTCCATTTTTTAAATGAGTTTTGGTTGATTAGATTCAAACCATTGGTTTCCTCCTCATTACATTGAAAGCGATTTGTGTTGTCATCATCCTCATTACTATCAGAGGAAGAGGAATGAGAAACTGAAAATTGGTGTGAAGTTTTGACTAGATCCTTGAGTTGGGTGTGAAAAAGGGTTTTTATATCTTGATTTTCATTCTTCAGAGTTTTAATTTCTTGTTTAATTATGTTGACTTCTGCTTGGAGGTCTTGTATAGTGATTTCTTTCTTAGGAGTAAAACGTTCAAGAGTTTTGTGAAGACTAAAATTTGGTTTGTTTATGGTAGGGGCTTGAGTATCTTTGTTTATTGTGAGTATTTTAGTAAGCTTTTGAAGATAAGAATTTTTTAAATCTGGGTCTTCGACTTTACTTATGAGATCTAGAAGAAGATATTGTTGTTCTTCTGCTTTGGTGAAAACATTAAGGGTTTTAGGTTTGTGACGATTCAGCATATTGACTATTTTAATACAACAACTGTCTTTGCACCCAAAACTAATAACAGGTGAATTGGGATTGTAGTCAGGGGATTCTGAAGAGGAACTAGATTCAATTTCAGTATCACTGTCACTTGTATTTTTTAACTCAAGAATTGTGTAAATTTGTTGTTTAGTTTCATCAGGGATTTCTAGTTGATTAATTTTATTTTTTACAGGACAATTTCTTGCGTAATGACCTTTCTTACTACACTTATAACATGTAACTTTATTTAGATCAATTTTATTATTCTTCTCAAAAGGTTTTGTTTTCCTCGTGTATTTGTTGTTCTTTCTAAACTTTTGTTTATCATAGAATTCATTATGTTGGAATTTTTTATTATATCTTTTATAATGGCGAGTATAACATTTCGGGAAGGATTTTGTTTATTTTGATTTTTTTGTTTGCCGAGATGGTGCAATTGGGGGTAATCCATATTGTTCACAGAATGTGCCCATTTCATATTTAGCCTTCTTTTTATCTTTACTAAGTTGATTATTAATTTTCATATCTTTACATATTTTGAGTCCAACTTTCTAGATTAAGCTAATAATATTACCGTAGGTTAGACTGTCATATTCAATAACACCAGTAGTGTTACTCAGTTCTGTGTGTATTTTATGAGAGAAAAGGCTCGGTAATCCATTAATAAATTTTTCTTTCCAAAATGATTTATTACTATCTTCTCGTAACATAACACGTGACAAGAAAGTATCTTTGTACCATCTAAAATCACTCAATGTAGGACATCTAAGGTTACTAAGTTGATCATGAATTCTATAGGTAATGTCACTAGGTCTACCAATGAAATGATCTATAATTATGTCAATTAATGTATTGACTCCATCAGGGAGTCCGATGTCAATTTCTTCATTAAAAATAAGGGTTTCATCTTCTATTTTTTGGACTGCATGTGTTGTATTGTCTCTTGCTTATTGGGTAAGATGTTCATCCTACCAATTTCTTAACATGCTAGAAAATCCGGAGGTGAGTAATTCTACAATATCAGGTTAAGGCATATTATGATGTGTGAGGTAACTATTGGCTGTCATAGAAAGGTGGTTTCATTTGTTTAAAATTTCTTGTTCAGAGAGTCCATCAATATTCCATTCATAAATTTTTTTAGATGACACAGAAAATTAGTTTTGGAAGATTCTTTCTTCATATTGAATATCGACAGGAATAGGTTAGGTATACCAATTTTTTGTAATACTGGTAGGGTTAACTGGTCGATGTATGATTCTATTGATCTTAAAGGCATTTTCTAACTTGCGTATATCCTTATCTATGTCTTCTTCGGACGAGGCTTCAGAGTTATCAGTATTGTTATGAGAATCAAAATTGAGAACTGTGAGGTTTCGTCCTTGATCATTTGTGATTCTAAGCCTTTTAATAATTTATCAATTTGGGCAGAGGAGTCACTTGTGCATGGTTTGTTAAGTAGTCCTTGACATTTTGTAGGAAGCTTGATTAGAGGGGAATCAATAGTTTTTGTCACAGGGGTGGAGGCGTCAAGTTTGGATTCTATTTTGTCCAATTGAGAACCTAGCGTACTTAAATATTGATTGGTGAAATTGTTTTGTTCAATAATATTTTCAGTTTCAGGATTAATTGCGGAGGTGACAACCTTAAAAGGGGAGGCTGTGATTTCTGTTCCAAGGTGGTTAACAATTAGGTTTTCTAAAGGAGGGTGACTGGAAGAAACAGTTATTTTATCATGTTTTGTCCATTTATGTTTTGTAAGAACATTAATATTTTTGTAGTAATTCTCAAGATAATCAAAGAAACTAATTTCTAGCTTTGATTATCTTAAGAATTACTACAAAAAAATTAATGTTCTTACAAAACATAAATGGACAAAACATGATAAAACAACTGTTTCTTCCAGTCACCTTCCTTTAGAAAACCTAATTGTTAACCACCTTGGAACATAAATCACAGCCTCCCCTTTTAAGGTTGTCACCTCTGCAATTGATCCTAATACTAAAAATATTATTGAACAAAACAATTTCACCAATCAATATTTAAGTACGCTCGATTCTCAATTGGACAAAATAGAATCCAAATTTGACGCCTCCACCCCTGTGACAAAAACTATTGATTCCCCTCTAATCAAACTTCCTAAAAAACGTCAAGGACTACTTAAAAATTCAAGCACAAGTGACTCCTCTGCCCAAATTGATAAATTATTAAAAGGCTTAGAATCATAAATGATCAAGGACTAAAAATCCCTCACAGTTCTCAATTTTGATTCTCATAACAATATTGATAACTCTAAAACCTCATCCGAAGAAGACACGGATAAGGATATACGTAAGATATATATACTATAGATATATATACTGTGCTGCATTATATGTAGATATATATTTTTTTTATACATTAGAGATTATATTAATAATAATACTATAGTAGTGCTAATATTATATATTATTCACACATACTTACTTATTTAACAACAATCTTAAGACAGATTTAAAAATTATAATATTATTATTTGAATATTAAAAATATGGTTTGTATATTTAATAACAGATGAACGGCAAGTAGTAGTGCTACAACTATGCCTACTGTTCATATCAGTCATGGAGAAAAATCCGAAATGTTTATTGGGGCAGAGTTCAAAAGGTGGCAACAAAAAATGATATTCTACCTTACGACTCTGAATCTAAGTAAGTTTCTGAATGGAACTGCCCCAGTGCTACAAGAGGGTGAGACTGACAGAACAAAAATTGGAGTTGTTGAAGCATGGAAGCAAGGAGACTTCATGTGCAAGAACTACATCCTCAATGGATTGGACAACACATTATATAATGTGTATAGTCCAATTGATATAGCTAAAGAACTATAGGAGTCACTCAACAAGAAGTATAAAACAGAGGATGTTAGTTTAAATAAATTCATAGTCAGACGATTTCTGGACTTCAAAATGGCATACTCCAAGACTGTGATGAGCCAAGTGTAAGAGCTTCAGCTAATTTTGCATGAGATACATGCTGAGAAGATGACATTGAGTGGGTCATTTCAAGTATCAGCTGTCATTGAGAAATTGCCGCCTACTTGGAAAGATTTCAAAAATTATCTAAAGCATAAGCACAATGAAATGGGGCCCAAAGACTTGATTGTCAGGTTGAGGATTGAAGAAGATAATCGTATATCTGAAAAGAAATCTGAGAATTCTTCAATAATCTCAAAGGCAAATGTGGTTGAGGTTGGCAATAAAAAGAGGAAATACTTTGGCCAAGGTCCCAACCAAGGACAGAATAAAAAGTTCAATGGGAAGTGTTTCGTCTATAGTAAGCAAGGACACCGTGCTAAAGACTTTCGAAGTGGTAAATCCCAGGATAACTCCAAAAACAAGACTACTGAGGTGCACATTAACGAGGAGGAGAGGTTAGCAACTGTTGTGTCAGTGCTAAACCTTTCAGCGGTAGTGACAGAAATCAACCTTGTGAGTAACAATAGAGAATGGTGGGTGGACACAGGAGCTACTCATCATATCTGCTCAGAAAAGAGAATGTTCACGACCTATAAAATTATAAATCATGGAGAACAACTCTACATGGGAAACTCCTCTATTTCCAAGGTTGAAGGATAAGGGAAAATAATACTACTTATGACCTCAGGAAAATAACTGACTCTGAATAATGTTCTACATATCGTAGACATTAGGAAGAACTTGGTTTCTGGTTCAATCCTAAGCAAGAATGGGTTCAAGCTAGTCTTTGTTTCTGATAAGTTTGTACTTACTAAGAATGGAGTGTATGTGGGAAAATGGTATTTAAGTGATGGATTATTCAAATTCAATGTAATGACTGTTGTACCCAAAATTAATAACAATTACTTCTTCTACTTACATGATTGAGTCATCTGAAATTTTGCATGGTAGGTTAGGACATGTTAACTATGATACTATTCGTAGATTAATTAACATGGATTCTATACCTAAAGTTAAGTTTGATATAAATGAAAAATGTCAAACTTGTGTTGAAACAAAATTAACTAGAACCTCATTTCACTCCATTGAGAGAAGCACTGAACCTCTAAATTTAATTCACAGTGATATTTGTGACTAGAAAACTGTGCCAACCAGAGGTGAAAAAAAATATTTCATCACATTTATTGATGATTGCATAAGATATTGTTATGTATACTTGTTAGGAAGCAAAGATGAAGCCTTGGAAATGTTTAAACATTACAAAAATGAGATTGAGAATCAACTTAGTAGAAAGATCAAGGTTTTAAAAAGTGATAGAGGTGGTGAATATGAAGCACCATTTACTGACATTTGTTCAGAACATGGTATTATTCACCAAACTACCGCTCCTCATTCACACCAACAAAATGGGGAAGCTGAACGGAAAAACCGTACTTTAAAGGAAATGATGAATGCCATGTTGATAAACTCTGGCTTAACCCAAAACATGTGGGGGGAAGTTGTGTTTTCTGCAAATTACATTCTCAATAAGATACCTCAAAAGAAAACTAATGTGACACCTTATGAATTATGGAAAGGTAGAAAACCTTCCTATAAGTTCATAAAAGTGTGGGGGTGTCTAGCAAATGTTAAAGTTCCTACACCAAAGAAAGTGAAGATAGGACCTAAAACTGTTGATGGTATTTTCATAGGTTATGCACTTAACAGTAGTGCATTTCGTTTTCTTGTGAATAAATCAGACATTCCTGATATTCATGGTAATACGATTATTGAATCAAGGAATGCTTATTTATTTGAGGATATATTTCCTTTTAAAGAAACAAAAGTTAAAAGTCCTCTTAAAAGAAACTATGATACTGCTAATAGCAATATACAAGAGGATGTTAACCAAGAGGTTATACCTAATGAAAATCAGGATCAACTTAGACGCAGTAAGAGAGCTAGAACGTCTAAGTCTTTTGGACCTGAGTTTCTAACCTATATAGTGGAGAATGAACCACAAAGCTTTAAGGAAGCAATGTGTTCTCCAGAAGCTCCTTTGTGGAAAGAAGCTATAAATAGTGAAATTGAATTCATCATGCACAACCATACTTGAGAGCTGGTGGATCTTCCTCCTAGAACTAAACCTTTAGGGTATAAGTGGATTTTTAAGAGGAAGATGAGGGTTGGTGGTTTAATTGATAAATATAAAGTCAGACTTGTTGCTAAGGGTTTTAAACAAAAGGAAGGCTTAGATTATTTTGATACATATTCATCAGTGACTAGAATAACATCCATTCGATTGTTACTAGCTATTGCAGCATTGCAAAATTTACAAATACATCAAATGGATATTAAAACAACTTTCTTGAATGGTGAATTAGAAGAAGAAATTTATATGGAACAACGTGAGGGTTTTATAGTTTTAGGGCAAGAAAATAAAGTGTGCAAACTGGTAAAATCCTTATATGGATTAAAACAAGCATCTAAACAATGACATGAAAAGTTTGACAAAGTGATATTGTCAAATGCATTTAGAATCAATGAGTGTGATAAATGTGTTTATGTGCAAAACACTCAACATAGATATGTCATTGTATGCATATATGTGGATGATATGTTAATTATTGGTAGCAATAATAATATCATTAAAACTACCAAAAAGATGTTGACCAAAACTTTTGATATGAAATATTTAGGCATTGCTGATGTCATACTAGGAATCAAGATTTCTAGAACATTAGATGGTCTGTTATTATCTCAATCTCATTATATTGAGAAAATACTGGAAAGAAGACATTGGTCTTGTTAAGACTCCTATTGATGTAAATCTTCATTTATAAAAAAAATACCGGTCTTAGTATATCTCAACTAGAGTATTCTCGCATTATAGGAAGCTTGGAGTATTTAATGGCATGCACACGACCAGACATAGCATACTCAGTTAATAAATTAAATAGATATACAAGTAATTCTGAGAAAATTCATTGGACTGCAATAAAGAGGGTCCTGAGATAGACCAAGAGTACTCAGTTATGCAAAATAAAAATGATATTTAATATAGAATACAACAACAAAAAATTCGGTAAATACAAAATTTGATTTTCAGTATGATGTGAATATATCTTATCCATTAAAATCCTACTCTTTACTGGTTCAGAGCAGCAAAGGCCATGTGATACTTTTTTCACGTGGGCTTTAAATAGTATTTTTATTTCTGGAATTCTGTAGATGTTTGGTCATATTTTGTTCGTGAGATGCTTAGATAATAATTATTATTATTTTGAGAGGTAAAATATTTAATATTATATTTACTTAAAATTGAACGAAAATCAAGTGATCTAAAAGTTGAATATATTTCACGTGATATATTTTATTAAAAGAAGTGTACACCAAGCCCAACATCTGATTTAGTATGAAATTTGGTTTGAATTTGAGCATAATTAAAAAATAAGTGAATTTAAAATTGGTAGCACGGAGGGTCTTAGGTGAATTAGTTTACCAAGCTTTCAACATATTGAATAACATGTTGAGTAGATATTGGGTGGATCTAAATTCTTCAAGTTATTTATTTATTTATTTATTTGTGATCAGCGATTTTTGGGTCCAATGTCATATCATTCGGACCCAAGAGATAGTCATGTTCAAAATAATCAAGACCTTGTGTTTTTAAACTTGAGGAAAAGGGACTAAAGCATGAGTCATTTTCACCTTGTCTACAAGAAGCAATAAATCAACCTCCTCTGGGTGAGAGGTGTAACGGGCCATGTTGGTTTATCAATAAATGAACTCACTCATATGAATATTTCGTTAAGAGAAGTGATAATTTCGCACCCAATATAATGACCCCAATACTTCTGAGTGCTGTCAATTTGAAGAAGGCAACAATTTAAAACTGAAAATGACACATAACTAAAGGAGGTTCAATATCAATATATATTGAGCCCTTATATTTACCAACAAAATCAGCCTCTTACAATATTAAATATATATATTTTTTCATTTCTTTTTCACATTGCGGATTGTAGTTATTGCAGGAAGCAAAATCATAATATGTCCAGCTATGAAGCACGGACACTTCGTCTAGGGTTACCATACCCATGTCGAACACACATATCCGTGTCTGACACGCCAAAAACGTGTCCTTGAATATTTTAAAATTGGACACGCAGCGGACACTCGAGGAACATGCGGAGGACACTCAGGTGACACTCGGTGGATCGGTTATTTTCATGAAAGAGAGACAAATTTTGAAGTCAGTAATTTGACGAGTCACTTACGAAACTTTAACACCTCTAATTCAATCTTTTACTTTGAAAACACTTGGACATATTTGTTGCTCCTCACCATATAAGAGGAATTGGAGCATATATTCATTCATCCACTCTTTGAAGAAGAACATGTGGTATACTCCACTCTTCGTCTTCTATCACCTGGGCTTCTGAGAGGATTATTTAATCAACCAAAACCTACTTTTTCCTGAGACAAAAGACTACTAGATTTTGGTATTAATGAAAAATAAGATCTATCAAGTGAATGCTCTAGAAGCTAAGGCAAGCAATTTCCTCACTCGGGTGATCGGAAGAGCTTAAGTTGTTTTATCCTTCTGGTGTGCATGGGGAAGACCTAGAAGATATCCATCAAATTCTGAATTTTCAAACTGGGTCTCAAAAAACTTCTACAATATAACAATGGAGAGAGTAAGATGTGAGATGTTGGGGAGATGTATTTGATTTCTTGGATGATAGTGGAATGAAGAATCTTGAAAATGTCAAATATTTTCTTTAATCTATTTGTTTATTTTTGTTTGTAATTTTATTTGGTTTTCATTGTTTAAGTAATAAATGAAGTATTTGTGTGAATATGTATATATAAAAAAAATTATGTTTTCTTATAGACATGTCTGAGACGTGTCATGCCCTATTTTTTTAAAATTTGACATGTCGTCATGTCCGTATTGTGTCCTATCTATATCCCCGTATCAGTGTCCATGCTTCATATATGTCCAAGGTTCTCCTCAACTATATAAATATACATATTGTTGGAAAATGTTTCAAAATATTTTGATAATAATCTACTAAAAATATTTTTTTATAATTATATTTTTAGTGATTGATTCATTCTCATTCAATTTGTATGCATGTATTTTGGTCGTTCATGCATCGTAGTTTGTGAAATACATTTTGAAAAGTATGATACATGAATGATTAATTTGATTTATTTTATTGAAGTATGAATTTTCTAAATTCATGTATCTTGAAGTTTGTGAACATTTATTAGGCTTATCTTTAATGGCCTATATAAAGAACACTTGTTCATTTGAATGTATGAGCAAGAAAGAATAAAATAGTTTGAGAGTGGAGAAAGATGGATAAGATAATATTGATCAAGGGGATCATGTTTATTCCGTTTCATACTCAAGTTTTTATCTGTTTATAATTTTAGAAGTTTTATCTTCAAGTTTTCTATTGGGCATTCTGAAAAGGGATTAAGTGTTGCACCCAATAGTGTATTATGCAAATACACTGTGGTGGATAGAGTCCAGAGTTGGTTGAATCCTGGAGATAGAGCTACCATGATTCCTTGTATCTTAGTGGGAGGCTTCGACTATATTCAAGAAGTGTTCACACACTTCCAAGCAATGTCCGGGTTTTCTTGAATTTTATTTCCGCCTTTCCGCTATATATGTAAGTGTAAGTGATTTTCTTGATTTTATGATCACCTATTTTATTGTTGGGGTGATTACAAGATGCTCCTGATAGATTCACGAACTATGGACAGTCTTCGCTTCGCTTTCCCTATTGAAAAGAGATACCCCCCCCCCCCTAATTAGTAACTAACAAGGCATATGAAGCATAAATAATTAGCAAATACCATTGCAAATAATCAATATCATCATCCTTGATGATACATGAGATTTAAACAATGATTGCAGTGCAATTAGAATAATAATTAGAGACTATGAGAATAATTAGCAAATACCATTGCAAATAATCAATATCATCATCCTTGATGATACATGAGATTTAAACAATGATTGCAGCGCAATTAGAATAATAATTAGAGACTATGAGAATAATTAGCAAATATCATTGCAAATAATCAATATCATCACCTTGATGATACATGAGATTTAAACAATGATTGCAGCGCAATTAGAATAATAATTAGAGACTATGAGAATCCTTTCATTCTCCAAGATACAAGTAATAATACTTGCTTTTAATAATAATGTTTACTTTCTTTATTAAAATTAGCAGGACCGACATAAGCATATTACCTTGCCTTTTTGATTCTTGGGTGAACATGGATGCAATTAATTCTTGAAGTGCTACTACACATATATGGAGTTAAAACATCATGCTTGGGACGTAACTTAGAATAGTGTGTTATTCACGTTTACATGTATAAGGCTAATCTTAATGATATTGTAACTAAAATAATAATATGCTATTAACTGTGACCATGTCAAAGAGGTCTTGGGGAGTCATTACTTGTAGTATTTAATTAATTACACTCCTAATTGATGATGCGTAGAAAGATCGGGTAGAAAACGATGTCGTTCCTGTCAAAAAGAACAAACAGTGACCGAAAGAGGTACAGGTGGGGTACCGGCCAAATAGGCTCCGACGGTCAAGTTAAAACTTGAATCGCTCAAAAAACTATAGCAGGAGTAATGGTGGGTGATTATTGCATACTTCTTTAGGTTGACCCAACCCTATATTTATAGGGTCTTTGATGCGGTGGTTGATAGAGTTGTAGCGTGTCGTATATATCTTGACAACCACCTATATATATCCTGATAGGATTCTGATAACTGCCCGTAGGTATTCTGTTGAGATGTGTAAAGTCCTAGTAGCAGGTAGTCGGTTGACAATCCTTATCTGCACGTGTCGTACAAATTATACCTATCAGTTGCCCCCTGTTCCCGAATTCGCTTACCGAGTTTAGGGAACGAAATTTCTTTTCTGTCGTGATTTATTTATACATATATATATTTACAGTAAAATTTAATCCCTTCAAAAATTTCTTTCAAAAATTTAAGGGGTCATTTTATTAATTACGAAAAACCTTTAACTAAGGGTTTCTAAATAATTATGTAGAATTCTGTGGGTAGGAAAGCTAATTAATTTTCACTCCCACTATCTGAGATGCTCTTTGATTAGATTGTAAAGGCTTATTTATACGAATATTATATACATATATATATATATATATATATATATGTATATGAAAGAGGTATAGCAAAGTCAACAATTGTAGGTACTTGTCAAACACACATTATATATATGTGTACAGGTGTAGTGTAGGGAAGGAAGTTGGGAGGCTGGTCTGTAACCCACGCTCGCTTGTGGTCGGCCTAAGCCTGATTTTCCTCTCTTGCCAGACATGTGTCCCAACTGGCTGCAACGGATACAAAATTTAAACAATCGGTCGTGTGAAACACGCTCGCTTACGGTCGGCCTGCACCTGATCTTCCTCTCTTGCCAGGCATGTGTCCCATCTGGCTGCAATGCTCATTTTGAAAAATGGACTGCAACGGCTACATTTTGCTGCAACGGATATATTTTGTTGAATCTATAAATTCTCTCTTCGACTCCTCTTTTACCATTCAATCATCGGCTGTATTCCTGGCCAACATCCGATAAATCACTAGCTCCATTCTATTTGGCAGTAGCTTGCCTCTTCCCTTTTCTTGGTTTACATATTTTTTTTTTATTTGCCAGAATATTTTTACAAAAATATTTTATGGCACCAAAAAATGTAGGGGACGTAATTTCCCATGTCCACCCGACCATGCTTGATAAATTGAAGACGAAATTTGTATTTCCTTACGAAGTTAAGCTAAACTGTCCAGGTATAAACCAAAGGGCGCATCACTCTCTTCCACATGGGATGTTTCTTTACACCTCATATTTTGATGTTGGGTTGCGCCTTCCGCTTCCCCGACTGTCGAGAGAGATCTTGGACCATTTTGGTCTCCTCCCTTCCCAACTTTATCCGAATGCCTGGAAGGTTATTCTAGGGGCTCCTCTTCTCTGGTGCCTGTGCGGGAATGGATCCATGTCTCTTCAAGAGTTTCTCTCTTGCTATTACATTCAGCGCAATGGTGCTTGGGCCAATTTCTTAACTGCAGTAAAGGGCTTCCCACTGAAGACTGGTGACAATCCAAAGTTTTGGTGGAGTCATTTCTTTCACGCTAAAGGCAACGGATTGGAGTTCCTGGACGCGGTCGAAGGCGAGGACAATGGTCTGTCCGTTCCAAATAAAGTGGGTGATCTTACGGAAGCGGGTAAACTTTCTTTTATTTATTTTATTTATTTTTTATTTTTAACACATCTTCTCTTCTTTTCTGTAGCGAAAAAGAAGCTACCATTATTTCACCGGAAGAGAAAAAACATATGAAGGAGAGACTGAAGAGGTCAAAAGTTTTCTTGGCCCGTCATAAGGAAGAGTCTTTTTTTGACTCAAGTGCTTTGTCAGGTTATTGTCTTGGCTTTCGTGGAAACCATAATATCCCACCCGTACCTCCTTTCCTTGACTCTCCGAGTGGGATTTCATAAGCTTCCCCATCAAATCCGGAGCTCCATTCTCCGGTATCTGGAGGATGTCGGGTAACTGTTGACTCTGGTCAGACCTCCCCCGCTCCTCCGACGACCGACAATCGGGCACTCTCCAGTCCTCCCCCTATTTTCTGATGGGAGTCAGGCACTTTCTACTCCTGGAGATCCTAGCTCATCCCTGATAGTTGGCATCAGTTGAGCGACTGGAGATCTTGACTCACCCCCGACAGTTGGCGGGAGTCGGGCTCCTTTCACCAGTTTCAGTGCAGGTATCATCATTAATTGTTTTTTTTTTTTTAGTATTACTTATTTGCTTTGTCTCAAATACAATATTTTATTGTGTACACAGGGGTATCTCAGTGGTTTCCCCAGGATGTGCTTGATAACTTTTTAAATAAAAAGCGCAAGACCGGTTTGTCTCCACCGATTCCCTGTTTCTCCTCCTCCCTGCCTGGCTAATGTTCTTCTCCCTCTCACCAGATAACGGCGAGAGCATCTTCTGGTCCCGTTAGGACCTTGGATCTTGATGCAAATACTATGAGCATGGGGCTTGCCGTTCAGACGGGGTTCAACCAGTTCTCTAGACCGCCTACTTTCGGCCAGTCTTCGCGACCTGGGTCCATTTTTGGGATGTCCGCCCCTGAGTCCAAGTCTTCATCGGGTGATACCATGATGTCTAGCGTGTAGGTAGCGACTGAAAAACTCATGGGCGCTTTGATGGACGAGGACCTCCAGTCATTGGAAAATGAGAATGAATCTATTCTAGATGTTTATCGGAGATCTCTCCTTGATGTCGAACGGGTTAGTATATCTGCATTATTTAATGTCCGCTTTTATATTTTGTATGTTGAACCATCTTTCTTTTTGTAGAATTTGACCCGAGGCAGGTACATAGCCCATAGATGCATGCGAGCCGAGTCTGAGAGAGATAAGATGGCTGTCAATCATCAAGCGGAGATCAACGAGCTTCGGGGCCACTATGAGCGTCAACACCGGCAATTTGAGACCGCCCGACTGGAGGAGATCAACAAGCTAAAGGGGACTCATCAATTTGACCTCAAGAGGGCAGAAGAGGAACATGCCTCTCTTTTGGCCCAAAAGTTGGGCGAAGCAAAGATTGCTGCAGTTGAGGAATTTAGACATTCTCCTGAGCTTCAGGAGCAACAATTAGTTTATTACCTTGGTGGTTCTGAGGATTTCCGTGAGCAGGCGACTGCCTTTTATCCAGCACAAGATTTCACAGGATTCAACCTTAGTGGATGTCATAGGCAGTAGTTGTTTCTTTTTCTATGTTGAAATCTTGTAATGTCGTTGTGATGTTTCATTTTCTTTCATTTTCATCTGATGTACTTTGAAAGTTTATAAATGAAATGATGTTTATGGACCTTGATCCCTAATTTATGTAGAAAAAACTTAACCTTTCATATTAAGGCAGTTTTTGTGAGAAGATGAGTAATAATTTTACTCTCTTTTGTTTGTAGGATTTGGGCTTCACTCAGCCATATCCTTTCAATAATAAGATTATAACCCCGAGCTTCACTCAGCCCCCCCTTTCCGCTAGGGGACCCATTTTTTTTTTGGGTGGAAGAATATGTTTATGATAACACAGTAGGTGCTCAATAATTATAGAAATTTGTTTTTCTCTTTATTGATAATTGGCGGGATAACCGCTCTAACAATTAATGTAAATTAAATAAATTCTACTGCATAATGCTCGATGGCCTATTGCAAACTAAATTTAATTAAGTAAATGAAACTATTCAAAATGATGCTAAAGAAAATAAAATAAAGGGTAGCCTAAACTGATCCTGATGCTACCTTTCCACTTTTACTGGTGATACTTTCTCAAGTGCTGCGCATTCCAAGGACGGGGTAGCTGCTTTCCCTGGAGGGTCTCTAGCCAGTATGCCCCCTGCCGATATGTGCGGATTACCCTGTAGGGGCTTTCCCAGTTGGGAGCCAGTTTTCCCATTTTCACAATTTCACGGTTGCTGGTGAGTGGGGTGACTTCCCGTAGGACAAAGTCTCCTGGATGAAACCTTCTCTGTTTTACCCGCGCATTGTATTATCGTGACATTGCCTGTTGGTAGACAGAAACCCTCATATGGGCTTGCTCCCTCTTTTCCTCAATAATATCTAAGCTGACTGCCAATTCCTTTTCATTATGTTCTGAATCATAATGACTTGTCCTGTAACTTTCCAAACCGATTTCAACTGGGGTCACAGCCTCACTACCAAAAGCAAGGAGAAAAGGGGTCTCACCCGTGGGTGTTTTGGCCGTAGTCCTGTAAGCCCACAGTATAACGGGCAGTTGTTCAGGCCATAACCCCTTGGCCTTCTCCAGACGCTTTTTGATCATCCCAAGAATTGTTCTGTTGGCAACCTCCGCCTGCCCGTTAGCCTGCGGGTGTCCAGGAGAAGAGTAGTGATTTTTTATTCCTAGACTCGAACAAAACTCTCGGAATATACTTCCTTCAAACTGTTTTCCATTGTCAGACACTATGACCCAGGGGACGCCGAATCTGCAAATGATCGACTTCCAGGTGAAGTCTTTGACATTTTTGGCAGTGATTCGGGCTAGTGGTTGTGCTTCCACCCATTTAGTGAAGTAGTCAATCGCTACTATTGCAAATTTGGTCTGACCCTTACCCCGAAGCAATGGGCCAACCAAGTCAATTCCCCATTGAGCGAAATGCCATCGCCCAGTCATGGGTGTTAATTCCTCCGCTGGAAGTCTGGGGACATTAGCAAATCGCTGGAACTTGTCACATTTCTTCACGTACTGTAATGCGTCATTTTGTATTGTCGGCCAGTAGTACCCTTGTCTTATAGCCTTATGGGCTAGAGATCTGCCTCTTGCATGATTTCCACATAAACCCTCATGAATCTGTTTGAGGATGTAGTTTGCCTCAGTAGTAGAGACACAACGCAAGTATGGAAGAGAAAGACTCCTCTTATAAAGAACTCCGTTGATGAGAGCATATCTGGTAGCACGAAGCCTTATCTTTCGGGCTTCCATTCGGTCTTCTGGTAATTCCTCATCTTGGATATACTTGATGATAGGTTGTGCCCATTCCATACCTTGTTCCACTTGCATGATCATTATAGTTTCCTCATGGTGAATACTTGGTTGATGTAAATGTTCCAAGGGAAATATATCATCCTCTTGCTCAATAGCTGTAGCTAATCGGGCAAGGGCATCTGCATGGCCATTCTCTTTTCTTGGTATTGGGCAGATTACGCATTTTTTGAATTGACCGATCAATTCATTTACCTTCAGTAGGTAAGCCTTCATTGTTTCTCCTTTCGCTTCATACTCCCCATTGACCTGGCCTGCAACCAGTCGGGAGTCGGTGTTGACCTTCAGGTAGGGTGCCTGCAAGGTTTGCGCTATTCGGAGTCCTGCTATTAAAGCTTCATACTATGTTTCGTTATTGGTAGCTTTAAACTTGAACCAAAGGGCGTAAGGGAATCTTTCTCCCTCAGGAGTGATTAAAAGCAATCCTGCCCCGCTCGCCTAAGAGTTGGATGAACCATCCACATATAATATCCAGAGCACCTCCGGGTCTATTGGTCCTTCTGCCTCAGGAATGAGTATTTCTTCAGCAACTTCAGGGGCTTCTTTTAGAGGATAGGTGAACTCCGCCACAAAATCTGCAAGTGTTTGTCCCTTAATCGCTGCTCTGGGCTTATAGCGGATGTCGAACTCTCCCAACTCAATTAACCATTTCACTAGGTGACCGGATGTTTCCGGCTTGTGGAGTACCTGCCTGAGTGGTTGATCAGTAAGGACTATTATCGTATGAGCCTGAAAGTATGGCCTTAATCTCCTAGCAGAAATAACGAGGGTGAATGCCAATTTCTCCATTACTGGATACCTTTCTTCTGCTCCCCGTAAGGCTCGACTTGTGTAGTAGATTGGTCTCTGAATAGACCCATCGTCTCTCATTAGGGCAGAACTTACTGCCGTTAAGGAGACAGCTAAGTAAAGTAGAAGTTGTTCCCCTGGTACTGGTCGGGCCAACAGGGGTGGAGAAGCAAGATAACTCTTCAAATCCACAAATGCATGTTCGCACTAAGGGGTCTACTCAAAGGTCTTTTAAAGCACCTTGAAGAAAGGAAGACATCTGTTAGTAGCTCGATAAATTAGCCTGTTGAGGGCAGCTACCTTTCCCGTCAACCGCTGCACATCTTTGGTTGACTGGGGAGATCTCATGTACAGGATGGCCCGAATGTTTTCCGGATTAGCTTCAATGCCTCTTCTACTGACCATGAATCCGAAAACTTTTCCTGATGATACACCGAAAACGCACTTGGTTGGGTTAAGGCGCATTTGGTGTTTTCGAAGCACCTCAAAAACTTCTTCAAGGTCCGCCAGATGATTCTCTTTTTTGACACTTTTCACTAATATGTCATCTACGTAGACCTCCATGTTCCTTCCAATTTGATCTTTGAACATGTTGTTGACCAATCTCTGGTAGGTAGCTCCAGCGTTCTTTAACCCGAAGGGCATGACTTTATAGCAGTAAATGTCTCGATCGGTGATGAAAGATGTTTTCTCACAGTCAAGAGGGTGCATGGGGATCTGATGGTAACCCGAATATGCATCCATAAAGCTAAGTAGTTCATTCCCTGAAGTAGCCTCTACCAGCATGTCAATTATTGGTAACGGAAAACTATCCTTTGGACATGCTTTGTTCAAATCTGTAAAGTCGACACAAAGCCTCCATTTTCCATTCGCCTTCTTTACTAGGACCACATTTGATAACCAGTCGGGGTAGTGGACCTCTCGAATGAAGTCCGCCTTTAGAAGCTTGTCAACCTCCGACATTATAGCTGCATTCCTCTTTGGGGCAAACGTTCTTTTCTTCTGTTTTACAGGCTTGGCAGTAGAATCCACATTCAGGCGATGTTGCACAACTTAAGGATCAATGCCAGATATATCTTCATGTGTCCAGGAAAACATGTCTTGATTTTGTTTTAAGAATCGAATAAGTTGATCCTTAACATCATCGGGGAGTAGAGACCCGATGCTTTCTGTTTTTCGATTCCCGCCTTCTTCCAGGCTTACCTCTATGAGGTCCTCTACTGGCTCTGGTCGGTGAGTATTTTGACTTGAGACTAATTCAAGACCTTCGATAGTAAGTGATTCCCGTGACCTTCTATCTTTTAGAGCGGCTGCATAGCATTCCCGTGCCATAGCTTGGTCTTCTCTTACCTCTCCTAGACTATGATCAGTTGGGAACTTCATTAGCAAGTGGTAAGTTGAAGTTACTGCTTTCAATGAATTAAGAGTTGTTCTTCCGATGATGATATTATAGGTGGAAGGGCAATCCACTACAAAAAAATCTACCATGATGGTAAGCTGTCTTGGAGCCACCCCTACAAAGAGAGGAAGGGACACTATCCCTAGTGGATAAACCTTCTCTCCAGAAAAACCGACTAGAGGCGATTTGGATGGCTTTAACTGGTCCCTTCCTATACCCATCTTGTTGAAAGCTTCAGAGAATAGCAAATCTGCAGAACTTCCATTGTCGATCAGCACCCGTCGGATAGTAAAATTGGCCACTACCACGGTAATTACCAGTGGGTCATCATGGGGATGTTGTACTCCCCGTGCATCATCGTCAGTGAAGGTAATGACCTGCTTTTCTAGTCGTGGTGATTTGGAAGGTGGAGTAGAGGTATCCACCTCCTGAACCTCCATCATATTTCTAGCCCTTCTCGCATGAGCTTTTCGGGATGAGCTTGTTTCTCCACCTCGAGCAAACCCTCTAAAAATCACATTGATCACCCGAACCAGCTGTTTATCTGGTGTGCGACTTCTTCGGGGAGCATCCTGTCGGCCTTTTCCTTTATCGCCATTGGTCGTGAATCGGCTCAAACGCCCTCTCTGGATCAGGCTCTCAATCTGATTTTTGAGGTTGATGCATTCATCTGGCGTATGTCCATGGTCACGATGAAAGCAACAAAACCTATCGCGCGCCCTTTTTGATGGATCCGACTTCAGCCTGGGTGGCCAGGATAATGAATGATCGTCTTGTATCTGAAAAAGGATCTCGCCTATTGGCTTGTTCAATGGAGTGAAGCTAGTGAACTTATCTTGACTCTTTGCAGGTCGAGATGACCTATCCACAGTTGGTTGGGTTCTCTGGCCTTTAGCTTCTCTCTCGTCCCTGGTAGTTATTGCTGGTCTCTTTTTCTCCACCTTCTTTTCTTCAGTCCCTTTTCCTTTTCGGGCATTCATGGCATCCTCCGCATTCATATGCTTCTGGGCTTTAACAAGTAGTTCTGCCATCGTCTCGGACGGTTCTTTTGATAAGGAAAAAAGAAACCTAGAAGACTGTAATCCTCCCATGAAGGTTGTCACTGCTACGTTATCATTAACCTCATCAACCTGTAGCATCTCATTATTGAACCGACTTATATAATCTCGAAGCGACTCTCATTTATCTTATTTGACGTTTAGCAAGTAGGTGGCAGGCTTCCTATGTCTCCGCCCGGCAATAAAGTGTCCGATAAATTTCCTGCTTAACTCGTCGAAGTAACGAATAGAACCGGGCCTCAACTTATTGAACCAAACCCGGGCTGACCCCTTTAGGGTGATGGGAAAAGCCCGACACATGATAGGATCTGGGACAGCCTGTAGATGCATGAGTGCGTTAAAGGTCTCCAGGTGGTCAAGAGGGTCCTTGGACCCGTCAAAGTTCTCCAATTGTGGCATTTTGAACTTGTTAGGTAGAGGAACACTCATCACCAAAGCATCAAAGGGGGAATTAGTCTTCTGTAGGATTTCATCCACAATAGCGGGGCTTTTTCCCTTCATTATATGTGCCATACCTTCCATCTGTGCTTTCAGGTCTTGGATCTATTGATCCACACCCATGACTTCTGTAAGATCATCGGGTGTCCTGCCTCGTCGGGTGCTCCTGATCACCGTCCTTCGATCCTGGTTGTGGCTATGCTCTGCCCCCTCTTCCAAATTATTATGTCATGTCACATCCAGAGCGCGAGGAATGAGACCAGCCAGTCGTTGAAGAAGCAAAGCGTTTTACTGGTTCTGTTGGATCAGTTGGTCCATCCCTTGGGCCAGAGTTTGAACCTGTTGTTCTAATACTGCCACACATTCTGTAGGATCGTTTTATCTGACAGGGTCTGAATTTTGGGGACTTTCGGAGTTGTGTGATGACCTGTCATCACCAACTTCTTGGTCTCCCAGATAAACACGTGCCTCATCTTGGCCATCATGTCGGGGAGGATGCACTGGAGGTAGACCAATATGGGCCGGTGGTACTCCTTGGTTGGTTGGGAGGAAGGGATCATTGGGTTGTCCAGAGGCATCACCCACCTTACTTTTGCTTCGTAGTTGGACCATTCTAACGCTTTCTGGAAGTAAAAAGTTGTCGCTTCCCACAGACGGCGCCAACTGATGATGCGTAGAAAGATCGGGTAGAAAACGATGTCGTTCCTGTCAAAAAGAACAAACAGTGACTGGAAGAGGTACCGGTGGGGTACCGGCCAAATAGGCTCCGACGGTCAAGTTAGAACTTGAATCGCTTAGAAAACTATAGCAAGAGTAATGGTGGGTGATTATTGCATACCTCTTTAGGTTGACCCAACCCTATATTTATAAGGTCTTTGATGCGGTGGTTGATAGAGTTGTAGCGTGTCGTATATATCTTGACAGCCACCTATATGTATCCTGATAAGATTCTGATAACTACCCGTAGGTATTCTGTTGAGATGTGTAGAGTCCTAGTAACAGGTAGTCGGTTGACAATCCTTATCTGCAAGTGCCGTACAAATTATACCTATCACTAATAATATTAGTTATTGATTAGTAGACAAAGGTTATGTTTGGCATAATTTCTGTTTCTGGCTTTCAGCAGAGGAAAAAGAGAAGTAAAATTTTTTTTGAGAAGCTGGTACCCCCAGCTTCTTTAAAACGCTCTTCCAAGGTCCTAAAACTCATCTAAAAGTTTTGTCAAACAGTGTGAAAAATTATTTTTCCCTCCACAAAGCTAAAATCAGCGTTTGAAAAGTCAATCCAAACATGACCTAAGTATTAATAAGATCCCTTATCTATTGACATTATAATATAGGTTGCCGCAACTTTACGGAGCTCGAAATTACAAATAATTGCAGAGTCATCAGCAATTCTTTTGGTTCTACAAAAAAAATGAGATAAGAATGGGAAAAAATTTTATTTAGTGTTTGGGTACACACTCTATACTGGACCTGTCAATAGATCAGATTTTGATCCGAATCCGATCTGATTAGCCGGATATGGATTAAAAATAAAATCCGATAATCCGATTACGATCTGAATCCGATAATTCAATTTCTCAACAAATTGGATTTAAATTAGCCTAATCTGATCCGATAATAATCCGATCCGATATATATAATAATATAAATAAATAAAAGTATTATATTAACCAAAATAATTCATTAAATTTGTATATAATACATAATAAATTTAAAATGTATCAACTGGTTTAAAGTTTAAACTAACTTCCTAAAATCAGCCCACAATTTATAACCAAAGAAACCCATAATTCATAACCCACAGCAGAAAGTTAAAGCCTAAAATAACCCATCTCAAAAGCCCACAACCCACCCCCAGTTTAATTCATCAACCCATGGCCTATCCATCCTAATTCTTAAATAAATCCTAGTTGAATTTGAGAATTAAGACTAGCTGCCCACTTGTATAAACTTTATATATATTATATATTATAAAAATACACATAAAGAGAACCTAAGTTGCGCATGCCCTAACTCCCTCATCTAACTCTCTCAACTCTATGAAGCGCTCTCTCTCGTGGATTGCAACTCTCTCTCTCTCTTTCTTAATCACAAACACAGGCGCGACTCTCTATCGATGTATACTTTGGACTTTAGAGAAAAAAAATTAGTTTATTGTCATCATTTTTTAATAACTTTTTTTTAGATTATGTATATTTATTTGTTAATTCTTGTACTCTTGATTTTGAGCTTGTTTAATTACTGGTTCGTTGTGTTCTACTGTTCTTGTTTAGGGTTTGGTTAGGGTTGTCCAAATTTAAATTTTTTTAAGAATTGTTCATTTTGTGAAGGGTTAGCTTAAGATAATCGGGTATGTGATAAGTGCCAAATATTGTCCATTTTAAGCTCCTATCTTGCTATTGTTATTTCTTTACATTCCATTATTTAATAGTTTTTATGCGATTTGCGTGTTTAAGTGTGTCTCGAGAGTTTAATGAAGAAAACGAGCTAACTTTGGTAAATTAACTAAAGTCCTTGTGTCTATCAAAAGAGAGAGTAAAAGAGCTGTTTTCAAGCGAAAAGTGTCTCCCGAAGGACATAAATGTTATTTTCAGAGTCGCAACTTCAGGAAAGACATTACAGGAGTCGAGGGGGTTCAAACGAAGCAATTATCAAGAAAAGTGGTTTCCAAGAATTTTGTTATGCTTACAGTAGCTAAAAGTGGCTGGAAAGTGTAAAAACTACGCTTATGGATTAAGGCTCAAAAAGGGGTTACGTTTAAGCATAGCTTGACCTACGCTTAAGCGTAGGGTAATGCGTGGAGCAATGGTGAAGTTCCAGTTTTGACCCAACATAAATTGTTTTGGCTCAACTTCGAATCCAACACTTCTATATACGTGATTTATATGTATTGTACATCATATTGATGGGTTTGACTCAGTTTGGAAGAGAATCACACAAAAGGGGAATCCTACTCTCAATAGGAGAAGTCTAATGCAAATTAGGATTTCCCTCAGTTTTGTCTATAAATACTATGGTTTACTACAGATCTAGAGAGCTTGAATTTACAGATTTTTTAGAGCATTTTCTCTGAAGATTCATATCATTCAAATGGAGGAGTCATTCAAGACCTAGAGATCCGGAGAGAAAGAACATGGAGGTCGTATCTACATCAACGATACAGTCACCGTATACCATGATCAACTAACTCGGTATCTAGGGTTTTCTAGCAAAACCTATCCAAGTAATATAGTTCCATATTTGTTTTTAATTGTAACAAGGGGAAACTGTGACCACACTGTGATGATTGTGTAGATTACTGATCAAACTTATTCTTAACAAAAGGTTTTATATTTATTCTAAATTATTGTCTTATATTGAATGAATATATTATTTTAACCAATCATTTATATTAAACATAGCGTGATTTTCTACACAATGGTGCTTAACACTTGAAACCCTAGGTTTACACAGGTCATGCCTCGGCGAGGTAATATAGAGATGTTTTAGTTTAATTTTATGCTGTAGGAGTAGATTAGAGTAAAGTAGATGGCATGTACTAGTTACACTATATCCGGTTGATAGTATCTGTTTTGGGATGTATTCGACTATTTGCAGTACGTCTGATTCACAGTGATGGATCTCCTTTTTGCAATTGAGCAAATAGAGGACTATATTATGCGGTTAGTGGTGGAACGATGAAAACCATGGTTTTTCTCTATCTTGAATCACAATCGCAATTTATTTTCTATTTTAGTTATAGATCTCAAACCAAATCAAACAAACTCTTTTTTAAACATAATTCAATACTTTTAAATTGCTAGAGTGAATAATTCAAGTCTCTGTCGGATTGATATTCCCTTTCTCAAACTGATTTTGTACTACAATATGATTCGTGCGCTTGCGATAGGTAAAACCTAAGCTGTCGTAAGGGGCTGTTTTTAACCATTATTTTTACCACCCCTAGATAGACACCAGTATGGATTAGTTATGCAAAAATCCGTCTGATTATCGGATCGGATTGATCTTGATCATGTTTGAATCCTACCCATTTACAGGTCTATTCTATACATATATATATACACACACACACATATTAACAAGCTTTAAAGTGTGGAGTCTTAAGCAACTTTATTTCAAGCAAGTGTTATTTCCCATGTATACTTTGAATTAAAGTATCCCAATAGTTGAAAACTTGATTGTTTCTTGAATTGAGATCAACATATTTATCTACCAAACTTTGATGGAACTCCGAGCACATACTCTCGAATGAAATTAGATTTGGAGATATGTTTATGTAAAGTTGTCAAGTGCAACTCTACTACTTCGATACAGATCGATAGACTTATTTATATACACACGCGTGTAGGTATTGAGAGAGATTTTCATTTTATTCTTTTATGCATAAATATAAGATATGTATTGAGGCAGATCTAGGACTCAAGGAACAAACGCTGAAAGATTTAGAATACATGCTTTCGAATGACAAGCACGTAAATTGCTATGTATGATTAACTCACAATAATAATAATAATCTGTATTGGGTTTGGGTCTGTTAATGTTTATATGCACCAACATTAAGTTAGAAAATAATAAAAATATAATCGAGTAGTGATGTTACTCATCTTTGTGAAGAAGTGTTATGCATGCCTCAATCAACATCAACCAACAATGTTTTAAGGATTGCCTCTGAGTAGTGTGTTGCTTGAAGCAGCTTCCTTTCTAGTTCCATGTTGTGTTATTTTTTACAGCAAAAGACGTCTCCAAAGGTTGTTCGAATCGGCGACGTACACACTATGTGGTAGAGGTTGTCACGCCCCGAAATTCAAGACTCCGTCAACGAAGCCCAAGAACTCCAAAAGTGACGTAAAGAATGAAATAATCACGAAATAAAATAAATGCGGAGGCAAAAAGGTAATACCAAACCAATCTTACAACATATCAAAGACCACTAAAACATGCCCAAGGTATGGTGAGAGGAGTAATGGAACACGTGGGAGAGAACATAGACAAAAGGGAGTTCGAGTATTTGACAGCCAAACCTCGAGGTGTACTTCGAGTACTCGAGTTATGCGCCAATGTGCGCAACTTAGCACATAATACAGAGGGATTCATGCACCACACCACGCCATCATCACTTTACCGAGTACTCGAGATAGTGCAAGTTCAAAAAAAATGAATAAAATGCTTATTTAAAACTTTAGTAAATTCTCCGTCTTACCTCTGGTCTCCGTTTATAATACCACCGGCTTTTAAAATCTAAAACATTTAAGAAAAAGAATTTAAAATTGTTTCTAAAACACAAGATTTTTTGGGGTCACGGGGGAAGGCACAAACGAGTTTTTCTTGAAAACTAAAAAGGTCCGTTCGTAAGCCGAGAAAAATGTCATTTTTTAGAAAATCCCGAAATAACGACAATGATTACAAATCAATTCTATAAATACCAAAAATGAGGAAGTAAGTAGATTTCATCATTTAAAACGCCACAAGGCAATACATGTCATAGTTTTTATAAAAAGAAGTAATTCTACATTTCTGGCACCGAAGTGCACCAAAATAATAAGCCCCAGCGCATAGCGCTCCGAGGAAAAATACATCAAATATAAACTACCCGGCTAACATGCTAGACGGCAAAAGAATAGATTTTTCATAGTTAGAGTTACAAGTTCACAAGAAAAGGAAGCTTGTGTATACATGTATATCACACTAATGCTCTACAAAAGTAACACGGTCTGTGACCCATGCACAAAAGGGCAGACAATGCGCCGCACATCTATGAAGAGACTACAGGCCTACCATAACGGGATCATCACCTAAAAAATGTTTTAAGGAATGGGGTGAGCTCACTAGCCCAGTAGAGGAAGTGTCACCGCCTCAATCTCGGTAGTCCGAGTGGTACAACCCACCCAAGGTACATGCTACTAATCCTAGGTTGGTCTCTTGTCCCACATGGCTCTCACACCAATCTGGGACCCCATCGAACCCAAGAATCAATTTCCCCAATATGCTCATATCAACATTATTCAAAGATATAACATGTTTCAATACAATAACTCAATTACATATAAAGCAATCTAAATGCAATGTGACTCAACACCACCCATGGTACACACATTATCCATTATGGTCACTGATATAAGCGCCACCTAAATCATTCACTTGAAGATGATGTACACTCTCAATCAAAAAAGATTGAATGCACGGGACGACCCATGACTAAAGAGGGTTGGAACAATCCATCCCTATATCATAATTCTCGGACTTACTAGTTCCGTAGGTTGTGGAAACATCTCCTGACTAGTTTTTGCGACTATTCGACTCAAGTCTATTCACACATGATTACATAACCGGCATAGATCAACACCAATGTATATAACACAACAATGTGTACTCAATATGCAAAAAGGTCTTAATTGAACCATATCATCATAATATATGATATACATCATATTGCAAGATATTATGCTCAAAATACCAACATGCTCATATTCATACACATATAAGCAAAATTTCACAACAAGCATTATCATCACAATATCATGTTTTTTAAGGGCCTAAATTCTAATCTATGTTGTTAAGACTCAATAAGTATATACATTGCATATATATAGCCGCGTACACCCTCATACCAAAATCAAAACAACTCATTTTTCCCCTACCTCAAATGGAGTTCAAACAAGGCTAATCAAGAGGTGCAAGTGAAGTCCAAGCAATGGTTACCAATTTTAAGTGTGCTTCCAAGAGTGGGGTTGGTTACACAATTCTTCACAATTCCAACAACATACAAAAGTTTCAAGAATGATTACAAAGATGTCTTCCATAGGTCTAAATTCACAAGGGTGGTCCAACCCACAAGAATTTGAGCAAAACCCTAATGAAAGAAATTCTAGGCTTTCATAAATGAGTTTTCGAAAGGAAAGAGATGGGTATGAAACTTACCAAACTCTCTTCACAAGGTGAGCCAAAAGTTACCACAAGCAAACCCAAAAGGATGGAAGAACCTAATTCCCAACCTTCCACATTATGAGTAATAAAAGAACAAAAATCAATACTAGAAGGTGAAAACTCAAGAATTTGAAAGCTAGGGTTCTTGTAGAATAAACCCTAAATGAGAGAAAACTTAACCAATGGAGTAGAAGAAAGTCAAAAACACCTTCCAAACCAAAACCACTCAAATCTTCATCATCAATTGAGCATGGAGTAAAGAATGGAACAATTTTCGGAACCAAAAATCTAGAGAGCAAAAAGGTGGCCAAAAATTCCTCCATGGTGTGCATATATGTGTGTGTTCTTGCTTTGGACGACAAGAGAAAGGAAGACTAAGGGAGAGATAGATGTGTGCTTGAACATGTGAAGTGTAAAGATAACAATCCAAGGGCTAGGAAGAGAGATGGGTGAAAGGGTTTGATCCAAGGGCTACAAACATGACAACACTAAAGTGTACTACTCTCCCAACATCCATTTCCAAGAAGGCCCCTAAGGTTACCACTTAATTACAAGAGTGCCATTTACCCATCATTTAAATCTTTACCCATGTCTTGCATTATATTTACCACAATATCACACATACACCAACACTTAACTAAATCTCTACAAACTCCACTAACTCTTACATATGTGAAGTTACCAAAACGCCCTCAAGTCTCAACTTCTCGAAATCATTTTTAACAATTTCATATATTATAAAATGAAGATATAACAAGCAACTTACGAATTTAATTATCATGTAGAACACGTAAGTCAAGTTAAGCACATAAATACATTAAGCACATAATCGCGTAAGCACTTAATCATCAATAAAAGTGTTAATTTAGACACGAAAATACTGGACATTACAGAAGCTATGAGTGATTTAGAAATCATCCAGCCACTAGGGAAAAATTATCGCCTTTGGATCATGTATGATTCTTTTTGTTGAATCTGAGTATTTAACCATTGACAGCCGAAGCATGATTTCTTGGGTATATTTAGTAGACGATTCTCACAGACGACGCCAACTGTTGATGCAAAATCTGCACCATTTGAGCCAAGTGTTCATCCTAGCAGGCGAAGGCCAGGAGTGTTTCCTGCAAGACAATAGAAAAGAAGTGACGACTGGCGTGGTGTCAGTCGGGGACACTCTGATGATCAAATTAGTATTTAATCGATAAAAAAATAGAGATTTTGGTGATAGGTTGTGTCACACCTTTTGCCTTGCCCTCATCTTCCTTTTTATAGAAAAAGAATTAGTATCCGTAGTTTGATGTACCCATTCAGTTGCATATTTTTATTCAACTTAAATAAATCTCAAGATATAGTGATAAAGTTGTAATCCTTATCTTTTAAGAGTAGCTTATCTCTTTCTTTTTTTTTTTTAATCCTTTGCTCTTCATACTTCATATTAGTTTAGATCTTCCCTATCACTAAATAAAGAATGAAATAATTTTTTTTAATTTTATTAGGGAATGAAAAGCCTATTCTATAAGTTTAGTTATTGTATGCGTAGAAATATTATTCTCTCCACAATCCTCCTTTATTCAAATTCATATGCTTATATTTATACAAGATTTGGTGGACTTAGGGCCCATTTTCCAAGAAAGATCTAGACTAACGTCATCCATTTCGTAATTTGCCCTAACTCTAATGAAGAATGTCAACTTTACCCTTGCCTTTCACTTAGCGAGCACATTTTTGTCGTTCTGTACTTTCCCCAAGCTGCTGATGGTCTTTGGATTTTACTTTGGTGAACCCTATTCGATTCCGGAGACTTGCATTGGTAACTATTTTCTGTTGTATTTGGACTTTACCAGGTGAATCTGATTTGGGGCTTTGGCTTGGGCATAATTCACATTTGGGCCTTTTGAGTGGAATTCTATGACCCATGGAGTCATGAAATGGAGTTTTATTCTCTTCGAATGAAATTCATTTTGTAGAATGAGTTTTCGTTCTAAGAGAATGACTATTCTCCCTTTAAAGTACATACAAGATGAAAGAATTATTGAAATATGGACATTTAATTCCATTCCTACATACCAAACGAAGAACCGGTGATGAGTAGGAGAAATTCATATTTAGAGGCCAATAACTTTGTGGAGAATGAATGAAGTAATGCTCAAACGTATAGTTCTAGAATTAAAAGGCAACCCATGCAAGTTGACACTGGCACTAGGTTTGGAGCTTGTTAAACCACACATGACCTACTTTCAACCACCACTTTTATCAGTTTATGTGCATCCCCACCCACCATAAGGCAACTACTTTCCTAATTACTTGTTTGGCTCATCTAATACCCCATAGTGTATAGCCATGAATGAACCTACCCTACATTATATGATCAATCATGGTCCACCATTATAGGGTTTGAGATCATCATCGTGACCATTCACTATATATATGTTAACTTTCCAGAAAAGGCAACAGATAAATATTGTTGGTATATTCACCGAAAAAAAAAAATATTGCTGGTACGTTCATGGTCGTGATTGTCGTTTTACATGTGTTTTGTGATTAAAATAATTATGTAAAAATTAATAGAATCAGAGACGTTTCAATCCTTGATATATTTTAATGATTGATGCTGATTAGCAATTAGGTGAGACTCATCTTTCCAGAAAAAATACCAAGCACTGACCTGAGTACTATGCTTACCACGGCTCTGCTTGTTATTGTCAAAGAAAAACATGACATGCTGAAAAACAATACTATGCTCAGTGCACTTTAATTCCACACCACACTATATTAAAGGATAATACCCCCTTATATTAAACAATTGTTTTAATGATATATATAGATATACGCTCATACATTAATGTATTATCACTAAGGTTATTTTCCATTATTTTACTCATTGCAAATCGAAAGATTATCATATACTCATTTAAAGATTATTAGATAGTCATTTATCATATTTAACAATGTTAAAGTTATAATACTCCCCAACTTTTCACAACAACCCTCCGATAAAACTCGGACTATATTCCTACTTTTGAAAATAACGAATCTTTCGCACCTATTTCAAATTGATTTTAGACGTGATGCATCTGTAGTCAATAAGCCTAAATCTTTCACTACTAAGTTAACAGTGGCGGAGTCAGAATTTCTTTTAGGTGGGGCAAGAATGCAACAATAAAATATAATTTCAAACTTGAACAAATGAATATTATAGTTAAACATTTCAATACACCATTGATGTTTTAAAAATAGAAAATAAATAAAAATACGTCATTGATGACAATTACAGTTGCCCTCGACGGTTTTTCATCTTTTGAAAGCGTTGAATGATAGCCTCGTTATCAATGCCCCGAAATATCTCTCTTTCTATGTATACAACCAAGCTATCATTAAGAAATTGATCTCCCATCCGATTATGCAAATCAGTTTTCACAATATTCATATCAGAAAAAACCCTCTCCACTGTCGCAGTCGCAACTGGTAAGATCAATGCTAACGAGACAAGCAAATAAACCAATGGATACACCTTATCTTTTTTCGCCTCAACCAATTTTCTTGCAAGAGTGGAAATCCCTTTCAATCCTTCAAAGCTATCATTAGATCGCATATCAAGAATATAAGTCTCAAGTTGAGTATCTAGTTCAACGAGCTTAACTGCAGAAAATTCTTTTGGATAATACTTCGCAAAATGATAAATCTTTTGCTTATTAAAAGCACAAAAGGCATCATCCGAACAAAGACAAGCAACACAAAGAAGTAACTCCGTATTTGTCTCACTGAAACGATTATTTAACGCCTGAAGTTGCATATCAATGACTGAATAAAATAACTCGACACGATAATAATGCAAGTTTGTAATTTCTTGCATATTACGTCGTCGTCGTTCGTGAGAAAGATACATATCATCCATGTTGGGAACCTGTATTTCATGTCTTTCACAAAAAGAAGAAACTTCATCAAGCAAAGAATTCCATCCACTATCCCTCATCATTTGTAGTCGCAACTTACATACTTTGACTAAACACATGACATTCACGATATCTTGATCTTTTCTTTGTAGGGCCTTTGATAATTCATTTTTCATTCCCAACAACGTCTTCATCAAATGGAGAGTGAGCACAAAATCAAAAGATTGTATCAACCCAAGTACGATAGCTACTTCACCTCTTTTTTCTAATTTAGACCCATCTGTTTCAATGCACTCAAGCACACTAATTCCCGATGAGAACATTATAAGAAAATTAACTAAAGTACTATAATGTGAGCCCCAACGAGTGTCTCCTGCGCGTATAAGAGAAGTACTTTGATTTAGACCTTGTCCACTTGAAAGCTCACCATTATTAAGTCCCTCAATAACTTCAGCAATTTGTTTCTCTCGAAGCATATCACGACGTTTACATGAGGATCCAACTATATTCACCATGTTGGAAACAACTACAAAAAAAGTGGATATTTGACCATGATTGTTGGCCACAGCAACAAGAGCCAACTGAAGTTGGTGAGCAAAACAGTGAACATAGAAGGCAAATTTATTCTCTTTCAGGATAAGTGCTTTAAGACCATTGAACTCACCTTGCATATTGTTAGCCCCATCGTACCCCTGTCCACGCAATCTAGAAATGTTCAATCCATGTGTAGAAAATATATTGTCAATCGCTAGTATTAGTGAGATAGCAGATGTATCTTTTACATGTACCACACCAATAAACCGTTCAATGATATTCCCATTCTTGAAAAACCGTAATACAATAGCCATTTGCTCCTTTACCGATACATCACGAGCTTCGTCTATTAAAATGGAAAAAAATCCATCTCTAATATCACTAATAATAGAATTGGTGATTTCTGTAGAGATCGCATTAACAATGTCTTTTTGAATCTCAGGAGATGTTAATTTCAAATTTTCTGGAGCATTTTCCAATACAACAACTTTAACATTCTTATTGTGACGAGCATGAAATCTCAATAGTGCAAGAAAGTTCCCTTGATTGTTTGACTCTTCAAATTCATCATGGCCACGAAAGGCAAGTCCTCGGTGTAAAAGAAATCTAATACATTCAATTGATGCATTCAAATGAGTTCGATACTTATATTTAGTTTGGTCAGATTGTTTGCATAATAATGTTTGAATGTGTTGTTTTTGATTCACCAAAGCTTCACAAGCTCTCAAAGCATTGTTGTGGGCACTACTAGGGCCTCCAAAATGAATGTCAAAAAAAAAAATTCTTCCAATTTCTGAACCCTTTAGTCACAAAGCAGTCGCCTCATGATTGTTCTCCAATATCTGGCTTGAAAAGGTAGCAACATAAACAAAACGCTGCATCTTTGATTATGCTATATTCAATCCAAGTAGAATATTCACTAAACCAAACAGGGTTGAATTGACATAATGTTTGTCCAAAATTGCTACGAGGAAATTGATGTTTCTTAGGCTGACAAGGACCATTTAACCAATATGCCCTATGAATTTCATCCCGAATATTAGGATCGTAGTCTAAGATTTTACTTCTTAGTCCCGGATCAGTTTGAAGACCTTCAAAATTGACATCTAACCGAGTTTGCTTTACAGGATCATCCCTTTTCTCTATTGGGGTAGTAAACTCTGATTTTCTTTTGAAATAATTATCGATTCTCTCCATAACTATTTTCTCCTAAAAAAAAAAAAATTTAGACATTTGATACACAAAATTGTAAAATTTGTCTCCCTAGAAAAAATACCCATGTGAAATTAACAGAACAAATTAAGAAAGGCACAAGCTGAAGAATTAATGCCTTTAATTGTTTTTTTACATTAATGATTTTTTTCTTTTCTTTTTGTATCTATAATTATATATATATAATTAGTTGACTGCATTAGGTATTCGAACAAGAGATTAAAATGGGTTAAGCACTTTAGATCGATTTGTTGTTTATTATATAAATGTCATATTCTAATTGAAAGCCAATATTCATTATATCTGTGAATTAAAATGATTTTTTAGTTCCCTTAAAATGAGATAATTAAGGTACACAGGAACTATGAAATCATAAACTCCTCCAAAATACCCCTTCATTAAATTAAGTAATAAATTAGATAGTTCACAACAAATTATGAAATCATAAACTCCTCCAAAATTTTCAATTTCAAGTAATATAAACTATCAAAACTCAATTTACATGTACAAGAAAAATTATTAACTGAAAACAAAAAGAGAATTAAGGTACACAAGAACTACATTCATTCTTGATAATAGTGGGAGATTTGGCACGCATACCTTGCTGAAAAGACTGCCGCAATCGAGCCCTAAGAAGATGTTGAAGAGTCACTGCCGCAAACGAAGAAGATGTTGAAGAGTCACTGCCGCAAACGAAGAAGATGCCGAAGAGCCCTAAGGAGACTGCCGCTTTAATTGAAACAAACCTAATAGTCTAATAGAAGTTATGTTTGTGGGCCTTGTGGGCTTCTGAGTTGTGGCAAATAATCAAATTGGGCCAACAAAACAATTGAGCCATAACTATGTTTTTAATTTGGGCCAACAAAACTATGTTTCTAATTTGGGCCAACAAAACAAAGCCCACTAATTATTTGATTTTTTTTAATATTTAAAAAAAAAATTAAAATTGAGGTGCGGCAGTTGCCCCACCTGAGCCTAAGCTGGCTCCGCCCCTGTAAGTTAATCATTTAAAGTTCAAAACATAATTATTTTCAAACTTCTCTCATTTTGATTTTGTTTTATTTTCTTCTTATTTCATTTTGTCTTAAAAATTTTCCTTCTTGCACTAAAATATTAAAATACATGGATAATTAAGTAACTTCTTTTTTCTACTCCCAACTTTTCACATGCACCCTCCGATAAAACTCAGACTATATTCATACTTATGAAAATAACAAATCTTTCGTTCCTATTTCAAATTGATTTTAGACGTGATGCATCTATAGTCGATAAGCCTAAATCTTTTGCTACTAAGTTAATCATTTAAAGTTCAAAACATAATTGTTTTCAAACTTCTCTCATTTTGATTTTCTTTTATTTTCTTCTTATTTCATCTCGTCTTAAAATTTTTCCTTCTTTCACTAAAATATTAAAATACATCCATAATTAATTAACTTGTTTTTTCTACTCTTATTAAAAGTTTTCCTTTTTGTTGTAAAATTATTTGAGAAATTGACATATGCCTGAACATTAATTATTGCGTCATTTCTCAATTTTATTTTCTTAGTTAACTTGCTATTTTAGGAGAGTATTAGTTGTGAAAAAATAATATAATCGAGTGTGTGTGTTAAGCTATACTATTTAATTTAATCAACTAACCATTCTTGTGTCCATATCACATCCACTACTATTCAATTTCATCAAATTGCACCCTCTATACCTCATTTCAGTCAATTTCCCCAACAACAAAATAAAATGACTGAAATACCCTTCATTAAAACGATGTCCTTTAGATTAAAGTACTTTAAACAAATTTTTTAATAGGGTTATTATCATAAAATTCCCCTCAACTTTTCAAAAATCATCAATTACCCCCTGCCCTATCAAATAACCCTCATTTTGCCCTTGAATCATATTATTAAGGTATTTTAATTATTTTATGTTTATATTGCCCAAGATAATAATCCTATGTTAATTGATAAGATTATAGTTATAGTTAATACTAATTAAAAATATACATTAATATATAAAACCAAAATACTAAACTGGAGGTAATTTTATTAAAGTATATTTTAATTAAGCTAAATAAAAAAATATATAAATATACTAAAAAAGGACAACACTTTTATAAGTAATATACATATATATATATATATATATTAAAGTATAATAAAATTAAAAATAATAATAATAAAAGAATATTATTGTCAAAGTGTAACAATTACATTCAATGAACTATTATTAAAATGTAATAAAAATATATTAAAGTTGTAAGTGCTATTTTTTGCTTAACACTTGAATCCCCTTTATTGAGGCTCAATGGCCCTATTTATACATGAGTACGATTGGTTTCCTTGGCCCATTATGATTATGATCAAATTCCTTTAATATAGGGATTTGATTTCCTTTACAAGTCAATCATTCTTATCATTTCCTCAATGGGCTTTTAGCTTTAGCTCCAAGTAATTCTAGAATATTCTCTTCAATGGGTTGGACCCTAACTATTACATTCTTTATGATTGGTGTTGGGCTTCTTACTTCATTGGGCCTTGATCTTAGGCCTTAATTTTGGGCCCTTACACTAGCCCCTCCGGGTCTAACCCAATGCCTCATGGGCCTAACCCAAATTCTTGGTCTTGAAACGATTCATATTATGGTAGTTACATCTGATCTGACAGCTGACGTCATGGTAATGTTGGCTCAGTTTGCGTGTGTTTTTTCAAATTTTGAAACGATAGCTAGATTCCCTTGTACGACACATTTGTTCTTCTTTGAAAGTTGCAACGCCTCCCAATTCATTTAATGCGCCGATTAGGTATGCCTATTTGCCCCTATAAATACCTCACATATCTGAAATTTTGAACTTCCCTATTTCCATAAAACTCTTTCTTGCTTTAGCTTTTTGTGTTCTTGCTTTCTTCGCTCTTCATCAACAAATCTTCTTTTCGGTGAACAATATTTCCATCAATCTCCCTCTCATTTAACTGTAAGTATTTTTATCTTCTTCATCTTCTCCACTATTTATGAATTAAGCGTCAGTGTTGCTAATGATGAGTTAGCCCTTCAATCCCATGGGGAATCAGTTGAGAGTCCCACTGAGGATCATCCCATCCTTCCACATGATGATGGGCGTGGTGACGATATTGAGGAATCCCCTTTGTACAACCCCAACCGACTCTCAGCCGACCAACAAAAAACCCCCAATATTAGATCCTTAAAGAATTTGGTGAGCCCTCCAAAAGGGGTGGAGTTTGAAGCCTATGATCCTCATTCAGACTTTACCCAAGGTGAAGGCGTTGGACCCCATGACTTCCTCTAATCATACAACCAAGTTAAATTTGTTAGGTTCCCCCTCCATCCCCTTGTATATTTCATCTTTTTTATTCTGGGTATAGCCCCACTCCAAGTCAACTCCAACTTTTTCCGCATCATTTCCATGTTTATCTTAGCTAACCGTGATCATGGTCTGCATCTTAGTTTTGATGACCTTCTCATGTGCTACGAAATCTTGGGGATTTCTTGTTATATGGGAAGGTTTATGTTGTACCCCTTCAAAGGCAGAGGCATTTGTTCGGGTACTGATAGATATAAGAAGGGGTGAAAAGAGATAATGGACCTGATTAAAGGCCCCTAGTTTTACCCCTCACTCCTCTTCCTTTCCAATCCCCAGCACATTTGGTCCTATCAAACTCAAGCCTTACAGTTTCCTTCATGGTCACACAGTCTCCTGCCTATGCCGTGACTGTGATCTACACAGGGATGAGTATATTTATGAATCCTATGGTGAAAGCAGTAAGGGGGTTTATTCTAGTAGAGTTCATAAAAGGGTTAGGCTGTTAAAGAGTAAGTTTTGGTATGAGCGTTTACAGTGTTCTGAACTTCTGACTCGTACCAATTTGTATGATATATCAAAGTTAAGAGCCTCAGCATATATACTTCACTTGAAATGCCCTAAGCTCATGGATGATGAGTTGGGTATCATCCTAGACCCTGCCACCCAGGCAACTTCTTCTTATATCCCTCCAGCAGCCCCGGGGTCTGGATCTGCCCCAGTCCAGACTACCCCCCTCACTTTGCCTCAACCTCCTTCCTCCCGTATTTGACCTATTGCAAATGAGAGGGCAATGAAGAAGTAGAAACTAAAGGGGAAGGTTGGTGAAGAGGGTGGGAGTGCCCTCATCCCTACTACTATGGAGGCAATGACTGAAAAGGCCAACTCCCTCTAGAGCCAAGAGGAGTTGACTGCTTTTATGGTCCATGATGGCCCTGAACTGCCAGACAGAGTTATGGGCATGATGATGAGGTATGTTTCTCTTCCTTCCTGTTTTATATGTCTTGGTTTTTATTTGAGCATCATTTCTTAACCTCTGACAATTATTGCTTTGTGTTTTTATTACATGCATTTTACACTGTGGGTGTTCTGTGTTATACGCGCAGGACCCATGCTAATGAAATGTCTAGTCTCAAGGTTGCCCTGACTCTGGCTAATGGAAGGGAAACCCTATTGACCAAAGAAGTTGCAGCTCTAAAGGAAGGTAGGACCAAGGCGAATGCTGATATTGAGGACCTCAATTATCGGCTGACCCTTGTCTATTCCCAGCTAGAGATCTATAAGAAGGGTGGGCTTGATATGCATGCTCACTATGAGGACATCAACAACAATGTTGTTGGTCAATTTTGGCGTAGTGGCTTTATTAATGCCTTAAAGGAGCCCAATTAGAGGAAGTCCAAGGATCCTGATGGTATGGATGCTCATATGAAGGTGGCGTAGCCTTACAAGAGTCCTGAGGTTTGTCCCTCTAAAACCCTCTTCCTTCAGTTCCTTGTGGGGACCATTCCTGTAGACCCTCAAAACCTAGAGGTTTCACACTTCGCTCCAACTGAAGTGGTGGATTCCTTTAGTCCTGAGTTCAAAGCCAGATCCAAGACTTAGGGCCCTTCTTTCTTTCTTCTCTTTTTGTTTTGTCTTTCTTTTCCTTTCCTCATATTTTATATTTTACCTTCGCGCATTTTGTAGCCCCTTGGGCAATTCTTTGTAAACACCCCACTTTTTTATTTTAATGGAAATTTTTATTTTACTCATGAATTGTGTCATGTTTGATAATTTGAATATGCTAAAGTTTATATGCCTTTACTGATATTTATTTTATCAGCGTATGCCTCAGGCATATAACGTTTTGGTTTGATTCCAAATTTAATTAGGGAAGTTTTCTTCTTTAAATGGGTCAAGCATATGCCTCTGCCATTTTTTACATTTAGGAATTAGATTCTTCTTTTAATGGCTCATGCCTTTGCCATTTTTTACACTTAGGAATTAGATTCCTCTTTTAATGGCTCGGGCATATGCCTCTGCCATTTTTACACTAATTCATCTTTTAATGGCTCAGGCATATGCCTCTGCCATTTTTTACACTTAGGAATTAGATTCCTCTTTTAATGGCTCAGGCCTATTGATATGCCGTCAATGATGGTAAAAATAATAATCAAGAACAACCCTTACGACATTTTAGGTTTTACCTATCGCAAGCGCACGAATCGTATTGTAGGATAATCAGCTTGAGAAAGGGAATATCGATCCCACTGAGACATGGATTATTCATTTTAGCAATTTAAAAGTATTGAATTATGTTTTGAAAATGAGTTGAATTATTTTGAGATCTATAACTAAATTAAATAAAAATATAAAATAAATTGTGATTGTGATTCAAGATAGAGAGAAACTAGGGTTTTCATCGCTCCACCACTAACCGCATAATATAGTCCTCTATTTGCTCAATTACAAGAGGGCGATCCATCATTATGAATTTGACGTACCGTAAATAGTCAAATACGTCCCAAAATAGATATTATCCACAGGATTTATTACAACCCATCTTTGGACAAAATGTAACTAGTACATGCTATCTACTTTACTCTAATCTATTCCTACAACATGAAATTAAACTAAAGCATGTCTATATCACCTCGCCGAGGCATGGCCTGTGTAAACCTAAGGTTTCAAGTGTTAAGCATCATTGTGTAGAAAATCACGCTATATTTAATATAACATGATTGGTTAAGATAATATATTCATTCAATCTAAAACAAGAATTTAGAATAAATATAAAAATTTGTGTCAAGAATAAGTTCGATCACTAATCTAAACAATCATCACAGTGTGGTCACAGTTTTCCCTCGTTACAATTGAAAACAGATATAGAACTACATTACTTGGATAGTGTTTTCCTAAAAAATCCTAGATACCGAGTTAGTTGATCATGGTAGATGGTGACTGCATCATTGAGGTAGAAACGGCCTCCATGTTCTTCCTCGTCGGATCTCTAGGTCTTGAACGGCTCCTCCCTTTGAATGATATGAATCTTCAAAAATTGTGCTCTAAAAATTATGTGAAAAGAAGCTCTCTAGATCTATAGCAGACATTGGTATTTATAGACAAAGCCTAGGGAAATTCTAATTTATATTAGACTTCTCCTAGTGAGAGTAGGATTCCCCTTTTGTTTAATTCCCTTCCAAACTGAGCAAAACCCATCAATCTGATATATAATACATATTAATCACGTGTATAGAAGTGTTAGATTCGAAGTTGCGTCAAAATAATTTAAGTTGAGCCAAAACTGGAATTTCACAAACTCCCCACGCATTACCTGCTACGCTTAAGTGTAGCCCCTTTTTGAGCCACAATCCATAAGTGTAGTTTTAGCACTTTCTAGCCACTTTTAGCTACTGTAAGCATAGGTCAAGCGTAGCAAAATTCTTGGAAACCACTTTTCTCGATAATTACTCCGTTTGAACCCCCTCGACTCCTTTAGTATGTTTCCTGAAGTTGCAGTTCCAAAAAATGATGTTTTTACCCTCTAGGAGATACACAAGCACTTCTTTAGTTAATTCACCAAAGTTAGTTCGTTTTCTTCATTAAGCTCCTGTTGCACACTTAAACATGCAAATCGCATAAAAATACGAAATAATGGAATGTAAAGATATAACAATAGCAAGATAGAGACCTAAAATGGACAACATTTGCCACCTATCACACCCCCAAACTTACATATTGCTAGTCCCTTAGCAATGAACCCGAGAGAACTGTAAAACTACCTCGTGATGATTGTTTTTATTCTAACTACTCTATATTAATCTAATCTAATTCATTACTTTTATGAGGATCGACGATTACACTTAACACGTGTAACAAGACTTTTAAATCCATCGGCAACGCCGAGTGGACGAGTTAAGTCTCGTGAGGGTTAGATATACTACCCACAACTTCTCCATTCTTCATTCTCACGTATTCACGCATTCACACACTCATTAACCAAGTCATGCTACAATGTATAAGATAACATGGGTGCAAACATTCTCACTCACTACCAAACAATAATTATCTCGAGCTCATGTTATGAATTGTCCCCACTAAAGTAAATGACTTCGCTAATTTCTACTTCCAATCCGGATAACCTTCCGTGTTTTTTTGAACATTCTAAAATGGTAGACCAACATTTCTTCTTCTACTTCATTGATCAAACTTTGTCATTTTATATGAAAAACTACTACTTTCCATTCCATTCCACTTTATCCCTTTTTGTTTCTCCATGTTCCGGACTTTTCAATGAGGATTTTTAGTCCTAACTAATTGGGCCCGAGATTCTTTCATGGGATTTATGCTCATTAGTTTTCTCCTCTTTTTACGCGAACATCTGCTACTTTGTGGTAGGAGGCCCGGTTACAAAGATCGAAAAACTACTTTTTGCATTTTCATTAAAGATCAAAAAATTTCAAATTCATCCATTTCAACTCCCCTTCTCCCCTTTTATTGTGGCAAAGCTATTTTTTCAACTACATAGTTAAATATCAACTGATTTTTCCATAGTTAATATATGCATGTGTCTATAGGTCAAGATCGTCCATCTCAGTTTCAATTTCACTAATTCATTCAATCATGCAAAACCACATCCATCCACTAACTCAATCTAATTATTACTCTCAAGAATAGGAATATCACATTACATACTACACATACATCATAAACATGAACTCAATCAACTTGTAATGCAAAATACTCATGCGTGAAAACAAAGAATTTCTCTAAAAAAAATTCAAATTTTTTTCAATTTGTTTTTCAAAAGTATCATTCCTTAACTATACTCTCTCCCCCAAACTTAAATTAAACCATGTCCTCATAGTTCACAATCATACGCATGATAAAAAATATAGTTACCCTTGAAGCGTATATCCGGAATTTCACAATTTAGCACTTAATCTTCCCCCCAAACTTGGTTCGGGCCACCTGTAGAAATTTTCAACACAGCACACATACCCAATATCATAGTACAAGAAGACAAAATATAATCATAGCTTTCCGGAAATCATTACTCAGTTATTGCACAAGGAATGAAACTTTTATTAAATAAAATAACTAAGATTTGACCTTAAGGGCCTACAATCCCTAAGGATTGAAAACTGCAAGGATTAAGGGCCTGCAATCCCTAAGAAATGAAAATTACAACCTATCTATTAATTTAAAACTAAAACAGAAAAAATATATAAACCTATAAAACCTAGTCCAACTACGACTCTCCTTCCTTGCTTGCTTCTCATAGCCATCATTCACTTCCACTCAGAAAACCTCCCCAAGAAGCATTGATATTTGCCGCCATTCAAAACTTACTTCTTGATAATACATATTGAATGATAAACACTTTTCATTCATCTCAGTCAATTTGTATCCCAAGTGCTCCTCAATAATCCTCGATATAAAAAACGGGTATGGGAGATGAAACTTCATAAAATCCCAACCTTGCACTTTTCTACTCATAATCTTATGCACCATTGTCATGTTACCCATTATCAACTCTGGTATTGTTATCCAATAGCCTTTTAGCATGCAATATAATACTTTAATCATGGTATGTCCTCTCCAACTTGTCATATGATTTGGACATACTTAAGATGCAAGCATACAATCCAAATCCAATAACTTTAGGTTTAAATAATAGTTATCAACACTTTCGGCCCCACGTTTCGGAATCTTCATTGCAGGTATCTCTTTAATCATATCCTCCTCCATGGGTGTCCAATCTTTTAGGATTATCTTGAACTTCCTAAGCAAGTGATCCGGACACCAAAGTGGGATACTCCAAGCTTTTGAAACTACTTCTTCGTTAACCACTAAAGGTGTTGTGACACCCCACTCCAACACTTGGTATAATATTGTCCGCTCTGGGCCTAGCCCGCACAGTTTTGCTCTTGGGCTCCTCCCAAAAGGCCTCATACCAATTGGAGACAACACTGCACATATAAGTACATCCCCAGACCTCTACCCGGGCGATGTGGGACATCACAATCACCCCATCTTGGGACCCAGCGTCCTCCCTGGTGTTACCCACGCGCTTGTGCATGGACCCACACTTAATTCCGGCCGGGCTCTGGCTCTGATACCAATTGTAACACCCCGCTCCAACACTTGGTATAATATTGTCCGCTTTGGGCCTAGCCCGCACGGTTTTATTTTTGGGCTCCTCCCAAAAGGCCTTATACTAATTGGAGACAACACTGCACATATAAGTACATCCCCAGACCTCTACCCGGGCGATGTGGGACATCACAATCACCCCCTCTTGGGACCCAGCGTCCTTACTTGTGTTACCCACGGGCTTGTGCATGCACCCACACTTAATTCTGGCCAGGCTCTGGCTCTGATACCAATTGTGACACCCCGCTCCAACACTTAGTATAATATTGTCTGCTCAGAGCCTAGCCCGCACGGTTTTGCTCTTGGGCTCCTCCCAAAAGGCCTCATACCAATTGGAGACAACAATGCACATATAAGCACATACCCAGACCTCTACCCGGGCGATGTGGGACATCACAATCACCCCCCTTGAGACCCAGCGTCCTCGCTGGCGACCCAAGGGTGATGTGCATGCTCCCACACTTAACACCAGCGAGGACGCTGGGTCCCAAGAGGGGGTGATTGTGATGTCCCACATCGCCCGGGTAGAGGTCTAGGGATGTACTTATATGTGCAGTGTTGTCTCCAATTGGTATGAGGACTTTTGGGAGGAGCCCAAGAGCAAAACCGTGCGGGCTAGGCCCAGAGCGGACAATATTATACCAAGTGTTGGAGCGGGGTGTCACAGGTGCACTCCAATCATCAATTTTTACTTTGATCTCTTCGCGTCCCTCCAGTCCTTCAATCTTCATCCGTTCATAGAATCGTCGAACCAACTTTGGATACACATTCAATCCATTCGGCCTCTCCAAATTTCCTAATCCTCTTTCACGTAGGAATCTCACCCCGGGTGCTATCAACGAGTCTTTTATTCTATCTGAAAGAAACATCAGTTCGTATTGCAACTTACACTTTATGAACGAACGTGGTGTGGTTTTCTTACTTAATGCGCTTGTGACTCCCATATTTGTGCTCTTCTCATCCGACTCCATATTCCTCCCTCTTATACCCCTAATCTCTGAAGAAGCATCATCAATGATCTCCTCTGGATCAGATTCGATCTCATAATCACTATCTATCACGGGCTCACCCTCAGGATGGTAAGAAGAAGAAGAATGGATAGAATAAGAATAAGACATCTCTCTATGATTTCTTGCACAAACTCTTATTGAATTGTGAGAATTATGGATCTCAAGGACTGTATTTATAGATGAATGATTCAGGTCTATAAAGGAAAAGGATTTGTGAAGTTGGTAAGTGAAAATAACTCATAATCAATCTTTGACATGTATTTGAACTCCACTTCCTCCTTTGAATAGGATTTCTCTAAATATTCCTACAAAAATCCTAAAAAATCCTAAAAATTACCCTAATTAACTCCTAATATAGTACACATGCAAAACTAGCTGAAAAACCCCTTGTTTAGGCAAATTTTTAATTTTTCTAGACAAGCTATGATAAGGCCTTACGCTTAAGCGTAGGCTATGCTTTGTTTTTTTTGCAAATTTTTTTTTATTTCAATTCCATTTTCCTCTACAAATCCTTTATATCTATGCTCTAACATCATTATACTACGCACGCACACTACCCCCAAACTTAAACACACACATGTCCTCATTGTGTGACTCCGAAGCTCAATTAAACCTTAAAAATCACATCACACTCCACGCATGCATCATCATTGTTCCAAAAATGAATAATATGAACGATATCATCACATAAATACGAGAATCTGTAGTTTTATAACATTAAAATAAAAAATACACTTAGAAATCGATCGTTCAGGCAGTGAACTTGAATCACACTATAACAGACTAAACTACCCGACAATTCGACTCTAGTGATAAAACAAAACTAAATAAAAAAACTATACTAAAACTAAAGTAATTCTACTCATCAAAATGCGGTGGTGTTGGTGGTGGTGGATAAAGTCCCATATGAAACATTTATGCCTCAACTATGCCCCGCAACACTCTTTGTCCACGCCAGAGCTCTATAGTCTCCTATCGGCGCAACTTCATGCCAGTCACAACAATCCTATGACTGACCCTCAACGCCTCTAGCAGCTGGCGAATCTCATCTTTCAACGCCGCTTGCCACGCCATCAACTCGTCAAACTGTACATGAGTGAGTGTCACTGTCGCACCGGCATGCGCCTGAGGCATCTCAGTACCCTGTACTCCTTCGTCCTGAGGTGGCACGACATCATCAGGTCCCGCCTCTGGCTCAGCAGGCATAGTCGGTGGTACAACAGCAGGAGCTACCATTGGTCTCCTCTATAACAACACCTCACCAACAAGTCTCGACCACTGGTTCCTCCAAGATCCCCTTTGGTAGACACCGGGTATATACCGGTTCACGTCCACCTCCTCATGAATCTCAACCCCAGCATCTGTCATTAATCGCATAACCAAGGTCAGGAATCTCATCTAAAATATGCTCTGTCGGACCTTGGTCGCAGTCCATGTATCCACATATTGCTAGTACATGCCTTGCTATAGGATCTGATGAATTGAAATCCAGTAGTCGAACTCAAAAGCATAATACAACATCAGAAATAACTGCCACCTCTGAGTAATGTTCCCCTGAGGATGTATCTGCTACCAAAAAATAGTATCCAGGAACCACAACTTTGGATGATAATCCGACTTCTTCATGTAGTTGTTCATGTCATCCCCGTAACTCCCATCGGTCTGTAGCTGAACGAACTCCATCACTCTAGGAAAAGGCTCTGGAAGAGGCAAAAACTCACCCTCCAACTCTAGCGTGCATGCATCAAGAATACCCCAGGCCTCTGCAATTCTCTAAGGTGTAATCTAAAATCTTACCCCTTGAACCTCAGTCTCAATCCAGAGATCTCCGTGATACTGTTGCATATAGAGCCATAACTCCCGGATCATATCGGCAACCACTGTTGTACAAGGTGGAGATAAGATAAGCAATAATCGTAGTGCCCGTAGACATTGGATAGTCCATGTTGGCACTACCTCCACCCTTTCGATGACCTCTACATGATATGTCCGCTCTATATGGTACCTCTTATCCATAGCCTGGTCCAATAGGTCATTCGTCGTTACCGTGGGGTACCGTTCTATATGACTCCGACATCGGTGCACCAGCAGCCGCCTGTGGCTCTAGATGTGGTATCGGTGGTGCTACTGGTGGTGAAGTGATGGGTGACTCAATGACCGTATACATAGGCTCACTATGTGTCGCCTCTGAAGAAGATGATGACGCAGACAGTAATACCAAACATCTATGAGTCCTAGGTGGTGATACATCCGCCGGTAGCGGGTCAAACGACCTTGGTCTCGCTCATGAAGCACTTGCACCCCTAGTCCGCTGTATCATCTTCATCCCTACAATTGAGATTTTCACAAATAATGAGCGAGTTGTTTTGGATACCGAATCAAACTCAAAATCATCACAAAATAAACCTAATATGACATTTAAACAAACCCCCAAATCAAAAACATGCAAAAAATTTGAATTCAACCCATTCTCTAAATTGATAATCACAACTTTTGAGAAACGGATTAAAACTTGTTTTCAACTGGATTCGTTCATCAATACTAGTTTAGAATGATTAAAAGACTAATTAGAAACACAAATATCGAAGAAAAACACACCGAATTGAAGGATTTGATGATTTCTCCAAAAATGGGTCTTCGAGACTCTTCGAGTTTAACACGTGAACCCAGACGATCTAAGGACGAATCTGACGTAAGTTTGGCGTGAATTGATTCGAAATTGGCTTAGGGTCGGATTGGGAGTGATTTGAGAGACTGTAGTGGAGAAATGAGTGTAGGAGAAATGTTTTAACCTCAAGCCTATATATACACGTCGCGTTGGCTGGAGTTCAAAACTCCAACCTACGCTTAAGCGTAGGTAGAGCTACAAAGCGTAGCTCCATAGCCTCCAAAACTTTTTCCAGTTTCACTCTCTGTCTTTTCTCATACATCGTTAGGCGCAACCACTATCCACATGTTCTATACACCTCATTGAATAATTCACCACACCTATCGTGACGGCGATGTTTCTATGACTCGATCTTACGACTAACGAACCTAAGACTCAATCCTACTAATATTGATTTAAAATACAAACTACAAAACTAGTTTCAAAAACTAATTCTCATCCCCTAATACCAATGTTTAATGTCATTGGTGCAACATTGCCACTCCTTAGTACTTAGGATCATGATCGTGTGTTGGATCAGTCAAATCGATTGATTCCACAACACACTCAGCTAACTAAATGTTGACATAATGCTTGAGCCTTTGATCATTCACCACAAACCTCTTTCCTGTCTCCGGATCATCAAGTTCTACTACTCCATGGGGGAAAACCTTTGTAATTTCATACAGTTCATCCTGTCTCGATTGAATCTTAGCAGGAAACAACTTTAATCTTGAATTAAATAGACTCACCTTCTAATCGAGCTCAAAAACCTTCTTTCGAATATGCTTATCATGAAACGCCTTTGTACGAGCTTTATAAATCTGACAATTCTCATATGCATTGTTTCCCAACTCCTCAAGCTCTGTAAGTTAGAGTTTTCGCTGAGCACCAGATCTCTTCAAATCAAAGTTCAACCTTCAAACTGCCCAATACGCTCGATGCTCTAGCTCAACGGGGAGATGACATGCCTTACCATAGACAGGCCGATAAGGTGTCATACCTATCAGAGTCTTATAAGCAGTCTTATACACCCACAGTACGTCATTTAACCTCTAAGGCATATCTTTCAAATCCACTCATACTGTTTTCTCCAAGATATTCTTCACTTCCCTATTAAAAACTTCCACTTATCCACTCATCTGGGATGATAAGGTGTACCAATCTTATGATTGACACCATACTTCCGACATAGACCACCGAGAAAACGGTTATCAAAATATCTTCCATCGTCACTAATTATCACATGTGGTATACAAAATCTTGAAAAAATATTGGACTGTACAAACTCCACCACTGCCTGATAGTCAGCGTGTGTAGTAGCTACAGCCTCTACCCATTTAAACACATAGTCAAACCCTACGATTATGTACTCTTTATCGCCCATTTTCGGAAATGGTCCCATGAAATCTATACCCCATACATCAAATAACTCAACGATCAAAATCGGGGTTAGAGGCATCATATCACGTCGAGATATGCATCCCAACTTCTGACATCGCAAACACGCTTTACAATATTCAAATGCATCTTTGAATATGGTAGGCCAATAGAACCCACTCTGCAGCACCTTATGGCTTGTTTTCTGAGGTCCAAAATGCCCTCCACATTCTAACGTGTGGCAAAACTTCAAAATACTTTGTACCTCACTTTCAGGGACGCACTTTCTTATAATCTAATCAGAGCAACACTTATATAATTACGAATTATCCCAGATATAAAATTTAACTTGGCTGAAGAATCAGTCTCTATCATTCTTAGACCAACCTTTCGAAATTTGACACCAGGCTTTAAATTAACAATATTAGCATACTACGATATTTATTCCACTACAGCCACACTGAACATATGTTCATTGATAGGTGTCAAATATTAGACATTTTGACCCTTTAAATCACTATTGTTACATTCTTTCATTCCATTATTTGGTATTTTTATTGTGTTTACGTGTTAAGGCATGTTTCAGGAGCTTAATGAAGAAATGGAGCTAACTTCGGTGAATTAACTGAAGAGTATGTTCTTTCTATTCAAGAGGAGAGTCAAAGAGGCAGTACAAGACAAAAATGGTTCTCAAAGGGCAAAAACGGCATTTCTAGAAGTCGTCGTCTTACCAAAAGTATCGTGGGTTCAAGACGATCGTTTTGGTGCATTCACGGAGAAAAGTGATTTTTCACAAAATACCTACGCTTTCAGTTTCAAAAAGTGGCTGGAAATCACATTTCTACGCTTGGGACCTACGTTTAGAGCGTAAGACTAGCTACGCTTGAAGCGTAAGTGCGGCAACTTTTGGTGGTTTTTCATGGATTTTTACTGTTTCACCCCTGACTTAATTGGAAGATGTGCCTACGACTCCAGACCTCTATATACATGTATATACACTTATATATATAGGAGAAGTTAGAATTTGCATGAGTTTTAGAGTGAAAAGACTGAAAAGGGCCTCTCTATACCATTGCCTATATATACACGAGATGAATTCTGATTTTGAGGGACAGGAGGTTGGTTTTCGTGAGACGTTCATTCAAAGAGGTTCATTCAATCAGACTTGCTATTGTTGAGAGTCATATTCAAACCTAGAGATCCGGAGAAGAAGACTGTGGAGAGCGTTTTTACATCAACGATGCAGTCACCATCTTCCATGGCTAACTAACTCGATATCTAGGGTTTTCTAGCAAAACTCTAGCTAAGTAATGTAGTTCTTTCATTATTTTTAATTGTAAAGAGGGGAAACTATTGACCATACTATGATAATTGTAGTAGTTTAGAGACCGTACTAATTTGCAATATAAAATTCTATGTTTGTTATAAATTCTTGTCTTAGATGGAATAAATATATTATTTTGTACAACTATGATTATTCAGTATGAGCAGGAACTCGGATGATTAATTATGGTTTTCTACTCAATAGTGGTAACGAAACTTGAAACCCTTGGTTGACACAAGCCGTGACTTGGCGATTTAATATAGACATACTTTATTTTATTTTCATGCATTAGGAGTATATTAGAGTAGCATAATTGGCATGTACTAGTTAGGTCAGTCATGAGATGGGTTGTCGCGATCCGGTTGATGGTACTCCTTTTTGGGGTCGTGTTTAGGTATTTGCGGTACGACCTATTTCACAGTTATGGATCGCCCTCGTACAATTGATACAGTGAGGAACTATATTATACGGTTAGTGGTGAAGTGATGAAAACCCTAGTTTTCTCTCTCATATGAATCACGGCCAATTTCTTTTGCTTTCTAAATAATTTTAGTTAAAATAGATAATTTCTTCTTTGACAACCCAAACATACCAATTTTCAGAAATTATAATTCAATGTTTTTAAATTTCTAAAGTGAACAATCTCAGTCTTTGTGGGATCGATATCCCTTACTCAAGCTTTACTATTCTAAAATTGATACATGCGCTTGCGTAGGGTAAACCTAGAGTCGTTAAGGTGTTGTTTTTAACAACATATTTTTATACACCAGACTTCGCATCAAGTTTTTGTCGCCGTTGCCGGGGACTAAGCATTGTTCATTAGCTTTAGTAGTTTATTTACATTGTGTTATTGTATTGTATTTAAAGTTGAAATTTTTGTGTTTTTGCGAGGTACTCTGAGAAGCACAAAGGGATTTGGCAGAGTAGTGAAACTTGCGTCGTTTGACCTCTTGTGAGTTTTAGTTTATCTTAATTTTGCACATAATTTTAGCTTTATTTTTGTTAATAGTTAGAAGATTTTAGAAGTAGTTACTTTTATTTTCTAGAAAAAAAAATCTGCAGTTTTCGTGTAAACTATCAGAAACTCCGATTTTTGCGAACGAGGTGAGGTTTTTGAGTGAAAAAGGGTCATAGAATAAAACTCATTGCTTTATGAGTCCAGTTGATTTTAGGCCGAAATACGTCGTTCAGGACATCAAAACTGTGACTTTGTGATTATCAGAAAAAAAAAATTGGATTTCGAGAAGATGGGTGACCAAAGAGCCAATCTACCAATGACACCAGCCACATCTTTGAAAGGATACGACACATCGAATGCATATGATTCCTATGCTAATTTTCCAGAAGAAAAAGGCGCGAAGCACTTCGAGATCAAAACGAGTGTTATCAATATGCTTCTAAAATTTTTCGGCCTTAGGATAGAGGACCCATACCAGCATATTAATGATTTCTTAGAGGTTTCCTCGACTGTTAGGTATGATAATCTATTTAAGAATAATTTTCGAGTGCGTCTATTTCCTTGGTCATTGAGATAAAAAGCTAAAAGATGGTACGTCAAATTGGCTAAGGCAATTAAAATTGATTGGGAAGCCCTTCAAAGAGAATTCATAGAAAAACATTATCCCATAGGAAAGACCTTGGAAGCGCATGATGCGATCAAAAGTTTTAGAGAGTTATCTGGTGAGAAGTTTCATGATGCTTGGGAGAGATATAGTGAAATCTTGTATAAATGTCCCCACCATAGGTTCTCTGAACAGGATGTCGCTAAGAATTTTTACATGGGACTTGGAGAGACTCATAAGACTTTGATAGATGCTTCAACACAAGGTCAGTTTATCTTGAGGCCAATAAAAGAACTCTTAGATTTGTTTGATAATATTAGTGAGAATATGATTCAATATGAATCTCAGTTCAGGGCTAGAAGTGGACAAGATAGAAGATCTGAGAAAGCTTATGGCGTGAATAATGATGATGTGACAGATTCAATAGCGTTGATAGGAGAAAAGTTACAGAGAATTGACAAGTTTCTTCAGCAAAGTCATTCCCCTCCTAGAGAGATGTTAAAAGTAGAAGCGGAGTATTCCCAAAATGAGTGTCAGGAGATAATGGTTGTCGATGCCAATGCATTGTGGAACTATTCCAATAATGCTCCTTTCACTAATTTATACACCTCCAATGCCAGAAATCATCCACTTATGTCCTACGAATCTAATAATGTTGAAAATCCACCAATAAATTTCCAACAAGAGCAGTCATCCAACCAACAACCAAGGTTCACTGAGAGACTGTAATCATACAACCCACAGCTAAGGTTCCAACAGAGTCAACAATCATTCAACTCACAACCAACAATCATGGCTAGAAATCCTCAGTCAAATTACCAACCCAGGCAGCCATCCAATAATTCTCAAGCTCTCCAACCATTCAATACTAATCAGTTGTCCAACCATATAATTACCAAACTCGGCCTCAAGGAAACCAAATCCGAGGATTTAATCCAAATCCATCTTATCCTCAATATCCTCAAAATCATCTCCAACAACAAAATCCACCACCAAGACTACATGGCTTTGAAGAAGAGGTGATGAACGCCTTGAAGAAGTTAAAAAATAAAGTTTTTAGGGAGTTAAAAAATCAATCTAATCATTTTCAGTCAGTTATCCAATCAATGAACTCTAAATCCCAATCCATCGCTCAGATAGAAACCGAAATGGGGCAACTAGCTAATGTGGTGAATAGGCTTGAAGAGGAAAGATTGCTTAGGAAACCAGGGGTTAATCCAAAGAGTCAACAAGTAGTGGATCATGGTTCATTTTCTAAGCATAATTATAAAACGGTCTAAGCCATTACAATTTTGAAAAGTGTAAGGGAAGTGAATAGTAGAGTTGAGGAGGAACATGAAGAAAGGAGGCGGAACAAGCGCAAAGAAAGGAAGCTGAAGAAGAACGAAGAAAGGAGGCTAACAGAGTCCAGAAAGATCAATCTCAAGTGGAGGAAGATGAAGAGCCAGAAAGGGCATCATTTGAAGAGGAAACTCCATTCCTTCAACGTCTTAGAGAGCCAACCATAAATGGTAAGAATAAAGAGTCAGACATGTTAGAGACATTCCGACAAGTCAAGATTAATCTACCTCTCTTAGACATTATAAACCAAATACCACCTTATGCTAAGTTCTTAAAGGACCTCTGTACGCAAAAGCGGAAAAACAGAGCAAAGACTCCAAAGAAGATCTTGATGACTGAACAAGTGAGTTCATTGTTTCTAAGTAACATACCACCTAAGAGGAAAGATCATGGTGCTCCCACTATTCCATGTGTCATTGGTGACAAGGAAATTAGTAGAGTTCTTCTTGATCTGGGTGCGAGTGTTAACTAACTACCATATTCAGTTTATCAATAGCTAGGGTTGGGAGAGCTCAGTCCTACTTCGGTGGAGTTCCAATTTGCAGACAGGTCGATTAAGCAAGCGAGGAGAGTTTTAGAAGATGTCATCATTCAAGTTGACAAATTCTACTTTCCAGTGGATTTCATAATTCTTGATACAGAACCTATTCAAGACTTGAAGAAATATATCCCAGTGATATTAGGAAAACCGTTCCTGGCTACAGCGATAGATCTATCTTTCAGGAATATGAAGGTGAGGATGAATGTTTTTTATACAGGTCATCGAATCAATACACCGGTTGAGTGCTTTAATGTAGAAGAAGTCAATAAGGCTTGTGAAGAATTAATACCTCAGAGTCGAGTGAGAAATGACCTCGATGTTGTGATAGAAAGATCGAATGCATTTGAAAGAGTTCTAGGGTTACAACCATGTGAGGAGCCAAGAGATTCTCCTAAATCTCCATTTGTGTCACCAGCAGCATTGGTGCCCAACAACTCACTTTATAAGATTGGTTGTATGACGGCACTGAAGGTCGAGAGAAGACCTTAGTGATGAAAATATCATAGGTGAATTTTGAAAATTGGGAGGATCAACAGTAATTAAATTTGGAAATTATTGCGGCATTGGAAGCTGCGTTATAATCACCGTTAGAGAGATCATTAAGAAAGTCACTTGAACCTCAACTTATTCCTCCACAAAAGTTGGTGTCTAAAAGTACGCTTCATGAGATGGTGTTGCATAGGGAGAATGATGAATTGAAAGATAAAAAGGGTGTGAAGAATGTTAGATCTGAGCATTTTCCACGAACTGTCATAGAGCCTACCAAGGATGACACCCCTCTTAAGGACCCCATTCCAGATGAGCGAGTGCTGAGTATAAACACGGTAGACAAGTTGTATGCCTAGGAAGATTCGCGATTAAGAAATGAGTGTGAGGGGATACGGAATTATGCGTATGAGGATGTTCGAATTTATATAGCTCGAACAAGAGTACATCATGTTAAGCATGTTCGACTTAAGTTCCTTGAGCTCGGCCAGAAGGGACAGCGGCGTAATTCGAAACTAAAATTATTTCCAGGTAAGATCCGGTTAAGAAGGGACGGACCATTTAGAGTTAAATCGGTTTACCCCCACGGAGAGGTAGGTTTGGAAAATGAGAGGTTAAAGAGACATGGTCATCGGCTAAAGATTTATGAGGGGATTGATCTGGGACCGAAAGTTATGGCATCTGTCAGTTTAATGAAAAGTGATGAATTGGTGGAGGGACCATTACATAAGGTGTTGAAGGAGGATCTGTTTGACACATTACCTATACATGGGGTGAACTTAGAACGTGATAGAGGAGGTACTTTATATGGTGATTATTGTTCTATATTTGATGTCATTGATAATACTAATTGTTCCCAGGTGAGAGCACTAAGGGAGTTACTTCCTACATTTTGTCCTATGAGTATGGAAAATGTTACAAAGAGGAAGGGTGTTGGATAACCCTTTGAGTGGTCATGTCGTGTCGACGACGTTAAACATTGGTCCTAAGCTGTTAAAGTTTGTTTCTAGCCTAGGTTTGTAACATAGTAGGTCATTTAATTTATGCAATTTTTAAATTCCTAGAGACGGTAGACCCTTAAGGCCATGTCTTTATCTTTGTTTTTCTTTTTATATTATTTTCTTTTATTGTTATTTTATTTATAGGATTGTAGGCCCTTAAGGCCAAATCATTTGGAAAAAAAAAGAGAGAATTTTTAATTTTTTAAAAACATATGTTGATTTCTGGATGTTTATGATGACATTTCTTTTCCCTTGCTATGATTGGGTATTTGTGTTTTTTTGATGATATCTACAAGTGATCAAAATCAAGTTTGGGGGAGGGGATTCATGTTTTGCTTTAGAATCCAAAATTAAGCTTCAAGGGTAACTGTATTTGTTCTCCTATATTATTTTTTACCATGAAAACATGGTCTAATTTAAGTTTGGGGGTGAGGGTATAGTATTACAAGGAGTGAAAAGTTTTGGAAAAAAAAATTGAAATTTTTAAAATTTTGGAGAAATTCTTTGTTTTCACGCATGAATATTTTACGTTACAATTCGATTGAGTTTTTGTATATGATGCATGAGTAGTATGTAATGTGATATTCTCATTCATGAGAGTGATGATTAAATCGAGTTAGTGAAGTGATGTGGTTTTACATGGGAGAGTGAATTAGTGAAATTGGAATCAAGAATGACGACTTTGACCTATAAGCACAAGCACACATTCACTATGGGGAAAATATTTAATCTTTAACTATGTAGTTGAAAAAATAATTTTGCCACAATAAAATGGGAGAATGGGAGATGTTATGATTGAAAAGGAGGAACAGTTGAAATTTTATTTTGAAAAATAAAATGCAAAAAGTAGTTCTTCGATCTGAGTAACCGGGCCTTGGTATCACCAATATCATTGTTCGTGTTTAAAGGGGAGAAAACTAATGAGCATAAATCCTATGGAAGAAGCTCGGGCCCAGTTGGTCGGGACTAAAAATCTCCACTGGAAAGTCCGGAAACTTAGAAAGACAAAAAGGGATGAAAAGTGGAATGATCGAAAGATATGTTTTTAGTAAAAATGGAAAAGTTTGATCAATGAAGTAAGAAAAGAGAAACTGAAATATCATAGACGAGTATTCACAAAATCACAGAAGGTTGTCTGGATTTAAAGTAGAAAGTAACGAAATCATTCATTATTAATGGGAACCATTCATGACATGAAGCTTGATATAATTGTTGTTTGCTAGTGAGTGGGAGTATTTGCATCCATGTTGTCTTTTGTATCATATCATGATTTAATTGAACTTGTGTGTGAACTCATGAGTGCGTGATTTATAGAGAACCGAGATGTTTGTAGGTACCATCAGTGGAAACCTACACGAGACTCCACTCGTACACTAGGGATAACCTAGGGGTTTAAAAAGTTTGTTACACATGCTAAGTGTAATCGTTGACCCTCACGAAAGCAAGAAATTATGTTAGATTAGTTAGAATAGTTAGAGTAATTAGATTATGACGGTTGATGATCTGATGATATTTTTTGTTGCTTCACCAAACTCCGGTCAACAAAATTTATAATACCTACAAATACTTTACTTAAAATAGTATAGCAATAAGTATGGTCGAACCACTCTCAACTTAGAAATCGGTTTGAGACTCAGATCCAAAACTTTAATTTTCGAGAATAAAAATAAATTAGTTAAAAACAATTCTTGAATTGTTGAGTAGTAAACTAAAATAACTAGATAAAATTATCAAATGGTGGAAAAATCTTAAGGGAAGAGATTCCATCACCCGGGTCTATATAAATAAATCTTATATATTTCTATTACAAATTCTCCTCCAACCTTTTGAACACAAATATAGATACTGGTAGGTTTTTCTCGTATTTCCATTAATTGGTAATCACGAAAAATCCTCCCTCTATTGTTTTGGTTTAAATAAAATGTAAATAGTAGTAGGCATTCTCCGTATTTCCATTAATTGGTAATCATGAAGAATCATCCTTCTATTTATAGCTTCCAACATCTATTGTAAGGTTTTTGTCATTGAGATTCATAAAATGAATGCTCTCGGAAAAAGAATTAAACAATAAGAAATAAAATAAAACTTATTTATCTCTTACCCATGGTGGCTTCATCACTACCTTGAGAAGAGTTTTAAGCTAACATATTGGTATATAAATAAGACATGATGAAAGAAGAAATTTCCATTAACTAAGAAAAAAATTACAACAAAATAAGAAACTTGATACAAGACTATATTCTCACATACAAACTCTAATTCTCTACAATCTTACTCCCACAATATCCAACTATTCTCCTATTTATAGAGAAAATTAGAATATAATGACATCTTCTAAAGTGAAGTTAGATCTACTTTTCTTTTCTTTTTCTTTGAATATTGATGTTTTTCAAGTCATTTTCTTGTTTCTTCATGTGCATTATATTCTTCATCTTTCATCCATGTGCATTCATTTCTCACTTTAATACATTTTCTTCATCCTTTCCAATTCATAACTATAAGAAATAAAAAGATATATATAAGAACATTTATATAATATAATGGTGAATTAAAGATTTATTTTTGACATTAAAAATAGTGATTTTGTGGACTTATCAAATTACCCCCAAACAAGCTATTGATTGTCCTCTAGCAAATATGGGCAAAATAGATTAGTTCACAAAATTATACTTTATTAAATTTAACTAAAGATGTGCCACTTTCGCAGGCTGCTTTCGATTGCATTTACCATATGCAATAAGGCCTTAAACCCCTAGGTTACCCTAGTGGACGAGCAATAGCCTCGTAAGGGTTGCATATATTACTCACAACTTCTCCATTCTTCATTTTCATGCATTTGTGCATTCACATACTCATTAATCAAGTCATGATACAATATATAAGATAATATGAATGCAAATACTACCACTCACTACCAAACAATAACTATCTCAAGCTAATGATATGAATGATCCCCACTGAAATAAATAATTTTGTTACTCTCTAGTCCTAATCTAGACAACCTTCCGTATTTTTGTGAACATTCTACTATGGTATGTCAATCTCTCTTCTTCTACTTCATTGATCAAACTTTGCAATATTTTTCATAAAAACTCATTTTTTCCATCATTTCACTTCTATCCCTTTTTGTATTTATAAGCTCCGGACTTTCCAGCGAGGATTTTCAGTCCCGACCAACTGGGCCCGAGCTTCTTCCATGGGATTTATGCTCATTAGTTTTCTCCCCTTTTTACGCGAACAATGATATTGGTGATACCAAGGCCCGGTTACTCAGATCGAAGAACTACTTTTTGCATTTCTTTCAAAATAAATTTTTAAATTTTCTCCATTCTATCTCCCCTTCTCCCCTTTTATAGCGGCAAAGCTAATTTTTCAACTACATAGTCAAAGATCAATTGTTTTTCCCATAGTGAATGTGTGCATGTGCTTATAGGTCAAATTTGTCCTTTTTGGTTTCAATTTTACTAATTCATTTACCTATGTAAAATCACATCACTTCACTAACTCAATCTAATCATTATTCTCATGAGCGGGAATATCACATCACATACTACTGATACATCATAAACACAAACGTAATCAACTTATAATGCAAAACACTCATGAATAAAAACAAAGAACTTAAAAAAAAAATTCAACTTTTCAAATTTTTCAAATTTTTTAATTTTTTTTTTAATAATGAAACTCTATTTTGATTAAATAGAAATCCACCCCCAAACAAAATTAACACTGTCCCTAGTGTTTAAAAATACATCTAAGAGATAAATTGGAACAAATTACCGCAATTGAGGTGGTGTTTTTGGAGTATAGTCCCTGCAAAGATTCTTGGCAAAAGAAAAGTCAAGTGATTGGAAATATTATGACAAACTTTACCCCCAAACAAAATCTAAACATACCCAAATAGAGTGAGAAAAAAAATGAAAATAAACTTTATAGAAAATATTTACACAACTGATTGGGCTACCTCCCAGGAGCGCTAATTTAACGTCTTCAGCCAGACTCAACGGATGTGCTACCCCTAAATAGATCAGTCCGAATAAATCGGATCAATGAGGAGAATTTCCTTATTTTCAGAAGCTTCAAGTTCTAGGAAAGGCTTTAGACGATGAGCATTGACTTTAAACAACTGTTCATTCTTAGGGTCTTGTAACTCAATGGCACTATGACTATAAATGTGATGGACATAGTACGGGCCTAACCAACGTGACCTTAACTTCCCAGGAAACAATTGAAGACGGGAGTTATACAAAAGAACTTTTTGTCATATGAAAAACTCATTTTTGAGAATGTGTTTGTCATGTTCCAACTTAGTCTTGGCTTTATAAATTCTTGAACTCTCATAGGCATCATTTCTGATTTCTTCTAACTCATCAAGTTGAAGGGTCCTACGTTGAACGGCTTTATCATAGTCAAAGTTCATGGCCTTGATGGCCCAATAAGAACGGTGTTCGAGTTCAACAGGCAAGTGACAAGCTTTACCATAGACCAATCAATATGGGGACATTCCTATAGGGGTCTTGTAAGCAGTACGGTATACCCATAAAACATCCTAGAGATGAAGACTCTAATCCTTCCTTGTGGGGTTAACTGTCTTCTCTAAGATCTGTTTAATCTCCCTAATGGATACCTCAGCTTGACCATTGGTTTGAGGGTGATATGATAGGGCCACTTTATGGTTGATTCCATATTTGGACAACAGGTTTCCAAAGACTTTGTTACAAAAATGTGAACCATTATCACTGATTATGGCTCGAGGTGTTCCAAACTGAGGCAAAACCTGGTCTTTGAAAAAATGCACCACAAAACTATGGTTAGCTGTTTTGGTGGCTAAAGCTTCTACCCATTTTGACACATAATCAACTGCTATAAGGATGTATAGATTGTCAAACGAGGATGGAAATGGTCCCATAAAATCAATACCCCAGACATCAAAGATTTCAACAATGAGAATCGATTATTGAGGTCATTCATTTCTTTTGGTAATCTTACCTAGCAATTGGCATCTATGACAAGCTAGACAGTATGTGTGGGTGTCTTTGAAAAGAGTTGGCCAATAGAATCCTGACTGCAAGATTTTTGCAGCAGTTCGTTTGGAATTGAAATGGCCACCACATGCCTGGTCATGACAGAAGAAAATGACAGACTCTTGGTCTACCTCAGGAACACACCTACTAATGATCTGATCTGGACAATATTTAAACAAGTAGGGGGGGTCATCCCAGAAATATTCCTTAGCCTTGGCCAAAAAAATTTCTTTCTCTTGTTTGGACCAGTTGGAAGGAATTTGACCAGTCACAATATAATTGACAATATCTGCATACCATGGTGCATGAGATATCTCAAATAATTGCTCATAAGGAAAATAATCAGAAATGGGAATGGAGTCACTAGTGGATTCAATAACAAGACGGGACAAATGATCAGCGACTACATTCTTGAAACCTTTCTTATCTCAAATCTCAAGGTCAAACTCTTGAAGGAGTAAGATCCAACATATCAACCTAGGTTTTGCATCAGATTTGGACAAAAGATGTCTTAACGCTACATGATCTTTATAGATGATGACCTTAGATCCAATCAAATAAGATCTAAACTTCTCTAAGGAGAACACGACTACCAGCAACTCTTTCATAGTGGTTGAGTAGTTGATTTGGGCATCATTTAAAGTTTTGCTAGCATAGTATATGATATGTCGTGCTTTATCCACTTTCTAGCCTAAAATAGCACCTACTGCATAATCAGACGCATTACACATAATTTCAAAATGGAAGTTCCAATTAGGTGAGTGAATGATAGGTGCAGTAGTGAGTGCTAACTTTAAGTACTCAAATGCGGACTTACAGGCATCAGTAAACTCAAATTGTGCATCTTTAGCTAGAAGATGGGTCAAAGGTCTAGCTATCTTACTGAAATCTTTGATGAAGCGCCTGTAGAAACAGGCATGACTTAGGAATGCTCTAATATCTCGAACAGATTTGGGAATAGGTAGATTGGAGATTAGATCAATTTTTGTTTTTTCTACCTCAATTCCTGCACTGGAGATATTATGACCTAGGATAATTCCCTTTTTTACCATGAAATGACACTTTTCTCAGTTAAGTACCAAATTATTGTCACGACAACGTTGAAGTACAACAAAAAGATGGTCCAGACATTGCTCAAATGATGACCCAAAGACAGAGAAGTCATCCATGAAGATTTCTAGAAACTTTTCAACTATGTCACTAATATACTCATCATACACCGCTGAAATGTAGCTGGTGCATTACACAAGCCGAATGGCATGCGACGATAGGCGAATGTACCGAATGGACAGGTGAAATTAGTTTTGTCTTGGTCATCAGGGTGGATAGGAATTTGATTGTAACCAGAATAGCCATCTAAAAAGCAATAGAAGGCATGACCAGCTAATCTTTCTAATATTTGGTCGATGAAGGGAAGTGGAAAATGGTCTTTTCTAATCATGTAGTCTATACAAACTCGCCATCCAGTTTGAATGCGAGTAGGAACAAGCTCATTATGGGCATTGGACACAACAGTGATGCCAGACGTTTTAGGAACTACCTGGATTGGGCTCACCTCTTGATTATCAGAAATCGGGTAGATGATACCAGTGTTAAGAAGTTTGATAACTTCTCCACGGATAACTTCCTTCATATTGGGGTTAAGTCTCCTTTGAGGTTGTCTACAGGTTTTCGCATTATCTTCTAAGTGAATGCGAAGTTGCACCACTAGAGGACTAATGGCTTCCCTATTTGTCTTAAGAACCTCAAGTAATTGGGACTCTTATTGCTCAGTTAACTCAGAAGATATTACCACTGGAAAAATATCAGATTCACCAAGATACGAATATTTTAAAGTCTCGGGTAAAGGCTTTAATTTAATATTAGATGGTTTCTTTGCATTTTCATATTTAGTGTTAACTGGCAAGGACAATGATTCAAATTTATATTTATACTTGGGTGCTTCAAAGGGTGGGGCAGAGTTTAGCAAATCTTTTATTTGGCTAATGTTATTAGCTTCATCCAAATTATCATCAAAATGGGCTAGACAATGCTGGAGTGGATCGTCATGATATGAGTGGTTAAAGGTATGGGTGGTTAATGAATCAATGAGACAAACATCTTCAACAAACTCTGATTCAATGGGTTGTTTCATCAAATTGAATACATTGACTTCCACTTTCATGTTCCCAAAGGTTAAGGTCATGCTACCATTTCTACAATTGATCAATGCATTGGTTGTGGCTAAAAATGGTCGACCTAAAATGATTGGAATTTGTTTACCTTAGGTTGGTTGAGTGTCTAGCACAATGAAGTCTACAGGGTAATAAAAATCATTCACTTTTATTATCACATCCTCAATGATACCCCTTGAAATTTTGATGGATCGGTCAGCTAATTGAATTCTAACGTCAGTTTTCTTCAAATCAGTCAATCCCAAATCTAAGTAGACTGAATACGGTAGCACATTGACACTGGCACCAAGATCTAATAAAGCCTGACCTTCAAATTTTTCTCTTATCCTACAAGTGATAGTTGGACTACCAAGGTCTTTGTGTTTAACCACAGCTTGGTTTTGTAGGAAGGATGAAAAAGTTTGGGCTATGAAGGCTTCCTTAAGGATATTGGTTTTCCTCTTGACTAAGTCTTTAATGAATTTTGCATAAGAATGAATTTGCTTAATAGTAGTGAGAAATGGAATGTTAATCTGGAGATTTTGAAAATTTTCTAAGATTGCACTATATTAAGAATCCTTCTTATTGTTGACTAGTCTAGAGGGAAAAGGTGCATGTGGAATAAACGGCTTTAGAATGACATCATCTAGTTTAGGATCTTGAGTCTCTTTGGATTTTGGAGGATTGGGTGGAACATTCCTTGATTCTTCAATTTCATCACTACTGAGTAGTTCAACCTTATTATCAATTTTTTTTTCCTGACCTGGGGGTAATGATGGAATTTACATTGGCATTTGATTGGTCATAAGTGGAAGGAGTCCCTATAAGATTAACTCCAGTCTTTTTGGATTGATTTCGGGTTGGCTAGGCAATGCACCCCTTTGTCTTTCAGATAGAGCTACAGTGAGTTGACTCAATTGATTTTGGAGAGACTGCTGAAATTGCAGTTGATTTTGAGTCAAGAGATCAAAGTTATTTTCTAACTTTTGAAATCTCTGATTGGATTGATCAAGATTAAAGGAAATCATTTTCAAAATGTCATCATAATTGGAAGTATTATGGACCGGTGGGACAGGAGCAACATAGTTGTTCATGGGATTAACTGCTAAATCTCGGTTTGGATTGAACTGGTTATTCCTAGGGAATTGATTTTGAGGAATTATTGGTCCTTGAGTTTGAGGTTGCCTATTGGAGTTACCTTGAAAACCGGACTAACCACTTAAGTTTTATGGAGGTAAATTTTGTCTCCTTAAAAAATTAGGGTGGTTTATAGTATAAGGATGATAACTTTAGATAAATGTATTAGGCAATGGTCTCCTAAAGGTATTGAAAGCACAAACTTGCGCATCCGAAAGTTTAGATATACAATAGACCAGACATTCCTCTGTTGGATGGGATAAACCAAAACAAACATTGCATTGTGCAGGAGTAGATATTAGGGCAAATACATCAAACTTTTTGCTTAAGTCTTTCACTCCCTCAGCAAGACTTTGCATTATAGACTTTAACTCATTTTCAGGTTTGATCTCATAAAAACCATATTTTCTATTCATTTGATAATTCCTAGAAAATTTATTATCATTTTGGTTCCAATAACAATTTTGGGCATTTTCAGCTAGTTCCTCCAAAAATAGATAGGCTTGGTTAGGAGTTTGGGCCTTGAACTTTCCTTGGTGCATTGACTCAATCATGGTTCAGTTCATAGGTGAAAGTCACTTATAGAATAAATGGACTAGTCGTGCTTTATCAAAGCCATGGTGTGGACATTTGAGTAGCAAGTCATGGAATCGGTCCCAAGTTTGATGGAATTGTTCCTCAATGTTCCCTCTAAAAGTACTAATGATATCTGTCATTGATTCTGTCTTTTGCATGGGATAAAACTTACACATGAATTTCCTTGCAAGTTCATCCCATGATCGAATGGAGTTAGGTGGAATGGAGTTTAGCCATGATGCAGCTTTATCTTATAAGGGCAGGGGAAAAAGACGCAGTTTGACACCCTTTTCATTCAAATTTTGATTTTTGAATGTGTTACATATTGTTAAAAACTTCCCTAAATGGATATAGGGTTGTTCGCTTTCGAGTCCATGAAATTTTGGCAACATATTGATTGTGGCGGGTCTAATCTCAAATTGGGGTGCATCATTCTCAGGTAGAACAATGCAATTGGGTGGGTTGGCTGTGATTGGGGCAAAATAGTCATTAAGAGTTCGCGGTGCAGCCATTGATGAATTATTGGTGGTTGAGAGATTTAACAAGGTAGTTGATTTTTCTTCTAAATCAATGAGTGAGAGATCACTAGGAAACCTAACTAAACGCTTGTTAACTCGCAACCACTGAGGCATAAACAAAAAGAAACCTAAAAGGGCTAGATAATGGGCAAATCACAAAAAAAATTTAGCTTTGTTATCTTGAGCTTAAATTCAAGGGTGGAGAATTTTTAAATCTAATCTTGTAGAAAATTAATAGGATGGTGTCCAAATTAATTCTCTCTTAATTAGACAGCTCATACTCTATTCCAGATTAAGTCGATAGATTACCAGTTAAGGATCATCAAACTAACAACGGAGTAGTTCCCAGGAAAGTGTGGTTAGACACGTGGCATGCTTAATGGCGCGTCAACCACACTCCTAAACAAAATTTCCTACCGTTTATCAATTTGATAATGACTCACTGGAGTGACTACCAACCGCTTCCTTCCTAGAAGGGCCTATGAGCTCGTAACCCTAAATTGGTTTATTGCTAATGAATTTTAAAATTAGACTCATGGTTTAACAAATGTTGAGATTTTTGTGATTTGTGGGCCACGGAGACGGGTGATGAAATCCCGACCGTATCTTGTGGGAATTTTTCCCTTAAGTATCTTATGCAAAATGTTAATTAAAATATACACACACAAGAGAAAAAGAAAAGAAAAAAAAAAAAAAAAAACGGGAGGTTAGGGGAATTTCAAATGTTACTCTATCCTAGAATTCGCATGCAAAATTTGTGTCTATAAAAAACTGAAAAAATAAAAATAAAATAGAAATAAACTAAATACAAAGGATGGGAACTTAGGGTAATTTCTAATGTTATTCTATCATAGAATTCGCATGCAAAATTTTTCTAACCTAGGAAAAAAAAATAACAAGAGTTTAGAAATATGGACCTGGCTGACGAACCGGTATAGTAACTCCTGCACCATAAAAAAAAAAAAAAAAAAAAAGAACAAAAACAAACAAGTAAATAAAAACAAAAATGAGTGAATAAGAGACAAAAATTTAAACAATCATAACTAATCTGTTTGCTTTTTTTTTTCGTTTTCTTTTTTTTTTTTTTTAATTTGTACCTTAATTTTAGAATGCTAGAAAATGGATTAAACAGTGATAGATGGCTACTGGTATCAGTTAGACAAAAACTTCGGAAGCTACTGTGACCATTGCTATTATTATTATTTAACAGAAATCAAATTCGGACTAATACTGGCAGACTGAGCAGAGTGACAAAGTGTAACAAAAGCCTACACAAGTCACAATTACAGGTTACTGGAGTTTCATTTTTTTTTTTTTTTTTTTTTTTAAAAAAAAAGGTATTAGAGTTTGGACAAACAGTTAACTCTAATGAACTAACAATTTAGCTTCTGCAGTTTGAATTTTTTTATTTTTATAGTAAAAATCAAAGTCAATTAGTATATATGAATTGAACAAAACAAATGGAATGAATGATCAACTCAACAAACTATCCAGTATGATTCCGGTTTTTTTTTTTTTTAAATAAAACTTCAAGAACCTACTGTTGTTACACAATGAACAGATTACAGAGTGGATTTGAAAATTAACAAAAATAAAGATTTTTTTTTCATTTTGAAAATTAACAAAAATCACACAATATAGAAAAATTAAAATAAAGGGAGAAATAGAAAGTTCGGGTGGGTTCCCGAAAACTTGTAGTCTCGAATCTTTGACTCCGAAATCAATGTTGAAGCGGCAACGACGCCATTTGACGATTGATGATTTGATGATATTTGTCGTTACTTCACCAAACTCCAGTCAACAAAATTTATAATACCTACAAATACTTTATTTAAAATAGTATAGCAATAAGTATGGTCAAATCACTCTCAACTTAGAAATCGGTTTGAGACTCGGATCCAAAACTTTAATTTTCGAGAATAAAAAAAATTAGTTAAAAACAATTCTTAAATTGTTGAGTAGTAAACTAAAATAACTAGATAAAATTATCAAATGGTGGAAAAAATCTCAAGGGAAGAGATTCCATCACCCGGGTCTATATAAATAAATCTTATATATTTCTATTACAAATTCTCCTCCAACTTTTGAACACAAATATAGATATTGGTAGGCTTTCCCCGTATTTCCATTAATTGGTAATCACGGAAAATCCTCCCTCTATTGTTTTGGTTTAAATAAAATGTAAATAGTAGTAGGAATTCTCCGTATTTCCATTAATTGGTAATCACGAAGAATCCTCCTTCTATTTCTAGCTTCCAACATCTATTGTAAGGTTTTTGTCATTGAGATTCATAAAATAAATGCTTTCGGAAAGAGAATTAAACAATAAGAAATAAAATAAAACTTATTTATCTCTTACCCATGGTGGTTTCATCACCCCCTTGAAAAGAGTTTTAAGCTAATATATTGATATATAAATAAGACATGATGAAAGAAGAATTTTCCATTAACTAAGAAAAAAATTACAACAAAATAAGAAACTTGATACAAGACTAAATTCTCACATACAATCTCTAATTCTCCGCAATCTAACTCCCACAATATCCAATTACTCTCCTATTTATAGAGAAAATTGGAATATAATGACATCTTGTAAAGTGAAGTTAGATATACTTTTATTTTCTTTTTCTTTGAATATTGATGTTTTCCAAGTCATTGTCTTCTTTCTTCATGTGCATTATATTCTTCATCTTTCATCCATGTGCATTTATTTCTCACTTTAATACATTTTCTTTATCTTTTCCAATTCATACCTATAAGAAATAAAAATATATATATAAAAAACATTTATACAATAAAATGGTGAATTAAAGATTTATTTTTAACGTTAAAAATAGTGATTTTGTGGACTTATCACATTAAGAAGATTATCACAAGAAAAGTTCCCTGAGTTTATTGCTAAAGGACTATTAATATATAAGCTTGGGGGTGTGTTAGGTGTCAAATATTAGACATTTTAACCCTTTAACTCACTATTGTTACGTACTTTCATTCCATTATTTAGTATTTTTATTGTGTTTGCGTATTAAGGCATGTTTCAGAAGCTTAACGAAGAAATGGAACTAACTTCGGTGAATTAACTAAAGAGTATGTTCTTTTTTATTCAAGAGGATAGTCAAAGAGACAGTCCGAGACAAAAATGGTTCCCGGAGGGCAAAAACGGCATTTCCAGAAGTCGTCGCCTCAGCAAAATGTATCGTGGGTTCAAGACGGTCGTTTTGGTGCATTCACGAAGAAAAGTGATTTTCCTCAAAATACCTACGATTTTGCTTACGCTTTCAGTGTCAAAAAGTGACTCAAAATCACATTTTTACGCTTGGACCTACGTTTGGGACTTACACTTGAAGCATAGGCGTGCTACGTTTGAATCGTAAGTGCGGCAACTTTTGGTGGTTTTTTGTGGATTTTTCCTGTTTCACCCCCGGCTTAATTGGAAGACGTGTGGTGTGTTTTAAAATATTACTCGCAAGCGCACGAATCAATTGTAGTTTAGGTTATGCGAGAACGAGGTCGAACACAAGAGAATGCTTTAAAGATAACTAATTAAACTCAAATTAATCTAAAATTAACCTAGTTTCTCAAAGTTTGTTAGTTCAAGTGATTTTTTATACTAAACATGTAATATTGAAATATAAATAATTAAAACACGATTAATCGGGAGAAAATACTAAGGTATCGGATTCCACCACCATTAATCCATAAAATTATAATTAATCTTTTATCAATTCCAATTTTAGAGTAACAATTAAAAATCAATCTTATTACTTTCTCAAGATTTAGAAATAACGTACTAATAAAATATATTTTCAAGAGATAGATTTTCCTTCGCTTTAAAGTGTAAAATTCTAAGCATCCTATGTATGCAATTCAATTGATCGCATAAGATCAAAGATTTTTACTTATAAAATTTTCAAATCCAAGCATGATTAATTGTGAAAAGAATTCTTAACTACTATAATCATGTATTTACAGTGAAAGGAATTTAAAACAATTAATACTATAAAGCGAAAATCATAAGCATTTAAACCATACACATAAAAATTAATAAGAGACTAAAACGAATTTTTTTCATAAATGGTGGTTTCATCCTCAACCTTAGTTGAGGATTTAGTTACACATGCTTAAAAGAAGATAACAAAGTAAGAATAATAGAACCCAGAATTGAAGATGAATTAATGGATCCTCATTGCTCTCCTTCCCCCCTTGCGTCTGATTTGTGAATGTATAAATAGGAGATTCAACAACCATCTCCAGCTATTGGTAGTTGTCGAATTTAATGCTCTATTAAATTCTCAACTTTGAAATGTTGGATGTAATAAAGGATGAAGCAGTCAACTTTGAATTCTTTGTCATCTGTGTCATTATTGAGGTATGCACATCTCTTCTCCAATTTGCCTCTTGAATTGCAGATTACAATCATGCCTCAAAAGTCAATCCACTTGTCATTTTCTTCTTTTCACTCACCTAACACCCATTCACACATACACCTATACATTTATATATATATATATATATATATATATGTATTTATTGCATTCTCCCCCACCAACTTTGAACTTATTTTGCAAATCAACCCCTATATAAAAATATATACCTATGAGGACATTATGCTAGATAAATTATTCTATTTTGTGCATTTATCACTTATCATTATTACAATTCTAAACTAGTTAAAATAAATAGTTTTACCTACTAACAAATATAAATTTTGGGATAAAAAATATATGTAAAATGGACTTATCAACATGCATGCGACTCCAGACCTCAATATACATGTATATACACGTATATATATGAGAAGTTAGGTTTTGCATGAGTTTTAGAGTAAAAAGACTAAAAAGGGCCTCTATATACCATTACCTATATATACACGAGAGGAGTTCTGATTTTGAGGGACAGAAGGTTGGTTTTGGTGAGACTTTCATTCAAAGAGGTTCATTCATTCAGACTTGCTGTTGTTGAGAGCCATATTCAAACCTAGAGATCCAGAGAAGAAGACTATGGAAAACGTTTCTACATCAATGATGTAGTCATTGTCTTCCATGGCTAACTAACTCGGTATCTAGGGTTTTACCCTAGCCAAGTAATGTAGTTCTTTCATTATTTTTAATTATAAAGAGGGAAACTATTGACCATACTATGATGATTGTAATAGTTAAGAGACCGTACTAATTTGCAATAAAAAATTCTATGTTTATTTTAAATTCTTATCTTAGATGGAATGAATATATTATTTTGCACAACTATGATTATTCAATATGAGCAGGAACTCGGATGCTTAATTATGGTTTTCTACATAATGGTGGTAATGAAACTTGAAACCCTAGGTTGACACAGGTCGTGACTTGGCGATTTAATATAGACATGTTTTAGTTTATTTTCATGCATTAGGAGTAGATTAGAGTAACATAATTGGCATGTACTAGTTAGGTCAGTCATGAAACGGGTTGTCACGATCCGGTTGATGGTACTCCTTTTTGGGTTGTATTTAGTTATTTGGGTACAACCTGATTCACAGTTATGGATTGCCCTCGTACAATTGATACAGTGAGGAACTATATTATGTGGTTAATGGTGGAGTGATGAAAACCCTAGTTTTCTCTCTCATCCGAGTCACAACCAATTTAATTTGTTTTCTTGATAATTTTAGTTAAAATAGATAATTTGGTCTTTGACAACCCAAACAAATCAATTTTCAGAAATTATAATTCAGTGTTTTTGAATTGTTAAAGTGAACAATCTCAGTCTCTATGGGATCGATATCCCTTACTCAAGCTTTACTATTCTACAATTTATACGTGCGCTTACGTAGGGTAAAACCTAGAGTCATTAAGGTGTTGTTTTTAACCACATATTTTTATACACCTGATGTCGCATAATTCATTTAGAAATGAATCCTTAAGAGGAGTATTTTCTTTTATAGTTTCTACAATGATCATTGATAAATGATTAGGAACTACATTCTTCGAACCCTTTTTGTCCTTAATCTCCAAATCAAATTCTTGTAGCAACAAAATGCCTCGAATAAGCCTGGGTATGAAGTATTTCTTTGTCAGGAAATGTGTTAATGCTACATGATCTTAATACACTACCACCTTGGTTCCTAATAAATAAGATAGAAATTTGTCCAAGGGAAACACAATTGCTAACAACTTTTTCTCTGTTGTTGTGTAGTTAATTTGCGCATCATTCAGAATCTTGTTATCGTAATACACCGCATATGGTAGCTTCTCCTTTCTCTGACTCAATACCACTCCTACGTCATAGTCTGAAGCGTCACACATTAGCTAAAAAGGTAGAGACTAGTCTGGTGGTCTCATGATGAGGGCTGTCGAGAGTTGTGTACGGAGCTCCTCAAAAGAACAAAGACACTCTTCATCAAAGACAAATTTCACATCTTTAGCCAATAAGTTGCATAGTGGCTGGGCGATCTTACTAAAATCTTTAATAAATTGTCTATAAAACCCGGTGATCGTTTCTAGTCGTATGAAAATAAAAGTGTTTAAAATAGAGAATTAGCACGATCTAGTTTTACCTCTCAGTCACAAGTACACGAGTAATATATAGTATAGTTGGGTCGAGAGGGTTTCGAACCACAAAGATCAGAGTCGTATTTCAAATAATTGTAAAGCAGAAAATTGAATTATGTTAATAACGTTGTTTTGATTGGTTTGTTTTATAAACTAATAAACATAAAATGAATAAACAGATATAATTTTTTGTGTTTTAAATCAAGATAAACAAGTCTAGGGTTTTGCTCCAACTACACCACTAGTCGCATAATATAGTCCTTTAATCTTATTATTGTAAGAGGAAGATACATCTTATACAAATCAAATTAGTAACACTACAAGCAATTACCTAATCCCAAAAGAGATGTAATCAAGTCTACTCCATTACAATTAATCTTCGATTGGCATGGTCATTGTATGCATGTATACTACAACTATTCCTAAAACATGAAATTAAAAACACACTGATGACCATCTTATCTTAGGATGAACTATGTAAACATAAAACATATTATCATATTATGTAGAAACCATTATTTAAAACTTGGATTTCTTGCCCTTAGTAAAAACATGGTTGTTCAAGATAAATCATTAATTCAATATCAGCTTAAGAAGAGAATTAATAAATAAATCTTATTTAGGTAATTCGTTCGGTCTCTCACTACATAATCATCATATAAGTGCTCTTTAGCTTCCCCACTTTGTAATAAAATCAATTAAAGTTCTACATTACTTGATTGGGTTTTGTTGGAAACCCTAGATACCGACTAGCTGCTCATAGAGAAAAGATACTGTATCGTTGATGTAGACATCCCCCTCACGATTGGTTCATGGTTCTTAAGTTCTTGAGGAGCCTCTCTAAAGAGAGACTTTTTCTCCTCCGTAGGAATATGATATGAAATATGTGAATGATCCTTTTCTTCATGAAGTCTTCATATATTTATAGACAAAAGTTAGTGCAGATATGACACATTCTTTGCTTGTACTCCAAAAAAACTTGGTGTGAGGACCAAGTATTAGCGGTGAATGGACAAATATGCCCCTTGATAATTGTACACAAAGTCATAATTCTGCAATATAACTTCTCGCAGATCCCAAGGTCGGTTGAGACCGATCGATCGAGGAGTCCACCGATTGATCGATGGTCCCTGATTTTTATTATTTATTTAATCTGTGATTTTGTGCTTCAACCACTTGTACTCTGCTTTGCTGGCTTGTACCTTGCTCTAAATTGAGTGCATTTATCCTTTGAGTATTGTTCCGGATCAGGCGCATTTGCTAAAAACTCAAAATTAACTCAATTTTGCGTTAAGACCCCTGAAACATGCTTAAACACGCAACTCAAATAAGAATATATTATTAATAAAATAAAGAGACTAACTAAGGGTTTATTAACGCCTAGAATACCAAATATTGTGGTCTCATCACCCGGCATGGCCCAAGAATGATCGTATCTGTTTAACATATGTGGGAGGAGGCAATTTTGAAATTAATTTAACTTTTGCCTTGTCTACCACAATCCCTCTTTTTGATATTATGTGGCAAAGTACTATACCCTCTTGAACCATAAAATGGCTCTTTTCCCAACTCAGAATCAAGTTCGTCTCTTTACATCTCTAGAGCACTAGTGTCAGATGTTTTAAACAGTCCTCAAATGTTGCCCCAAAGACTAAAAAATCATCCATGAACACTTATAAGAATTTCTCCACCATGTCAGAGAATATCGACATCATACACCTTTGGAATGTAGCTGGAGCATTATACAAACCAAAAGGCATTCTCTTATAAGCAAACGTACCATATGGGCAAATAAAAGTGGTTTTCTTCTGATCAACATGATCAATCACCACTTGATTAGAACCGGAATATCCATCCAAAAAGCAATAATAGCTTTGTCCAGCCAACGTCTCTAGGATTTGATCAATAAATGGAAATGGAAAATGATCTTTCATAGTGTGAGAGTTGAGTTTTCTGTAATCAATGCACACACGCCACTCAGTGGTCATGCGCTGTGGAATCAACTCACCCTTCAAGTTTGGCACAACTATGATACCTGATTTCTTTGGTACCACCTATGTAGGGCTCACCCATGTACTATCAGATATGGGATAAATGATACCCGCATCTAACAACGTCACGACCTCTTTCATCACCACTTCTTTCACGTTTGGGTTCAACCTCCGTTACACCTCCCTTGATGGTTTTGCAGTCTCCTCTAAATGTATATGATGCATGAAAATCGAGGGATCTATTCATTTAAGATCAGTAACACTCCATCCTATCGCCTCTTTATTTTCACTTAAGACCTCGACCAAACTCAATTTATGTTTTTTCATTAGCTGCGATGATATGATTACAGGAAGAGTCTTATTTGGTCCTAAAAATACATATTTCATCTTATCAGGCAATTCCTTGAGTTCCATGGTAGAAGGAGTTATCAGAGATGGAATTGGTGGTGTACTCGAGAGTGAGACAAGCGGCTCAATTAGCGTTTTCCATGGTTGTCCATATAATGCAGTCTCTATCGCAGCAATATCCTCATAGTTCAACCTCATCTACTCATCCTAGTCATCAGGTTCATTCTCCAACCTCACTTTAGTCATTAAAGACTCCAACTCGTCTTTATCCAAGATTCATGGTGCGAAGTCCTCCACAATTTCATTAATCTCATCAATACAAAAGCATTACTGACTTAGGAAGTTGATGATTAGTATCAAAAACATTCATTCTCACCTTCAAGATTCCAAATGATAGATCCATAGCCCTTGTTATGCAATTGATACACGTATTGGCCGTGGCCAAGAACAGTCTTCCTAATATCACAAGGATATGTTTCTTCGAGTCTTGGACAGGTTCTGTATCAAGAATTATGAAATCCACTGGAAAGTATAACTTGTCCACCTGAACGATGACATCTTCCAGAATCTCTCTCGCTTGCTTAATTAATCTATCTGCAAGTTGAAGCTCTACCGAGGTAGGATTTAGCTCTCCCAACCTTAGCTACTGATAGACTGAATATGGAAATAAGTTAACACTCGCACCTAGATCAAGAAGAGATATACCAATTTCCTGATTACCAATAAAATAAGAAATAGTGGGAGCACCAGGATCTTTCCTCTTAAGCGGTGTGTTACTTAGTAGCAATGAACTCACTTGATCAGTCAATAGGATTTTCTTCGGGACCTTTGATCTACTTTTTCTCTTTTGAGTGCAGAGATCCTTTAGAAACTTAGCATAGGCTGGAATTTAGGCTATGATATCAAAGAGAGGTAAATTGATTTTGACTTGTTAAAGTGTGTCCAACATGTCAGTACCATACTTGGTCGACTCTCTAAGACGTTGAGAAAATGGCGTTGCCTCCTCATAACTTGCCCTTTCTGGCTCTTTTGGTAATGTCTTATCAATATCTTCCTCTACCTGAGGTTGATCTTTCTAAACTTTTTTAGCCGCCTTACGCTTATTTGTCCTCTCTTCATGTTGTTGTTCAACCCTGTTTTCCACCTCCATTCCACTTTTTAAAGTTGTTATGGCTTGAACTATCTCATGGTTATTTTCAGTAAAAGATCCAAGCACCATCACCTGTTTATTCTTTGGGTTGGCCATCTGCTGGCTATGCAATCTCCCTTCCTATCGTTTATTTAGTGCATTAGCTACTTGAACCATCTGAGTTTCTAGCTTTACGATGGCTTAGGACAGAGAGCCCATCATGTTCTGCAAGTCTTTTAAAGTACGTGTCAGATCACTATCAAAGCCCGACGGTCTAGGTGCTGGGGTTTGACTTCTTTGAGGTTGATACTGGTAATTGAAAGGTCGAATGGCTTGAGAACTAGGCTAAAAATTACAAGTCACGATTGTTGGTTCTGAGGGAAATTTTGTTGAGGATTTTCCACATTCTGAGAATGATATGAGCGATGTGGATGATTTCACCAATTCAAATTGTATGTATTAAAAAAACAAGCATTATTCAAATTGGTCCGTGCTGCATTTACATCAGCGGCAACTATTTCATTACCCTGATACTCATTTTGGAAAAAATTAGGTCCTATTGCTAAGACTTCTCTTGGGGCTGACTGACTTAGATTTATGAATTTGTCAAGTTTTTCTCATAATGCGGCTACTTGTTCTCTAATATCATCATTATTTTTATCTATGCTAAATGCTTTGTCAGATCTTCTTTCGAATCCATCTCTAGCACGCATCTCAGATTCATGCTGAATGGAGTTGTCACTCACGTTATCAAATAACTTTAAGATTTCGTCTGCTGACCTCAGTGTAAACTGACCTCCCACTTCTGCATCAATCAGATTTTTATGTGTGGCACCAAGTCCAAGATAGAAGTTATGCACTATATCATGGTTAAAGAGTTTATGATGGGGACACTTTCGCAGAATTTCATTGAACATATCCCAAGTATCATGGAATTGCTCCCCAGGCAATTCTCTGAAGTGGGTAATCGCTTCCTGTACTTCGTGGGTTCGACCTATGGGATAATACTTCTCTAAGAATTCAGCTTTTAGCTTTTTCTCTTAAGGGGAAGGGAAATAAGCGCACACGCAACGCATTAGGGCTCAGATTCTCAATTTTGACTGTCAAGGCCATCTCTAAGAATTCATTAATATGTTGATATGGGTCCTCATTCCTGAATCCATAAAACTTAGGCAACATATTAATGACACTAGATTTGATCTCTTAGTGTTTGACTCCATCTTCTTCTGGAAATTCAGTATACGATTCATGAGCTCATGGCGCATAATACCCCTTCAATGACGTAGCTAGTGCCTTTCGCACATAAGCATTCTGATTGGCCATCCTTTCAATATCCAACTGTCGTCGACGCTCTAATTCCCTAGCTCGATGATTTCTTCGAAAAGTCCTTTCGATCTCAGGATCAAAAGGTATTAATGCAATGTTGGGATCAAAAAGTAATTGGTGATCGATCATGCACCAAACAAAAACTTTTTTGTTTGTTTTTTTTTCTGTGAAAATAAAACTAAACTACTTCTAAACTATTCTAACTATTAACAAAAATAAAGCTAAAATTATGTGTGAATTTAAGCTATACTAAAACTCACAAGAGGTCCAACGATGCAACTTTCACTGCTCCGCTAAATCCCTTTATGCTTTTCAGAGTACCTATCAATCACACAAGAACTCCAAATTTAGATACACTACAATAACGCAATGCAACTAAATTACTAAAGCTAAGAATAGTGACAAGTCCCCGGTAACAGCGCCAAAAACTTGATGTGTCATCAAGGGTGGTAAAAATAATGTTCAAGAACAGTCACTTACGACAGGTTAGGTTTTACTTATCGCAAGAGCACGAATCGTATTGTAGTACAATCGGCTTGAGAAAGAGAATATTGATCCCACATAGACTTGGATTATTCACTTTAGTAATTTAAAAGTATTGAATTATGTTTTGAAAAAGAGTTGAATTGTTTTGGGATTTATAACTAAATTAAATAAAAATAGAAAATAAATTGTGATTATGATTCAAGATAGAGAGAAACTAGGGTTTTCAATGCTCCACCACTAACTGCATAATATAGTCCTCTATTTGCTCAATTGGAAGGGGGTGATCCATCACTATGAATCAGACGTATCGCAAATAGTCGAATACGTCCCAAAATAGATACTATCCACCGGATTCGCTACAACCCATCTCCAGATAGAGCATAACTAGTACATGCTATATACTTTACTCTAATCTACTCCTACAACATGAAATTAAACTAAAGCATGTCTATATCACCTCGCCGAGGCATGGCATATGTAAACCTAGGATTTCAAATGTTAAGCATCATTATGTAGAAAATCACGTTATTTTTAATATAACATGATTGGTTAAGATAATATATTCATTCAATGTAAGATACGAATTTAGAATAAATATAAAACCTTGTGTCAAGAATAAGTTCGATCACTAATCTACACAATCATCACAGTGTGGTCACAGTTTCCCCTCATTACAATTGAAAACAAATATATAACTACATTATTTAGCTAAGGTTTTGCTAGAAAATCCTAGATACCGAGTTAGTTGATCATGGTAGACGGTGACTGCATCGTTGATGTAGAAACAGCCTCCATGTTCTTCCTCGCTGGATCTCTAGGTCTTGAACGGCTCATCCCTTTGAACGATATGAATCTCCAGAGATAGTGCTCTGAAAATTCTGTGAAAAGAAGCTCTCTAGATCTATAGCAGACCTTGGTATTTATAGATAAAGTCGAGGGAAACCCTAATTTGCATTAGACTTCTCCTATTAAGAGTAGGATTCCCCTTTTGTGTGATTCCCTTCAAAACTGAGCGAAACCCATCAATCTGATATATAATACATATAAATCATGTTTATAAAAGTGTTGGATTCGGAGTTAAGTCAAAAGAATTTAAGTTGGGCCAAAACTGGAATTTCACAAACTCCCCATGTATTACCCCCCTACGCTTAAGCGTAGGGTTTGCTACGCTTAAGTGTAGCTCCCAGTCATGCTTAAGCATAACCCCTTTTTGAGTCATAATCCTTAAGCGTAGTTTTAGCACTTTCTAGTCACTTTTAGTTACTATAAGTGTAGGTCAAGCGTAGCAAAATTCTTGAAAATCACTTTTCTTGATAATTGTTTTGTTTGAACTCCCTCGACTCCTTTAGTATGTTTCCTGAAGTTGCGGTTTCAAAAATTGACGTATTTACCCTCCGATAGACATTTTTTGCTTAAAACATCTCGTTTCCTCTCTCTTTAGATAGACACACGCACTTCTCTAGTTAATTCATCAAAGTTAGCTCATTTTTTTCATTAAGCTCCTGACACACACTTAAACATGAAAATCGCATAAAAATACCAAATAACGAAATGTACAGTCAATAACAAAATAGGGGCCTAAGATGGACAACATTTGGCACCTATCACATGTGCCTCTGTCATTTTTTACACTTAGGAATTAGATTCTTCTTTCAACGGCTCAGGCATATGCCTCTGCCATTTTTTACACTTAGGAATTAGATTCATCTTTTAATGGCTCAGGCATATGCCTCTGCCGTTTTTTACACTTAGGAATAGATTCCTCTTTTAATGGCTAAGGGATATGCCTCCGCATATTTTTATACTTAGGAATTATATTCATCTTTTAATGGCTCAGGCATATGCCTCTGCCATTTTTTACACTTAGGAATTAGATTCCTCTTTTAATGGCTCAGGCATATGCCTCTGCCATTTTTTACACTTAGGAATTAGATTCTTCTTTTATACTACTGCAAGAACAATAAATACTAACATTGGATTGTTTGAATCTAGAATTAAGCTCTTGGCCTCTTTTTATTGATTGCATTTTGAATAAACAACAAAGATAGATATTTCAGGAATGTACTGCCTCTGTTATATAAATATGAATCTGACTACGGGTAGTACTTCTTTAATCTAGAGGCATTCTGGAAGTTGGGTTCCATGCGGCCGTTCGATTTTCTCAATCGGTAAGCCCCTTTTCCAATGACTTCAGTCACAGTGTAGGGTCCTTCCCAATTCTCCCGAAGCTTGCCAATGATCCCAATCTTTTTCCTGAGGACCATGTCCCCAACCTGGAACTTAGATCTTCTTACCTTCTGGTTGTAACTTCTCCTAATTCTCTGATGATATTTAGCTAGTTTAGTGGCTACTTTGTCATGTTTTTCTTCTAAAGTATCAAGTGTATGCACTAAGTTCTGATTGTTTTGGATAGACTTCAGTTCTTATGGTTGGAATTATATTCTCTGTTGGGATCACAACTTCCGTTCCATATGTCATGAAGAATGGAGTTTCACCAGTTGGAAGCCTTGGGGTTGTCTTGTATGCCCATAGGACCTCAGGTAGTTTGTCTGGCCAGAGTCCTTTAACATCTTCCAATTTCTTCTTGAGAATGTTCAGAATTGTTCTGTTTGACATTTCAGCTTGTCCATTGCCCTATGGATACCCAACTGAGGATGTTTTGAGCTGAATGTCGTGTTACTCACAGAAGGCTCTGGTCCACTTTTTGTCCAGGTTCAACCCATTGTCTATCATTATTACCCTGGGGCCCCCAAAGCGACAGATGATGTTTGTCCAAATGAACTTGATTACATGCCTATGCGTGATCACTGAGTATGATTCTACTTCTACCCATTTAGTGAAATAATCCGTCACAATAAGCGCTAGTTTTACCTCCCTCAAGGCTTGTGGAAGTGGCCCCACAATGTCAATCCCCCATTGGACAAAAGGATGGGGATTGAGTGTGGGGTTCGGAGCTCTAGTGGAGGGTGAATGTTATCTCTATGGATCTCGCATTTGTGGCATCTTTTAACATAAGCCTCTGTATCTTGGGAGAGGTAAGGCCAAAAGTATCCCTTACTTGGTACCTTGTGAGCGAGGGACCTCCCTCCTAAATGATTTCCACACACTCCTTCATGTATTTCCTTGATGATTGTTCTGGCTTCCAATGGGATAAGACACCTGAGATAGGGTCCTCTAAAGGACTTTCAGTACAATTTCCCATTGATCAGAGAATATCTGGAGGATTTCATGTGAATCTTCCGTGCCTCGGATTTAACCTCAAGCAGAGCTTCATCCCTGAGGTAGGCTATTATTGGGTCCATCCAATTGGGCTCCCATGGTATGATACAGACGTTTACTAGTTGCTGAATGCTCGGGATTTCAAGGTAGTCTATTGGAGATACCCTTATCAGGTCCAGGTGTTGGATGACGCCATGTTGGCCAATTGGTCTGCATTCTCATTTTGCCCCCTTGGTACCTAATCAAGGACGAACTGATCAAAATGGATTAGTTCCTCCAGAGCCAAGGCTCTGTATGGCTCCATTTTTTCTCTAGCCTCATACTCTCCATTAACTTGCCTGACAACAAGTTGAGAATTATTGTATATCTTCAGGCACTTGATCTTGAGACTATTGCATAATCTGATGATTGCTAACATAGCCTCATACTCTGCTTCGTTATTGGAGGCTGGGAATTCGAGACGGACTAACTACTGAATTTTAGTACCATCGGGGTTATGACTTCCAGTCATATTCCAGCCCCTGATACCCCAACTGACCCATCCAATAAACAAGCTTCATTCTGGCTTTTCTGATTATAGACGTTCGAGTTATGGCTCTGTTTCCAAAAGGAAATCTGTGAGCGCCTGTCCCTTGATAGCTGTTCTTGGCACTTATGTAATGTCAAAGGTACCCAACTCTATTGCCCATCTGGTAATTATTCCCGTCAGGTCTGGCTTGTATATGATTGCCCTGATGGGGAATGATGTTGGGACAATGATTGGGTGTGTCTCAAATTAGTGTATAAGTCTCTTCTTAGCATTGATCAGTGATAGGATGACTCGTTCAGCAATGGTGTACCTAGTTTCAGGGTCTGACAAGGACTTGCTAGTGTAGAAGACTGGATTCTGGCATGTTTTTTCCTCCTTTACCAACGCAACGCTCGTGGAGGTTACTAATACTACTAGGTAAAGGTGCAACATTTTGCCAGGATCTAGAGAAACCAGTACTGAAGGACTTACCAGATACTCCTTTAGTTTATGGAGTGCTTGGATCTGCTCTGGCCCCCAGACATTATCTTTCCCTACTCTGATGGCCTGAAAGAATGGCATGCACTTATCCGTGAGTCTGGAGACGAACCTACTTAGTCCAGCTACCCACCCTGTTAGAGTTTGGATTTCTTTCTGGGTTCTGGGCTCTTCGGTGTATAAGAGTACTTTGACTTGAGCCGGATTGGCTTCAATCCCGGTCTGATTCACTTTATGGCCCAGGAACTGTCCAGACGAGACCCCAAATGAGCATTTGGAAGGATTGAGCCTCATCTCATAGCTTCTGACTGCTTGGAATACTTCTTTTAGGTGCTGAAGGTGGTCCTCTTTATTTTTGCTTTTGACCACTGTGTGATATATGCCTCTACCGTGTGGCCCATCAAGTTCCCAAAGACTCTTTTCACCAGCCTGATAAACCTTGCCTCTAGTAACTTCCTTACTTCATCAACTATGATCTGGTTTCTTTCTACCCCAAAACGCCTCTATTTCTATTTTATCTTATAGTAGTCTAATTAGGTCCACTTTCTCAACAATTGAGAAGGTAGAGCCAATAAATGTGGTTATCCCATCTCCAGAGGGACTGATGTCTACCTCTTGGATTGGCTCTGTTGTGACTTGGTATTCCCGACCCTCCTCGAACGGGTCAGTCTGTAATTATTATTTTCCTTGTACTTAGGACCTTCATGTCTCTCCTCTTCTGGCTTAGTCCATTTGTTCAGGTTCTTTATGGTCACTACGTAGCACTCTTTTGCGGCCACCTAATCCCCTGGAATGTCTATTACGTCAACCCCATTCAGATTGATGCACCTCATGACCTAATGAAGAGTTGATGGAACTCCCTGTATTCTGTGGATCCAGCCCCTGCCCATCAGGAGGTTATATGATGGCTTGATGTCTACCACCACAAAACTTTCTTTAAGGGTTCTTCTGGCGAGTGATATAAACAGTTGAATGACCCCAATTGGTTTTACCCATTGTCAATCAAATCCGGCGAGGGGAATTCTGGTAGGATGCATCTGGTTTGTGTCCACTCTGAGTTTGTCAAAGGCCCATTTAGTCATGATGTTCGTGTTGCTGCCCGGTCTATCATGACTCTTATGACAAGGCAATTGGCTACCAAAAGTGAAATGACCAGAGGATCTTCATGTGGCATCTGCACATTTCTCATATCGAACTCGGTGAAACTTATCTAGGACTCCTCCTTCTTATTGGATGTCTAGCATACCTCACCAAATCTTCTGAGCTTAAGCGTCTGACGCATCTGGGATCTCCTAACCCCCTCAGCCTCATCTGTAACGTGTCCGCCTTGAACCATGTGAATCACCCGCACTGGCTGTCCTGTCGAGGCAATGTTCTGAGGGGCACCACCATAACGTTCCGCCCAGGTCTGGTCTTTTGCTACATACTCAGCTAGCTCTCCCTTTGCAATCATCACATCCACTTATCTGCACAGGTTCCTGCAATCGTTGGTGTGGTGGCCATACTCACTATGGAAGGCATAATGTTTGGTCATATCCCTTTGCTCCATGGGCTGTCTCATTGGCAGAGAGGGTCTGAATATTCCCTTTCCCTTCTTCTCCTAGTAGAGTTTACCCAGGCTGGTCTTGAGGGGGGTTACATTCTCTTTTACCCTCTGCTTCTTATCGGCTAGCTTATTTGATGTGGAAGCGGGTACTGGATGGGTTGGTTTCTAGTCCTTGATGCGATCCTTTGTACGGGCCCCAATAGTTACCATGGTCGCCCTCTTCCGTCGGACTGTTTCCTCCTCATCTATTTTGAGGTACCCCTAGGCTCTGGAATTTAGTTCCCCAATGTTACTAGAGAGCCATTTTACTAGGGATGCATGAAACTTGGTGTCGGGAATCAGGGCCATTTTGCATGCCTCAACCGCTGATAGTTGATCGTAATGGTCAATGGAAGACATCTCCCTTGTGAACTTGGATAAGAAGCTCTATAAGTTTTTTTTCCTTCTCCTGGGTCATTGTGAATAGGTTGGAGATAGTTTTCTTCTACCTTTGGTTGCCATAATAATGTGCTATGAAAAGTTCGCACATCTTGCTCCAACTTCCAATTGATCCAGGCGGCTGTTTCCTGAACCACATGAGAGGTGCCTCAGTCAGGCTGGTGGGGAATGCATTGTACAAGAGGGCTTCGTCTTTTTTCTAGGCGGTCATCTTTGTCTGATATTGGTAAATATGATCTGATGGGTCCTTCGTCCCATCATATAGGGTGAAAGTTGGCAAGAGGAACTTCTTCGGATACTCTGTCTGGTCTATTTCGTCCGTGAAGGGCGATTTGATCATGTCAACGGCAGTGTGGGCTGCTAAGTCCTTCATGGAGGGAGTCTGGACCTTCATGTTTTCCAACACTTGCCTCTGGATCTTGGCGGCCATAGCCTCCAAGTCTTTCATGGTTGGAGGTTGCTGAAGCAGCAGGCCCCCGGGTGCTGGAACAAAGACCTCTTCCTAATCATCAGTCGCTCTACTTTTAGTCCCTTCCCACCTATTATTTTTTCCCTCATCATGCCGAGGTGGATCTGGTATTATGCCTTCATTGTTGACACCGTTGGCAGGGTTGGCGGTGTTGGTTGGATCGGGAATCTGACCGAGCCTCTGGCGAAGATCGGCGTTCTGTCGCTCAAGTTCTTCATTTTTCCTTTCCACCGCCATTAATCTTTGCATGATTGCTTGGATCTTAGCTGCTTGGGCTTTGCTGGCCTCAAATACCGCTGTTGTTGCGGAGGATCTAATATCCACCATGGCTACTCTCACAAAGTTTTTTGTAAAAAAGAAAGAAATCGAAAAAGCGAGAAAGAAGATTAATAAAAACCTTCGCTTCCTATAGACAGCGCCAAAGTGTAAGTGCTATTTTTTGCTTACCACTCAAATCCCCTTTATTGAGGCTCAATGGTCCTATTTATATATGAGTATGATAGGTTTCCTTGGCTCATTATTATTAGAATCAAATCCCTTTAATATAGGGATTTGATTTCCTTTACAAATCAATCGTTCTTATCCCTTCCTTAATGGGCTTTTGGCTTTAACTCCAAGTAATTCTAGAATATTCTCTTCAATGGGTTGTGCCCTAACTGTTACATTCTTTATGATTGGTGTTGGGCTTCTTATGAAGGGTATTTCAGTTATTTTATTTTTCCATTGATGAAATTGACGGAAATGACGCGGAGAGGGGACAATTTGATGAAATTGAATAATACAGGTGACAATATGGATATAATAGAGGTAGGTTGATTAAATTTAATAGTACATGGGGGTTTAGTGAAATTAACCTATTTAGAAAAGAAATACAATCTAAAAATATATGGCACATAGTGGGACTGTGGGAGAGAGCACCCATGTCATGGCATATTGTTGGAGTTTTTTTTTTTTTTTCATAAAAACAATAGAATAATAAGCAATTTAAGAAATGGAGAGTAAAATGAATAAAAACAAAGTAATTTGGTATTAATGGACGGTTGTTACAATTACTAAATTCAACATCTATCATGTGGCTGTAGCTGAGGTTGGCTGCTTATGTGAGATATATATATATATATATATATATATAAAAGCATTGTCCAATCCCCAATGGTGGAGTTTATTAGGTTGATTAACCCACACAGCTCTATCCTTTTCACAGAATTCTAATCGTGGATTTATTATCTTAATATTTATTATTTTATATTTGAAATGTAGCAAAAATTGGCTTTTAATTTCACTTTCACAGGTGTATTAGGGTTGAAGACCACGACCCTTGGAGATATCGATGGTCCTTGATCTTGTAGTGATATAGATTAGACGTTTAGAGAAAATGACAATTTTGGGTGGAAATTTCTAAGCAGGACCACATCTTATATTATTCTGATGGTTTCAGAATCTAAGCGCCTCCTTTGTTGTACAGCTTCTCTCGTATTTTCAAGCCAATTTGATTTTTTTTAAATTAAAATTTAAAAGACACGACACCGGACACAATATTCATTTTCACATATAAATTTATTTTGGGAGGATTTTTACTTATAAGTTTTGTCCTTGGATATACTTACAATTTTAAAAGTTGAGTCTTAAGACATACTCATACTCATGTTACTCATTCTAATTACCCATTTTTGAGGTTGAGTAATTCATTTTTTTTGTGTGTGTTATTACCAAGGGCGGAGTCATAAAATTTGTTTAGAGAAGGTCATATGTAATTTTTTATCTATAAAATATATATTTATGTATGTTACTAAAATAACATTTGAAATTATTTGGGGGTGATATACAATTTTTTATGAATTTATTTCTAAAATATATATTTTATGGATTACTAAAAAAAACTATATGCAAATTTGCATGAATTTATTTATGAAAATATTTTTTATGAACTCTGAATGAAATTTTTACAAAATTTGGGAGGGGTGCCAAAGCTTGACTCCGCTCCTTGTTACTACAATGTTTGTAGACAAATCCAATATATTAATGTATGTGATTATAAAAGTGTATAAAGTAGTATTTTTATTTTTTTTCCTTCATGAAATAACATCTTTGACTTTCTAACTGAAGTTATAAACTTATAGAAATTCGTTAATAAATTTAAATGTCACAAAGATTGGAATTGAATTTATTGAAATATGTATATATAAGGGTCTAGTTAATTAAGATATTATCTAAGTTGAAGGAGTATAAGGCTTGGTTTGGATTAATTAGAAAAAATAAATGATAATATTAGTTATGAGATAAAATAAAAGAAAGAAAAATATAGTAATGTTTAAAATTTATGTTTGGATAAATTATGATGGAAAATAAAAGAAATAATAGTATTTTTGTTTGGATAGGGAAGATGAGAGAAAAGAAAAAAAACCGTTATAACCAATTTATTATTATATCCAAATAATCAAATGTCTTAAGTTTTTATCCTCAAAATATTAAAATTATATTTGATATTATAAAAATATCATTTAAGTGCTATAATTTCTCTCCAAATCTTTTTATTTTTGGAAGGATAACATTTAAGGAATTTGAAAGGATAATGAGTGATAAACTATCCCTCAAAATCTTTTCTTTTCTCTCCTTATTAACAAACTAAATATAAAAAACTCTATCATTTCATTTCATTTCTTTTCTTTTTTTTTTCTTTTTTTTTTTTATTCTTCCAATTCTCTCCATCCAAACCAAACTGTGAGAGTAATCTTACAAATTCTAATGTTTTAGACAACCTGAAATCTATCCACCACATCAAAGGATATAAAGTCACAACTTAGAGTAAAATTGTATATATAAACTGAATTAATTTCAGGAGGGCAGAAAGCAAATACGACTATTTCAGTCCTAATATATAGTCCAAGGATGTTAGATTCGACTTCCAACTTTTGAAGTATTTTTATTATTATAATAAGTAAAACTAAACAAAATGTAATCTTTTAGTTAAATGGTTTAAACTTTATTTTGATGCAAATTCTAATAGAAATGAATTCGGTATACTTTTTTATTTTATTTTAAGGAAGAAATAATTAAAACAATTTTCTCATTGAAGTAAAATAAACATGATAGAATAATTTTAAATCATATGGCAGACCTTATAGAGAGAAGCATAAAATTATTAAAATACACTGTTTTGAAATTACATCAATGAAAAAGCTTTTTAATTTACTAATTTTTATATGCAAATGAGAAACTATCAATTAATGCAGTTTACTCTGATTCTGTGTGTTTGTGCGTGTGTATGAGAGAGAGAAAGAAAGAGAGAGATGTTGTCTTGTAGATTATGAGACTTTTCAAACAGTAAATTTATTGTGAAAAACACTAAATTCACCTTTCTTATTCTAAAATATATAAATGTATATAATTAAAGATAAATGCGATGATATGCCTCACAGATCACAGATAGAGGTGCACATGATCCGATTTGGTTTGGTTCCGACCAAAAACGGAACCAGACCATTATTTTCTGCTGCTTGAAAATGAGAATCGAAATCAAACCATTAATGCAAGGAACCGGACCGAACCAATCATTTTTTCGGGTCGGTTCCGGTTCGTACTATTGCCATTCAAATAAAATGTTAAGTATCAAAATATAATATTATTATAAAGGGTTAATTTCAAGAAACTCCCCTATACTATCTAGTTTAATCAACTAACCCCTACTGTGACCACTTTGCCCCCTATACTATTCAATTTCATCATTTTGCCCCATCACCTCACATTTTGAGTCAAAATGCCTAAATTACCCTCAATAGTATAAGGGAGTTTAGTGAAATCAACAATTTTAAAAAAATATTTTTCGAAAATCAATTATATTTTTCGCAAAAATTAAAAATCCAAAAAAATATATATATTTTTCGCAAAAAAAATATTTTTCAGAGGGAGTATATTATTTTCCAAAATATGAATTATTTTGGAAAAAATAATATATATTTTTTGGAAAAAAATCATATTTTGGAATATAATAGTATATTTTTTTCGCAAAAAAATTATTTTTTGGAAAAGATCATATTTTGGAACATAGTAGTATATATTTTTCGCAAAAAAAATATTTTTTAGAAAAGATCATATTTTGGAACATAATATATATTTTTCGCAAAAAAAAAAAAATCATATTTTCGAATATAATAAATAGTTTTTCGCAAAAAAAAAAAATTCAGAAAATAAATCATATTTTGGAACATAATATACATTTTTCGAAAAAAATTATTTTTCGGAAAAAAATCATATTTTGGAACATAATATATATTTTTCACAAAAAAATTTATTTTTAGGAAAAAAATCATATTTAGGAACATAATATATATTTTTCGCAAAAAAAATCATATTTTGGAACATAATATATACCTTTTTGCAAAAAAATTATTTTTCGAAAAAAAAATCATATTTTGGAACATAATATATATTATTTGCAAAAAAAATATTTTTCGGAAAAAATTCATATTTTGGAACATAATATATACTTTTTCGCAAAAAAAAATCATATTTTGGAACATAATATATACTTTTTCGCAAAAAAAAATCATATTTTGGAACATAATATATATTTTTCACAAAAAAAAAGTATTGATTATATCATATTTTTCATAATATATAATTTATTTTCGAAAAATTATATATTATGAAAAATATATATTGATTTCACTAAACCCCCTTATACTATTAAGGGTGGGTAATTTAGACATTTTAACTCAAAATGTGAGGAGGATGGGGCATAATGATGAAATTGGATAGTATATGGGGCAAAGTGGACACAGTAGGGGTTAGTTGATTAAATTGAATAGCATAGGGGGTTTTATTGAAATAAACCATATTATAAACTAAATTAAATGGAGTATCTCAATTATTACAAACCCGAAATCAATTGTATAATTAGTGAAATAGAAGTAATTAATTTAAAATTAAATCTCCTAATTAAAATTATAATCTTATAACTATTTACTTATAACTTGTACTTATATAAGTAAAAGTATAATACTAATAATAAAAAAAAAGATCGGTTTCATTCCGGTTTCGGTCAATTTTACATAGTTAAGAACAAGAACTGAACCTAAAAATTAGGTTATTTAAATTTCGGAATCGAAATCGAAACGAACCACCTTGGAACCGAACCAAATCATCGGTTCTAGTTCGGTTCGATTCTTTGATTCTTTGTGCACCCTTACTCATAGACTATAGTGGAAAAGAAATATTTAGATTTTATTTTCACACATGTGCCTGAAATAATCATTTTGATATTACATAACAATGCATACGGCTGCAAATGAATCAAGTCGTTCGTGACCAGACTCGTGCTCGTTCGTTTAGTAAACTAACCGAGCTTGAGCACAATTTTTAAGCTCGTTTACTAAACGAATCGAGCTTGAACATTACTAAGCTCAGCTCATCAAGCTCGTGACAGGTTCGTCTAAGTTAAATAGTAAAATTATCTCATATTCAACAAAAGAAAGTGTTCAAATTAAATAAATTGTGAAGACTGTTATGAAAAGATTATATGACTTATGATGACATATCATAAAAATCATTCATAAATATTTGTACTAGTGAAAATATGTTTAAAAGAGACATGTAACTGTTAGGATGTGGCGAAATTTAAGTGGTGTTATAATTAGGGGTGATAACATTGATGAAGAAAATTTGAGTAAAAGAGGTCAAAGGCGAAACTTTAGGTGAAGAACCACCGAGTACTCGGTGGAATCTTCACCGAGTAATCGGTAGGCAAAAAGTGTGAAAATTTCCAGAGGCTTATGCGAGAACGCGTGGCCATTGCGTGTTCACCGAGTACTCGGTGGCCTAGTTGCGGGTTTTTAGTTTTTCTTTTTTATTAGGAGATTGTAATTTTTGGATTGACTTGTTCACCAATCCAGGTTAAATATATATATTGGAGTCTAATGACTAGGGTTTTGTGTAGAAGAAATACAGAGAGAAAGAAAGATTGATAGATTCATGAGTGATATTTTCTTGTTGAGGGTTTTTATTGATTAATAAAAGAGTTACTCCCTTCGTCCCAATTTAAGTGCCATTTTGGAGAATCTAACTTTTTGAAATGATGACTTTTATTGGTGTGATAGTGAATGAAAAACAAATTTTACCCTTGGTCCCACCAAGTGGTGTGTTGTTTGTAGTTTAGATATTTTATAATTTGAATGATTGAAGGGTAAATTGATAAATTGACCAAATAAATTGACATTGACTTTTCTTATTTTTGAAATGGGTTGATTAGTGAATGTGGACACTTAAATTGGGACGAAGGGAGTATTAATTTTGTGTGTCTGATCTTTGACGGGATTGATTATTAAACAGTGAAAAAAGAATTAATTCCCAACAAGTGGTATCAGAGCTATGACGACAACTTCTGATGTCATATTTGCGGTGAAAAAAATTGATGGAAGAAAGAACTTCAGTCTTTGGCAAATTCGGATGTGAGACTTGTTAGTTCAACAAGGTTTAAATGATACGCTAAACGGGAAGCCTGCAGATATGGATGCAACAAAGTGAAGCAAAATTAACTTGAAGAAAGTGAGTACCATCCGGTTGACTCTAACAGATGATGTTGTATACAATGTAGTCGGCGAAAAATCTACAACATATTTATGGAGGAAATTGGAAGATCTCTATACAGGAAAAAACGTTACGAATCGGTTAATATTAAAGCAAGAGCTATATTCTTTTCATAGGAAAGAATGTATGGATTTGCATACTCATTTTAGTGAATTCAATAAAATTATTTGTGATTTATTTAATTTTGGTGTACAAGTTAGTGATGATGATAAAATAGTTATTTTATTGACATCGGTTCGCTCAACTCATAAGCATCTGTTTAATACTTTACTTTATGGGAGAGATACTGTGACAATGGAACAAGTGGAGTATGCTTTATTTTCTAGTGAGAAAATAAATAGAGAAAATGAAGGAAATATCCGAGATGATCACGCTCTTGTTGCTGAGAATAAAAGAAGATTTGAAAGAAGACAAGGAGGACGTGAAAGATGGCAAGGTGGAGCTTCATGGAACTAGAAGCCATTTTATGGAGCGACCATGCTACTATTGCGGAGAAAAAAAACATTACATACGGGAGTGTCCAAAAAAGAAGGAAGATGGGTACAACACCGCTACAGTTGCCGAGACAAGAGAAGAAGATGATGACGTGCTTGAAGCACTATCAATTACTAACAAAAAGGATGAAGCAAATAAGTGGATTCTTGATTTTGTTTGCTCCCATCATGTGTGTCCTCATAAGGAATGGTTTACCTCCTACAAACCATTTGTTGGCAAAGTTTTTATGGGGAATAATTCTTCTTGTGAAGTTGTAGGAATTGGAACAATTAATATCAAGACAACAAATGGATTGGTAAGAACTTTGATAGATGTGTATCACATTCCAAGTGTTATAAGGAATGTGATTTCTTTGGGTGCATTAGTGTTAAACGATTGTTGGTTTAAAACAAATTATGGATTGTTGAAAGTAGGAAGATGATCACGTAATATGCTCATTGGAAAGAAGGTCGGAAATTTGTATGTGTTGTTAGAAAATACACTTTTAGGTGGAGTAATTCCGAAGATGGTGTATAAACCCGTTTTAAATTATTAAGTCAAGGTAGATAAATTTTGCTATGGTATATATTGTTAAGATGTGGCAAAATTTAAGTGGTGTTATGATTAGGGGTGATATCATTGATGAAGAGAATTTGAGCAAAAGAAGTCAGAAGCGGAACTTCGGGTGAAGAACCATCGAGTACTCGGTGGAATCTTCACCGAGTAATCGGTAGACAAAAAATGTGAAATTTTCTAGAGGCTTGTGCAATAACGCATGACCATTGCGTGTTCACCAAGTACTTGGTAGAAACCTCACCAAGTACTCGGTGGCCCAGTTGCGGGTTTTTAGTTTTCCTTTTTTATTAGGAGATTGTAATCTTAGGATTCCTTTTAGGATTGACTTGTTCACCAATCCAGGTTAACTATATATATTGGAGTCTGATGGTTAGGGTTTTGTGTAGAAGAAATACAAAGAAAAAGAGAGAAATAAATATTGATAGATTCATGAGTGATATTTTCTTGTTGAGTGTTTTTATTGATTAATAAAAGAGTTATTAATTTTGTGTGTCTGATCTTGGGCGAGATTGATTCTAAAGTTGTGAAAAGAGAATTAATTACCAACAAGTGGTATCAGAGCTATGGGGACAACTTCTGATGCCAAATTTGTGGTGAAAAATTTTATGGAAGAAAGAATTTCAGTCTTTGGCAAATTAGTTGCGAGACTTGTTAGTTTAACAAGGTTTAAATGATACGCTGAACGAGAAGCCTGTAGATATGGATGCAACAAAGTGGAGCAGAATCAACTCGAAGAAAATGAGTACCATTCGGTTGACTATGACAAATGATGTAGTCGACGAAAAATTTGCAGCAAATTTATGGAGGAAATTGGAAGATCACTATATGGGAGAAAACGTTACGAATAATCTTAAAGCAAGAGCTGTATTCTTTTCATAGAAAAGAATGTATGGATTTGCATATTCATCTTAATGAATTCAATAAAATTATATGTGATTTATTTAATCTTGGTGTACAAGTTAGTGATGAGGATAAATTAGTTATTTTATTGACATCGGTTCGCTCAACTCATAAGCATCTGTTTAATACTTTACTTTATGGGAGAGATACTGTGACAATGGAGCAAGTGGAGTGTGCTTTATTTTCTAGTGAGAAAATAAATAGATAAGATGAAGGAAATATCCGAGATGATCACGCTCTTGTTGCTGAGAATAGAAGAAGATTTGAAAGAAGACAAGGAGGACGTGAAAGATGGCAAGGTGGAGCTTCATGGAACTAGAAGCCATTTTATGGAGCGACCATGCTACTATTGCGGAGAAAAAGAACATTACATACGGGAGTGTCCAAAAAAGAAGGAAGATGGGTACAACACCGCTACAGTTGCCGAGACAAGAGAAAAAGATGATGACGTGCTTGAAGCACTATCAATTACTGACAAAAAGGATGAAGCAAATATGTGGATTCTTTATTCTGCTTGTTTCCATCATGTGTGTCCTCATAAGGAATGGTTTACCTCCTACAACCATTTGTTGGCAAAGTTTTTATGGTGAATAATTCTTTTTGTAAAGTCGTAGGAATTGGAACAATTAATATCAAGATAACAAATGGATTGGTAAGAACTTTGACAGATGTGTATCACGTTCCAAGTGTTAGAAGGAATGTGATTTTTTTGGATGCATTGGTGTTAAACGATTGTTGGTTTAAAACAAATTATGGACTGTTGAAAGTAGGAAGATGACCACGTATTATGCTCATTGGAAAGAAGGTCGGAAATTTGTATGTGTTGTTAGAAAATACACTTTTAGGTGGAGCAATTCCAAAGATGGTGTATAAACCCATTTTAAAATATTAAGTCAAGGTGGAAATTGTTAGGATGTGACAAAATTTAAGTGGTGTTATGATTAGGGGTGATAGCATTGATGAAGAGAAATATAACAAAAGAAGTCAAAGGCGGAACTTCGGGTGAAGAACCACAGAGTACTCGATGGAATCTTCATCGAGTACTCGGTAGGCAAAAAGTGTGAAATTTTCCAGAAGATTGTGCGAGAACGCGTGGCCATTGCGTGTTCACCGAGTACTCGGTACAAACCTCACCGAGTACTCGGTGACCCAGTTGCGGGTTTTTAGTTTTTTTTTTTTTAGGAGATTGTATTATTTTGATTCTTTTTAGGATTGACTTGTTCGTCAATCCAAGTTAACTATTTATATTGGAGTATGATGGCTAGGGTTTTCTGTAGAAGAAATACAGAGAAAAAGAGAAAAAGAAAGATTGATAGATTCATGACTGATATTTTCTTGTTGAGTATTTTTATTGATTAATAAAAGAGTTATTAATTTTGTGTATCTGATCTTGGGCGAGATTGATTCTCAAGTTGTGAAAAGAGAATTAATTCCCAATAGTAACAACTCAATCCATGCGGTTATTGGTTAAAGTAATATATGTTACAACTGAAACGAGTAGTTCATGAAAAAACTCGGGCTCGATTCCTTGAATATGACGTTCGGCTCGAACTCGTTCGTTAAGTAAATAAATTGAGATTAAACATATTTTTAAGGTCATTTGGTAAATAAATCGAGCTTGAATATTCCAAAGCACTGCTCAACTTGATTGGCAGAACTGACAATGCATGAGATTGGCTGCAATCTGTTGATAGCAAAAGCAAATTTATTTATTGAAAATCAATTATATTTTTTGCAAAAATTATAAATTCAAAAATATTTATATATATTTTGTCGTAAAAAAATTATTTTTCGGAGGGAGTATATTATTTTCCGAAATAATTCATATTTTGGAAAATAATATATATTTTTTGCAAAAAAATTATTTTTCGAAAAAAATCATATTTTGGAACATAATATATATTTTTCGCAAAAAAATTATTTTTCCGAAAAAAAATCATATTTTGAAACATAATATATATTTTTCGCAAAATTTTTTTTTTTCTAAAAAAATTAATATTTTGGAACATAATATATACTTTTTTGCAAAAAAAAATATTTTTTGAAAAAAAAATCATATTTTGGAACATAATATATATTTTTCACAAAAAAAATATTTTTCGAAAAAAATCATATTTTGGGACATAATATAAATTTTTCACAAAAAAAATATTTTTCGTAAAAAAATCATATTTTGGAACATAATATATATTTTTTGGAAAAAAAATCATATTTTCCGAAATATATATATATATTGAAATTTATAGTTTTTACGAAAAATATAATTTATTTTCAAAAATAAATTTTTGTAAGGATTGATTTCACTAAACCCTCTTATACTATTAAGGGAGGGTAATTTATATATTTTGACTCAAAATACGAGAAAGATGGGGTATAGTGATGAAACTGGATAGTATAGGGAATAAAGTGAACATAATAAAAATTAATTAATTAAATTAAATAGCAGGTTTATTGAAGTAAACCCTTTTATTTTTCATAATCCTAAACTTTTTTACACGTGTAAACGGAAGACCATCAAATGAATATAGACAACGCACAAGGACCCACAAAATTATATGTAGTATATGATGTGGCCCTCATTTTATATGGACAGACTGTGCCATTTATATACCCCTTTTCTTTTATCTTTTGAATTTATATGGATGAGTTGGCCATCATTTTCTTTCTCTTTATTACTCCTATTATCATTTATCTCCCTCTCTTCCGCCCAAAATGATTAAATTTAAAAAATAAAAATAAAAATAAAAATAAAAATAAATTAATATATATATATAATAATTTGAACTGCAAAAAGCAAAAAATGTGGAGGGTAGTTTAGTAAAAGGAGAAATTCTGTTCGAGAGTGCAGACGTTTTAGAGAGAGAAAGAAAGTCACAACATCTGATCCTCCTCTGGCTCTTTCCAATCTCTGTCCTGTTAAAAGCATAGCTTAAACACAGCTCCCAGAGAGAGAGAGTACACATTACATAAGGAGAACTATCCTACAAGACGCCTTACTCTTCCCTCCCATTTCTCTCTCCATTCTCTTTACATCTATCTATCTTCTTCACAGAAACATACCCAAAGACTCTCTTCACCATGATCTCCTTGAACGGAACCACTTTTCTGGTAAGAAATTCAAACCCTTTTCCCCAAATCTCATTTTAATCACACTCATTTTAACATTATTGTTTCAAACAATCCAATTAGCTTGTATTTAATTTTTTTTATTTGGGTTCTCCCCTGTTTCGCCTTTTGCCATTAAATTCAATTTCTTTATTTTTTTTTCTGTTTTGAAATTTGTTGAATTTGATTGGTATGAGCTGAATCTAATAACCCATTTCGCTGATCTCATTTTTGAACACCACCCATTTCGATTCTTTCTTCAAAATCGTTGAATCAGCTTTGCATTTCAAAACCCTTTGTTTTAATTTGTGTAATTTTTTTGGAATTGATGTGAATTGAATCTATTTTTTGTTTACTGTACACAGAACAATTCGCTGTCTGGGGTGTCGAGAGGCTTCGCTCATCAGCCGCAGAGGAGAGTCTCAGCTCCATTGGTGGTGGCTGTGAGCTCCAATGGCCGACCAGCGGATCGAAACGTCAGCGTATTGATGGAGAGTCATCTGAAGGAGATGAGAGATAATGCTACTGTGGTGGACGTGGAACCCAAAACCACGGTTGGTGGTGGGGTTGAGGACACGTACGGTGAGGATAAAGCCACCGAGGACCACCCTGTAACCCCTTGGACTGTGTCTGTTGCTAGGTGAGACATCTATGAATTCTCACTTTCGATGATTTCTATGCTGCTTCTTTGTCCCATTATATATTCCTTATATTCGTATATATATATATATATATAAATATATTTCCGTTCATAAGATGAGAATCAGCTTTAATGTACATTTATAAGGTTCTTTTCTCCCAATTATTTATTTTATTTGTTATTATTATTTTTTAAAAATTATGTTTGTAAACTATTTGTTTTTATTTTCTATTTTTGTCTCTTTGTTTTTTTTGGTACTATGATTGGTGGGATGTCTTCGGATATTACTAAGCCCCTTATATTTCAACTATTTGGTACTTCAATTTTCAAAGTATTGATGCTTACAGTCCTTAAGCATAATTCTTATATAATCATCTATCTTCTTTTGCAGTAAATTTTTTGTTGTTTTTAAGTCAATAAGTTGTTTTCAGTAATTTTTTTGAGAGTCTCTAGATATGAATGCTATATATCTTGTGTTATTCTTATATGATTATTTACTTAATGCATTCAGAGCTTGGATGAATTTTTGCTCTTCGGTTATTGAATAAATATAAAATCTGGAATTAAGTATCCAAAGCATAGGTTTACAATCTTTGTCACAGTCTCATTTCTTCTCCAATTATTTGTTCTGAGTTATCAATGTGACTGTTTTGTTAATATATGAGATAGTGATTCTTTCTTCATTGGAGGAAATGACTAGTTCTATATTGCAATGCCTTTTAATTCCATTAATCAATGTCAGATTTGTTAACTGGGTGCTTGTCTTTTTTTTTTTTTTCCCTTTTCCTTCTGGGTACTTTGTTAACTTTTTCATAAATTCCCTTTTGCGATGCAGTGGCTATAACTTGTTGCGGGATCCACATCACAACAAAGGGCTTGCCTTCTCCGAGAAAGAGAGGGATGCCTTCTACTTGCGTGGTCTTCTTCCCCCAGAAGTTGTCAGTCAAGAGCTTCAGGTTATAGAATATGAATTTCATACATCCTCTATTTTCCTTCAGCTTCTTATTTTTATTTTATTTTATTTTGAAATTGGGTGAGCAACATTTGACTAATGATTTATATTTTTTTCTTGTTTGCTACCAGGTCAAGAAACTTATGCACAACCTTCGACAGTATGAAGTACCATTACAGCGCTACATGGCAATGATGGATCTTCAGGTAGGCAAGCCATTCAAACCATCATCGACATTCTGGGCTTTTTTTATTGTACCTATTAGTATTGTAGCAAACAGTACTGAGTTGCAGTTGAGGACTTCTGTATTTAGCAATATTACTCAAGTTGTTGGTTCACCACTATGCCCCGAATTTGGTGGTTTAAGAAGTAATAATACTTTCTTTTTGGTACTTTTCCTGGTATACAGGAGAGAAATGCGAGGCTGTTCTACAAGCTTCTCATTGATCATGTTGAAGAACTGCTCCCAGTTGTCTACACTCCAACAGTTGGTGAGGCATGCCAAAAGTATGGAAGCATCCTCGGGCGTCCTCAGGGTCTATTTATTAGTTTGAAGGAGAAGTATGGTTTAGTGCAGTTTGTTTTCAGTTCCACAACTTAGTGGCATTGCTTTCTTATTCTCATGATGAAACTGATAAATAATAGTTATTTGCAGGGGTAGAATTCTTGAGGTACTGAAGAACTGGCCTGAGCAGAAAATTCAAGTTATTGTTGTCACTGATGGGGAACGGATTTTGGGGCTTGGGGATCTTGGCTGCCAGGTAAATTGTTGCGAAGATTTAAATTCTTGAAAATGACTTTATAATATAATGTGCCACTGAATAATTCTGTGGGAATTTTTAACTAACTTGATTGTCACAATTTCTGAATTCTTGTTAGGGAATGGGAATACCCGTTGGGAAGCTTGCTTTATACACGGCACTTGGTGGGATTCGTCCTTCAGCTGTAAGTCCGTTTTGTGTAATGGAATTAGTCAATTTGACGTATAACTCACTTCGTATGATTTCTTTTTGATTAGGCAGTACTTGCTGCCTGGAATCCTACCTTACAAAATTAGGTTCTGTTAATACGTTGCTCACTTCTTCTGCAAATCTATGGGGGTGGCCTAAACTTTGTGGGTACTTTAGTCTTTTGTAGCATGCTATCCTTGTCCAGGGTTCTGAAAATAAACTTTGGATGGAGAAGAAACTCCAATATAGATCTTGTAGACTTGGTTCACACTTGGTTGGAGTGACAAGTTATGCTGCTCCATAGTCTTGGTGGTAGGCTGCTTTTGCTTGAAAGTTTGGACTTGTGATGACGATCATAGAGGTCCAAACCTTCAAAGGCAGAACATAATATCAACTTGATTTGTTTGTCATGTTTGTACAATTTGCTTTTCTTGTTGCTACTTATTTTTATAAAAGGGATAAAGTTGATGAGATATAGTGATCCTTTTCAGTGTTTGCCTATAACAATTGATGTTGGAACAAACAATGAGAAGATGTTAAACGATGAGTTCTATATTGGGCTTCGGCAAAGGAGGGCAACTGGCCAGGTTCAGAAACTGTTTTTACTTACTCAAACCAGTGAAATAAACAGAGTTTCTGACATATTCAAGTTTTTCTGTTATAGGAATACACCGAACTTCTGCATGAATTTATGGCGGCAGTCAAGCAGAATTATGGGGAGAAAGTCCTCATTCAGGTTAGTCCTTTTTCACTGTATTACAGTTGATTAGTTTGTTAACAGTATATAGTTCTAGTGTGCTTAATCTTCTCAATCAACTTGCAGTTTGAAGACTTCGCAAACCACAATGCTTTTGATCTGCTTGCAAAATATGGCACCACTCATCTTGTTTTCAATGATGATATACAGGTAGTTGAAGTTTCTTCTTTTTCTTTTGTGTATTTTTTTTCCAAATGGTTGGTGTGGAACAAATTTTTATATTTTTATATTTCCTTTGTGTCAGGGGACAGCATCAGTGGTCCTTGCAGGGCTCATTTCAGCACTAAAGTTAGTTGGAGGAACCTTAGCCGAGCATACATTTTTATTCCTTGGAGCTGGAGAGGTGTTCCCTTACTGTCCAGTCTCAAGAGTCCATGTTCAAGTTTTAGAAGTTATAAAATTTATAATCAAGTTTTGGTATTAAGAAGTAGATTCATTCGAAGCCAATGCACCTCCATATTTGATTTCTATGTGCACTGATGTAGTTGGTCTTACTTCTATCACTTGCTTACTGCAGGCTGGCACTGGAATTGCCGAACTCATAGCTCTTGAGATGTCAAAACAAGTTAGAACTTACTATTACAATATTTTCTCTGTATTTTGTCTCTAGCTTCCTTTCAAGCAACCTATTAATCTTGAGAAATGTAAGGAGTGTTTATACCTTATTCTGCATGCAGACAGGAGTCCCATTGGAAGAGAGTCGCAAGAAGATTTGGCTTGTGGACTCGAAGGTAACAAAAACCACAGTATCTGGCTCCCGGTCTTATTAAACTTTTCCTCGCATCAATTACAATATCCATACAATTGTTTTACAGGGTTTGATTGTTAAATCCCGCATGGAATCACTTCAACATTTCAAGAAACCCTGGGGCCATGAACATGAGCCTGTTAACGAACTAGTGGATGCTGTTAAGGTGTGAAATTTCTCTCTCTCTCTCTCTCTCTCTCTGATGCACACGTGAAGCTAAGTTTTATTGGCTTCTTCACTCCCTTGTGTTGCTTCCTCAGGCAATCAAGCCAACAGTGTTGATCGGATCATCGGGAGCGGGAAGAAAGTTTACGAAAGAAGTGATCGAGGCTATGACATCCTTTAACGAGGTATTGCATCGGCATATCTGTTCTTTTATCCGTCGATGTAGTTGCTCGTGGAAATGTATTTCCAACTTGAAGAAACTGACATTCTTCAAATGCTTGGCCTGCAGAGACCCATTATCCTTGCTCTTTCTAATCCTACTTCACAATCTGAATGTACTGCTGAAGAAGCTTATACTTGGAGCCAGGTATTATGGATATGCAGCTTCTCTGTCTCCCACATTGATAGTGAACATGTCCTATAATCAATTCATATTAACCTCTTCTACGCAAGAATGCATTATTGTCTCTAATATGAACTTCAAAACTTTGAAACTTTGGCTCGTGTCTTTCAGGGGCGTGCCATTTTTGCAAGTGGGAGCCCATTTGACCCTGTTGAATATAAGGGGAAAGTTTATGTGTCTGGCCAGGTCTCACCTTTGTAGAACTTTCTTCAACAAATTTCAGCCTATTATTGAGAACAAAATGTTAAGGACTGACATTGATACTTTTACTTCTTTCTTATACAGGCAAATAATGCATACATTTTCCCTGGACTTGGTCTTGGCCTGATAATTTCTGGTGCTATCCGCGTTCATGATGACATGCTTCTGGCAGCTTGTAAGTGAACAGTTTGTATGTGTGTTTGTCTGTGATTTTGGAGGAATCTATCTTAATATGAAACTGACAGGCTTCGAGGAACTTCCTTGAATCTTTTACATAAGCATGTCCCTAGTTTACAGATTTGCAAGACTGCTTGCTGTTCATTCACCTAATTGGATTTTAACACAAAACGTAATTTGCTTCTTTGGCAGTCTCTGTTATGTTGAAAGAGCTTTCTGAAATTAGGATGATGAGAAATATGAAAGAAAATATCTACTTATCAAAAAAAAAAAAAAAAAAAATGAAAGAAAATATCTGTGAGTAATTGGTTTCTTTTGTTCAAGATTCAACCTTAAAGTCTTCTTTTTGGCTAAGATCTTTTGTTCAAGATTCAACCTTAAAGTCTTCTTTTTGGCTAAGAATTGATTTCAGATGCTTAACTTTTGTTCATTCTTTAAAAGAAGACGGTCAGCAGCTGCCAAATGTCATCTCTTCTGCCCCCTTTGTTTTTTTAAACTAATTTCTGGGTTAACCAACTCCACGAGGCTCCTGCCATTTGGGTCTGAGGAGGGTCCAATGTCTGCTGCCTGCTTCTGCATGCAGATAGGCTGTTCCTGAATTTAATCCTCTGACCTCCACGTCACAATGGAGCAACCCTATGATTGCGCCAAGGCCCGCCCTCAAGCCGTTGAATTTCTTGATTGATATAACGTTTATTGAACTGAAAACCTGAATTAGACTTAGAATCTACTGGTCAATGATGGGGAGCCACTTAAATGCTCTGGTGTTATTTCATATTTGACTATTCCTAATTTCCTATGCTGCCAAAAGTTCTTAGATAAAGTTTGGAAATTTATGTCATAGTCGTATGCAATTTTGAAAACTAGCCATCAAATACTTATCCCAAAAGGTGCTAGGATTTTTGTATAGTTAATGCAATACTGAAAATCTCAGAAGAGAGATACATGGTGTACTAAAATAAGGATTTGAGACTTGTACATCTACTCTCTCCTTTGAATTGTGAATTTTTTACTGAAGTTCACCGTGAACGTAGACTATAAGCCGAAGTAAAACCCTTTCGCACAACTGGGTTTTTCTTTAAATTTGTTGCTGTTCCCCCTTGTTTTTGCTTTTTCCAATGGGTTGTTAAAGTTCATATATCTAGTTTCTAGTCGTAATTCATTTCATATTTACCATGTTAATTTGTAACATTGGAACAGCGGAAGCTCTAGCGGAACAGGTCTCACCAGAAAATTTTGAGCAGGGGCTCATATACCCACCCTTCACAAACATCAGGAAGATTTCTGCCCATATTGCGGCCAGGGTGGCTGCTAAAGCTTATGAACTAGGTGAGATCATTTTCCAGTTGGTACAACTCATATATATATATATATATATGTATATATGCACAATATATAATCTAAACTCATTTGGTATTTTGTCATAGGATTGGCTACTCGTCTCCCTCAACCAGAAAATCTGGTTGCATATGCGGAGAGCTGCATGTACAGCCCCAGTTATCGGAAGTACAGATAAATCAGTGGAATATTATTCTGTGCTGCTTATCATTTCAGAAATTTTCATATGGTCTTGGCATTTATCATATCAACTTTCACATTTTTTCTTTTTCATTTTTTTCTGAAGTTGTAAGTAAGATAAAATGTTGGGTAGGTAGAGAACCATGAAGAGTGTTGCTAGTCAAATCAGTGAAAATCAAATTTAGCTTAATACACATGTTGACTGATGAAAAATTATACATCAAATAAAATACTGTCTTTAACAGGATATACTCTCCTTTTTTTCTTTTTATTTTCTAATGAATTCAGACTCATTTTATGGTCAGCACCAAATACATGGTCGCTGAATACAACCACATTTTCAGTCTAAATTTTCAGCTACGACTCTTTCTTGATGCCATTTCAACATCTAATTTTCTTAAGAGTTGAGGAGTAAAATGTATCAATTTTGAAGTAGGACGAATATTATTTATTTATATAGGCCCAAAAGGCAAAGAATATTCTTCACTTGATCTCAGGATGCTTATAGTACAATAATTATAATTAATTATTGGGAAACTGGCCTGTGGGCTTGTGTGTTAAAGCATTGGGCTGCCTTAATATGGGCTCCATAGTCCATCCACTTTTGAAATCCAAATGGATGACCATTTCTACTTTAATTATTCGGTTTGTTATTTGGAAATTCTTGGGCCTTATGGATCAAACCCCAAATAAATTAGATATTTATACTCGAACATATCACAAAATTTATTTCCATTATATTATCAGCCAAATTTCTAACTTGTTATCAGTTAAGTGAGTTTCAATCCTTGTTCGAAAGGTTTTCCTCAACTCTTTTCCTTTTTCCTGTTTCATTATTTTTTCAGCTGTAGCTTTACTTTTGCATGGGTATGAGATATGTACTCCATATATTTAGTAGGGTATACACGGTCTGGGGAGGTACGATTCCAGCCTAATTTAAATTCTACTAATGCTATGTTTGGTATAAATGAATGTAATGGAATGAAATGCTCTTTCAATCTATTCTTTTGTTTGGTATGTCCTTTTGAATGAGAATGAATATTCTCAAATAATGAAAATTCATTCTTTGGAATGAGATTTTATTCCATTAGTAAACCTATGAAATGATCATTCTATTATTTAAATTATATCTTTGAAACATAAAATTATCAAATTAACCCTCTCACATCTCAAACAAACAAATCACAGCCACCGCCAATGATGGATCTAGGGATCCGTGTCATTGGGGGATGAAATTTTTTGTTTTGGGTTTTTGGGATATAAATGACATATATTTATTTTTTTGGAGTTTAAAACAAATTTTCAGTAGAGGCTTAATTGTAAAGAAATTTAAATTCTGTGGTATCTAAGGTAAAAATTTTTTTTAGTAGAAGCCATGGCCTCCACTAGTCCTTCACTAAACCGTCCCTGGCCACCGCCATGGCCACCGTCACGTCATCAACTTCTACCGCCGCCACCACCATCACAATTTTATTTTCATTACTGCCTTCTACAATTTTATTTTAAAAATTAATAAAATATATTTTTTTAGAATAATGTATTTATTATTAGAAAGGGATATTTTTGTAAAAATAAAAATTCAAATTCATTCCATTCCTAATGTGCTTCATTTTTGCAACAAAAAATGTTCATTCTCATTTCATTCCAAATTTCATTCCACTTCATTCCTGTGTACCAAACCTAACTTAGGGAAACGGTCCTTAGGAAATGAAGTTGTACCATTTGAATTTAGAACCTTAGTGTCTGTTTGGTAGAGGGTTTTGGGCTGTGAATTTCAGACCAAACAATGTTTGGCAGATTGTAGGTTGGGTCAACAGTTACACACCATGGTGTACCATTTGTGGGATTTTAGAAACCATCTCTTGATGTGGTTTTAGTGTGGTTTGGTCACTATTCATACAAACCAAAATCCATGGTTTGATTCAACAACAACCAATAACCATAACCATCAAATTAAAACCAACTCACAACCCTAAACTCATAATTGGTGTACCATTTCATTCTCAACAAAAGTCAACATTGCCATACTTGTCATTTAATTAAATAAAAAAATAGAATTAAGTAAAACCAAATAAATAATAAACAAAAATAATAATTAATAATAATTAATAATAAATAAATAAAAATTGAATAAAATATTAAATAAATAAAATAGAATTCATAATTAATTAATAATAAATAAATAAAAATTGAATAAAATATTAAATACATAAAATAGAATTAATAATTAATTAATAATAAATAAATAAAAATTGAGTAATAAATATTTAAAAAGAATAAATAAAGTAAAACAAAATAAATAATAAACAAAAATATAATGAATAAATAATTAATAATAAATAAATAAAAATTTAGTAATAAAAATTTAAAAATAATAAATAAAGAAAACCAAATAAATAATAAACAAAAATAAAATGAATAATTAATAAATAAATAATTATTAAATAAATATTTAAATATTAAATAAATTTGATCAAAACAATAAATAAACATTTACTGAATGTAATGGTTGAAATATTTGGCCCAATTATAGATGGGCCACTGGACTGATGGGCCAACGACGGATGGGCCAGGGACCGATGGGCCAGAAGGCGGATGGGCTGAAGACAAGCAGGCCGAAAAAAAAAAAACAACAATGGGCCCATGGAAATTTCTAGAAGCTAAAGTGTGGACCACAAGGCAAAAAGTAATCCAATTATAGTATGAAGAGTCCAAATAAGATTAGGGTTTATCAAATCCCTTGATTTAAGGGGTTGATAAACCTGGGTACATGGGCTTGACCCATTTATCACAAACTTGTATAAATAGAGGACTTTGATTAATGAGAAGAGATCCCAAAGTTTTAACCAACTTTCTATTGTGTAACTTTTCTGCATTTACACAATTGGCGCCGTCTGTGGGAAATCCCTATTATTGAAATCCTTTTTCAATAAGTTTCTCACCCTCTGTAAAGAAGCTAAGATTCGTACCAACAATGGCGATCACACGTTCACAACATACCGATTTACCTCCAAACGGAGGCCAGCAACCAGAAGATCCGATCAGACGAGCCCTAGAGGAGAGGACTGTCGAGTTAGAAAGGCAAAACGCTGAATTGACGGCAAAATTGGCTCAACTACAGAATCCACAGGAGGTCCATGACGACGAGCAGTCCGGCCAACGCGAACGGTCTGTAGACCGCCAGACAGACATGGATGACCTACCCGCTAGAGCCCACAACGATCGTGAGGAACAGGCAGAGTCATCCCTACAGGTTCTTGGGGCGCGTAATCCTGAGGAGGTCCTGACCATGAAAAAACTGGAGGAAATCATGTCAAGATTCCAGCGAGACGTGCTCAGGGACCTGAAAGTACATACCCCAATCGATCTGGCCTCCGAGGCATCCATAGACGCCGTTCAGACACCCTTCACCGTCTCGATCACCAGCGTGCCCTACCCGGAAAGGTTCAGGTTACCGAAGTTCACCCTGTTCGATGGTACAAAAGATCCAACTGAACACATCTATCACGTCCATACCAAGATGAATGTTTACAACGAAAACGAGGCCTTACTCTGCAAAGTTTTCCCCACCAGCCTGACCGAAGCAGCCCTCCTGTGGTTCAGAAAGCAACCGACTCGATCGATCGGTAGTTGGCTCAGACTCTGCGAGTTATTTATCGCACAGTACTTTGGCAATAAAAGGCAGAAGAAGACTATCTCCAGTCTGTTCACCATGATCCAAGAAAAGGGCGAATCCCTGAAAAGTTTTGTCTCAAGGTTCAATGTGGAGATGTCTTCAATTGACAACTGCGATCAACATTCAGCCGTTGAAGCCTTCAGAATGGCCCTGATACCTGGAACAAAGTTCCATCAGTCCCTAGTCAAGAGGCCGCCAGCCGATATTGGAGAGCTCAACTCTAGGGCACAAGGACACCTCCGAATAGAGGAGGAGTTGGCGATACGACAAAGAAGGACCGCCTTTACAACAGTAGAGGCCAGAGCGTCCGAACCATCCAGGGTAAAGGATCGGGCACCAGACCGGAAAAGACCGAGCGCACCTCCTGCTCCTTCCCTAGCCCCAATGAAACGACCAAGGTTTGAGGAGAAGGTCACCCCCTTAAAAGTGACCTTGGCAAAGCTGTACCAGGAAACAAAGGGCAAAGGAATCTACCGGTCGCCACCTCCCATCAGACAGCCAATGGACCAAAGGGATATGTCAAGGCACTGCGCCTTCCATGGCGAGTACGGGCACCACGCTAATGAGTGCAGAAGCCTCAGAAGACAGGTGGAAGCCATGATTGCGAAAGGAGAATTGACCGAGTATGTTGCCAAGGAAGGAGCCCGATCAGATCAAGCAACGCATGCCCCTACCAGGGGGGCTATGGGACAACCCGTACGGGTCATTCACATGGTCCATGGAGGGCCCAGTCGGTCAGAAGCGGAAGAAGCTCGTAGATCACAGATGCGGCAAGCCCAGAAGTTACGAAGGGTTGGAGAAGTCTCCAAGTTTCAAAGCCCGAGAGAGGATGCCCGGATTACTTTCACCTCTGCGGATATGCAGAATATTCAGACACCTCATGACGACCCCCTGGTCATCTCCCTCATGGTCTCCAACTGCCTGATCAAGAGGGTAATGGTCGATCCAGGAAGCAGTGCCAACATTATCACCAAATGGGCCTTTGAGAAACTGGAGATCAACCCCCAAGAAATAGTCCCATCCAGAAGCCCGATAGCAGGATTCGATGAAAAGAGAGTGGAACCAGTGGGGGAAATCCAACTGCCAGTAACGGCAGCGAGGCGCACACTCCGAGAGACTTTCGTGGTGGTGGATGTCAAACCTTCCTATAATCTCCTCATGGGAAGGGGATGGATCCATCGTATGAACGGAGTCCCTTCTACCATGCATCAGGTCATGCGGTGTATTGATCCGAACGGAGTTGACGTAATCGATATCAGGGGCGATCAGGTAGCGGCAAAGGAGTGTTATGCAGTCACTATGAGAAGTCTAAAAAGGAGAACGGAACCAGAACAAAAGTCGCAGTCCAAGACAGTACTTGATGCCAAATAGCAATTACAGGAGGGCGGTTCGGGATCACCGATAACAGTTGAACCACTACTGGAAGTTCAAATTTGTCACGATCGCCCTGAAAGGTTTACCTATGTTGGTTCAGGCCTTAATCCACAAGAAAAAGAGGAAATGGAATCCCTTCTCCGATCCAATGCTGACATATTTGCTTGGAGCCATATGGACATGACCGGTATTGATCCATCAGTTGCCCTACATTCTCTTAATGTGGATCCCGGCGCAAAGCCCGTTAGACAGAAACAAAGACGAATGGGTGCCCATCGAAACCAGATCATAACCGAAGAAGTTGATCGACTTCTGCAAGCAGGATTCATAAAAGAGGTCCAGTATCCTTCCTGGTTGGCAAACGTGGTGGTGGTCCAGAAAAAGAACGGCAAGTGGAGGGTATGTATCGACTTCACTGATCTGAACAAAGCATGCCCAAAAGACTGTTTCCCTTTACCAAAGATCGACCAGATGGTAGATGCCACCGCAGGATTCGAACGCTTGAGCTTTCTGGATGCATACTCTGGCTATAACCAGATCCGAATGGCTCCGGAGGACCAGGAAAAGACTGCCTTCATCACTGAGTCAGGTACATTTTGTTATACAGTTATGCCTTTCGGATTAAAGAATGCAGGTGCTACCTATCAGAGGTTGGTCAGAAGGGTGTTCCAAGGGATGATGGGATCCACCATCGATGACACGGTGGTCAAAAGCAAGAAGAAAGGAGACCATCTAGCCGATCTGCAGCAGGTATTCAACACCCTCCGGAAGCATAATATGAAGCTCAATCCGGCCAAATGTTCTTTCGGAGTATCCTCAGGCCAGTTTTTGGGGCACATAGTTGACCGGACGGGAATACAGGCTAGCCCTGCACAAGTCAAAGCTCTCATAGAGACTGCTGAGCCAAAGTCCCGGAAAGAAATCCAGGTGCTAACCGGAAGAATAGCGGCCCTCAGTCGTTTCATCTCTCGGTTAACCGATCGGTGTAGACCGTTCTTTCAAGCAATAAGAGCGGCACGAGGAGAAGTCTGGGGGCCCGAGCAAGCGGAGGCCCTGCACAAACTCAAAAGTTACATGACGAAGCCCCCGATCCTGGCAACCCCTGAAGCCGATGAGCCGTTGCACCTATATCTGGCCGTTTCAGTAACATCTACCAGCGCCGCTCTGGTCAAGGAGGGCAAAGGGTACCAGACACCGGTCTTCTACACCAGCAAATCCCTTGCTGAGGCAGAAACCCATTATTCAAAGCAGGAAAAACTGGTACTATCACTGATCAATGCTAAGCGACGTCTCCGGCATTATTTCGAAGCGCACCCGATCATAGTTCCCACTGTAACACCGATAAGATCCATAATGGCGAAGCCTGAGTTATCTGGGAGAATCTCAAAATGGGCAATTGACATAACCTACGTCCCCCGAACGGCCATCAAAGGACAGGCAGTAGCTGACTTCCTGTTAGAAACAGAAACTACTGACTCCACAGAGGAAGGTGAGCTTGGACTATGGGTCATATTCGTAGACAGATCGTCCAACATCAACGGAGCAGGGATCGGGGTAGTACTCGTAACACCGGATGATACTAAAATCCAACAATCCGTTAGACTGGAATTTCCAGCCTCAAACAACGAAGCAGAATATGAGGCCCTCCTTGCAGGAATTCGGTTGGCCCGAAGCCTTCAAGTTCAAAAGGCAGTAGTACGAAGTGATTCCCAGCTAGTCGTACGACAGTTAAATGGGGAGTACGAAACCCGAGAGCCGAAAATGGAAGCATACAAGACTCTGGTTCTAAAGGAGGCTGAAGAGTTCCAGCAAATAAACTTTGAACAGATTCCCAGAGGAGATAACTCTGTAGCAGATCATCTGGCTAACCAAGCCTCCGCAGCAGGAGAAAGTATGACTCGCACTGTACCGATAGACTTTGTCGTTCGATCTAGCTTGGAACCCCCCGAAGAAGTAATGGTTATCCCGTGGGAACCAAGTTGGATGGATCCGATAGTGGATTATCTAAGATTTGGCACATTGCCTGAGTCAAAATCAGAAGCCCGGAAGATTAGAATAAAAGCAGCCATATATGCCCTGTACAACGGCCAACTATACCGAAAGTCTTTTTCCGGACCATATTTGAGATGTCTCACCCCATCATAGGCATCGGCAGTCATGGAGGAGATTCATGTTGGAGCTTGTGGCAATCATTCTGGAGGAAGGTCCCTAGCTCATAAAGTCCTCACCTAGGGGTACTTCTGGCCCTACCTGGCAAGAGACGCTGAAATTTATGTCAGACATTGCAAAAAATGCCAGTTTCATGGAGATGCCATTCATCCACCGCCCGAGTTCTTAAACCCAACTATTGTCCCTCACCCTTTTGCCCGATGGGGGATGGACATAGTGGGGCCCCTTCCTCAGGCAATACGATGTACAACACATGTTCTCCTGGCTACCGATTATTTTACCAAATGGGTGGAAGCGGAGGCATATCCCACCATAACAGGCAGCCATGTCATAAAATTCATCTGGAGCCACATCATCTGTAGATTCGGCCTACCCCAAACCATAATGATGGATAATGGCACCAACCTGAACAACAGAAGGGTTCAAGCATTCTTAGCAAAGCATGGGATCAATCAGAACACTTCTTCCATCGGCTACCCGCAGGGAAATGGGCAAGCCGAAAGGACGAATAGAACAATTTTTGACACATTGAGGAAAAAACTTGAAGACGCAAAAGGGGCATGGCTAGAGAAATTGCCTGAGGTATTGTGGTCCTATCGGACTACTCCAAGACAGCCAACCGGGGAAACCCCTTTCGCCATGGCTTATGGGGCTGAAGCAGTTATCCCGACCGAGCTAAGGGTACCTACTTTAAGGAGTCAAGCATGGGAAGAAGGACCGAACAATCAACATTTAGCCCATGATCTGGACCTCCTAGAGGAAATAAGGGAAGCTGCTGGGATAAGACTAGCTGCCTATCAGCAGCAGGTAAGAGCACGATTCAATCAGAAAGTCAAAAGGAGAGAATTCCAAGTAGGCGACATGGTGCTCAGAAGGAAGATTGGGATTGTAGGCAAATTACGAGAGACATGGGAAGGACCTTACACAGTGGTTGAGGTTCTCGGACGTGGTGCTTATCGGATTCGGAAGAACGAAACAGGCCGCCTCGAGTCCAACTCTCAGAATGCCTATCGGTTAAAGAGGTATTATCCTTAGATAGTTGCTTTTCTTGTTAAGAAAATAAAACTGTGTCTTTCTATGACACCATTGTTACGAAGCATCTGTGCCCGATATTGGTACCTCTGCTTCATGATTTTCAAGTTCATCTCAATAAAGATAAGTTCTATTTTTATGCAAACCAGAGGATGAAATCAAGCCTCAGGGGCCAAATGCCCGAAGGCTTCACAATTTGCTAAAATATCCTAAGTGTTTGTGTTCGAACTTGATTCGAACAAACCAGAGGATGAAATCAAGCCTCAGGGGCCAAATGCCCGAAGGCTTCACAATTTGCTAAAATTTCCTAAGTGTTTGAGTTCAAACCTGATTTGAACAAACCAGAGGATAAAATCAAGCCTCAGGGGCCAAATGCCCGAAAGGCTTCACGATTTGCTAAAATTTCCCATGTATTTGAATTCAAATCTGATTTGAACTAATCAGCGGATAGAATCGAGTCTCAGGGGCTCATTGCCCGAAGGCTTTGTGACTCACTGAAATTTCCTAAATGTGTGAAGTTAAAATAAATAATAAATAGCCTCAGGGGCCATATGTCCGAAGGCTCGATTTGTTTCATAAAAGCCAAGTACGAAACGATAAAAACCCACACAAAGGACGAATAATTACTGGAAAAAAGGGATAAAAGTTCTTGTTCATTAAAAATAAAGGAAGTTACAAGAAATTAGCCCATTGGGGGAAACAAAAACATATAAAGTCCTAGCTACTGTTCGGGAGGATGGTATTCTTTCCCCTTCAGGATGGCAGCAAAACGCTCCTCGTTCTCAGAGGCAGGAGGGTTTTCATAAGGAAAGGGTATTCCCATATGGGCATCGAATGCCTCTGCGGTCTTGAATTCCCTAGATTCCAGAGGGATATGCTCCATTTCATGCCTACATCTCCAGGCCCTGACCGCTCGGAGGTCACAGATGACACTGTATCTTTTGAACATGTCAAGCCCTCCCAGACGACACACCTCAACCTTTTCCCGCTCCAGGGAAAGAAGCCTTTCTGATTCTGCCAAGAGTTTATCAGATTCAGCTTTTTCAGCTGCCATCTGCCTAGCAACCTCTTTCGCTTTTTCCAGCTCGGCAGCCAGAACCAGCTTTTCGGCAATCAGGGTTTGCTTTTCCGCCTCACCGGTTTCCAGAAGAGTCTTCTGCTCAGAAACGGTCTGGCGAAGACCATCCGCCTCCTTGACCAAAGAAACCCGGTGGATCTGATTCTGTTTTATTTGAGCCTTCTTACCGGCCATCTCTCTGACATCAGTCTCAAGGAGGCTGTTGTAGGCCTGAACGCCGTAGAGAAGCTGCGCAACAAAGATTGGATTATTATACAAATAACGGTCAACAAACGAAATAGAAAACACAAACTGATGATTGAAGTCTTTTACCTCCATAACCATTATCGAAGTCTTCTTAGCCAGATCAGTCCTGGTGATTTTTGACTGAGCCGCCCTATCAGCTGGTGTCCAGATACCTTTGGCCATAGCCCGAAGAGATTCTGGATGGTTAAAGGTGATTTGATCAACACAAACCGGAGTTCCATCTGGCAGCAGAAACTTAGGCTCCCAAGGGATCAGAGCTTGGGATGATTCAGGGGCAGCAGGAGCCTTGCTTGAAGAAACATTCTCGGCTTGTGCCCTTGTCCTTTTAGTACCCACTCCACCAGTTGTACTGGATCGGGTCCTCACAGTCGGAGCATTGACAGGAGGCGGAGGAGGAACCGATAGGTTCTGCGCTAGTGGTGCTGGCGGACTCCGAACAGGAGGAGGCACCGAAGTCGAAGGCGGTGCTGTTGACAACGGCACAACATCAACAAGCGTAATCCCTTCGGGAACTTGAGGGATTCTGGCGGACATAGGTTTGTCAGGCAGGTCCATCCTGTCAACACCAGCGCCCAAGTTAGAGATCGATTCAAGATTGTCCATGGTCAGCAGGTCAGTAGCCGATCGGGTCTTGCCCCAAACATGGGTTTTCAAGAGACCTATCCGCTGTTTTATAAAGGTAAGGGGAAGATCCTTGTCCTCGTAACCTAGAAATTTGAAGGCATAGTTCCCCCGGTGAAGGTCACAATGGTCACAGAGGCAAGAAGCCTTATGAAGGGGGCGGTAGACAGGCAGGCGAATGGGACCGAACTTATTGGGGATCGGGAAAATACGAGAAAAAGGGTATGACCAATTGCCACTCACTACTACCATTCGTTCCTTCCATCCCTTGTCCGATTTTTCAGTATCGGTGCAGATGTTGCGGCCGTGAAAGGGGAAAAGGTTGTATCTACCTTTACTCGCTCTGGCATTTTTGAAAAAATAACAAAGGAGGAGGTCGGCCAGCCCTAAGTTCAGATCCATATCCCTATTGTACAACAGTAGCATGGATATGATCCTAATGCTGTTCGGGTTCAGTTGAAGAGGGTGCAACCCAAGCATGAAAAATACATAGTGAAAAAAGGGATGAAGAGGAAACATTAGAACCCTAAGATGAGAGGCCGACAGCAGAATGCTACCGGGGGCTAGGCCCTGGCTCTGGGTAAAGTCTAGGTAACCAGGATAGGGGGACACATCAACGTCCTGGGGAACATGGGTCTCAGCCCGAAGGTGTTTGACGTCCACTTCAGGTCGGGTCCTCTTAAGTGGGGCCACTACGAAAGGTTCAGAAGGTTTGGATTTCGCAGGACCGGTCGCTGAGGAACCCGGAAGGTTAGTACTTTCGAGAGTGGTCTTTCTGGTTCCTTTAGAAACAGGCTGGGGAGTGTCACTGCTAGTAGAATCGGTACCTGAGGCAGAAGGTAAAACTACTTCCTCTACCGACCGGGTATCGTCACTATCGGACATAATGTTAAGAAATGTAGAAGAGACAGAAGGGGGTAAAGGTGATAAATTAAAGAAAGAAGAAAGACCGATCGACTTACTTAATTGACGAAGGAAGAGTTACAAAAGCTCTGAGTAACAGCAGGTTTCTATGGTATCTGAGATGAGCGACGGAATGAACGGCGGCAATGACAAAGAAACGAATCCCAGTAATGAAGAACTAAAGAAGGCAGAGACAAGAATATAGAGTTACAAAGTATGGAAATGTGATGAGAATTGAAGAATAAGGGGGTTTTTATAGAAGGAGAGAAGGAAGCCAAAAAGGCTGCACGAAGTCCGAAAGGCACGCCAAAGCCGTCATGGTGCGAGATTTAAGGGAGAAATGGCCTCACGTCTTGGCATATCATTAAGTAGACAATAATGACATGACAACTCATCATCTTCATTTCCCATAAAAGCTATTAGTGTATATATACATAGGTATTTACATTTATTAGGTCATGGGCTTTAGAAAGGATGTCAAGCCCATAACCTCAGGGGCCTGTGTAATGGTTGAAATATTTGGCCCAATTATAGATGGGCCACTGGACTGATGGGCCAACGACGGATGGGCCAGGGACCGATGGGCCAGAAGGCGGATGGGCTGAAGACAAACAGGCCGAAAAAAAAAAAAACAACAATGGGCCCATGGAAATTTCTAGAAGTTAAAGTGTGGACCACAAGGCAAAAAGTAATCCAATTATAGTATGAAGAGTCCAAATAAGATTAGGGTTTATCAAATCCCTTGATTTAAGGAGTTGATAAACCTGGGTACATGGGCTTGACCCATTTATCACAAACTTGTATAAATAGAGGACTTTGATTAATGAGAAGAGATCCCAAAGTTTTAACCAACTTTCTATTGTGTAACTTTTCTGCATTTACACTGAACATTTATTATTATTTGTGACAGGTATAACATCAATTACTGAACAATTTATGGGGAGGTGCTGTCAAATTTTTTTTAAATGGTAAATTGAAATTTCAAATGGAATAAGATTATAAATTTTCAAACTACATATGTGAACCAATTGAATAATTCTTGCAATATGGTTATATATTATTATCCAATATTAATATTTTTTGTAAAAAAAAATTCATGCTTAAATATCTTTTTATTTATATATTTCACTTTTTTAGAACATATATATTTACTAAATGTTATTATAAATAAAAAAAAATTCAAATCATTTCAAGTCACCAAATATGGTTTGGTTTTAGAATTTAAGACGGTACTAACTCTACCAAACATGGTTTGGTTTCTTCAACTTTATTTTTTCTCAGACCAAAACCATCAGCACCAAACATAATTTCAATTCAGAATAAAAACAAACCAAACCACACCAAAACCAAACCAAATTAAACCAAAACCAAAAGCAAAACCACACCATTTCCCAAACAGATACTTGCCATCACGGTTACTCCAATCTTTTCATATTTATTATAGCCATTTTTTAAAAATTGTTGAAACCGAATAATTTTTTTTTGAGGAAAACACGGTTTCAATCTAAACTACTTGGCCATTCAACATCAGAAACAACCCAAGGAATACAAAATGTGAGAACTAATGTCTATGTACTTTAAAATTTATTCTTTGTTCGTAATGAAAGTTGATATTATCATTATATCATAATATATTAGATAATGTGTATGTATATATATTAGTTCAGTAAGATCTTATATGTCTAAGACCAAAATCGTGTAAAAAATGAATGGCTTTTACAAATTTAGAACCATGAGGGTGACTTTGATGACATTTCTTGACCTGAATCAGAGATCTACTTTGGGCTTGATTGGGACACCTGCTTTTGCCCCATGCTTCAACACTATTCATAGTTAGGAATGGGCAAAAATCTCGCCCCGTCGGGGAACCGCCCCATTTAAAAATGGGGTGGTTATGGGGGTTGAATATAAAAAAACGATGGTTTTAGGGGTTCCCCCATTGGAGAACCGCCCACCCCAAACCGCATAATAATTATATAATTTTTTTTTATAATTTTTAATATCAAAATTATATAAATTAGATATATATATGTGATTTGTTATATGTTGACTAGTATTTATGTGTTTTGTTATATGTTGTTAGATTCGTAAATTTTTATCAAAGTTGGTTGATCTAGATTTGAATTATTTGTTGGTTTAAAACTATTAAATTTATTTTTGTGTTAAAAATTATTGCAATTAAATTAATTGAATAATTGCTTGTTACGTATATAGATCATATTGTTATGGTAAATTATTTATTATTTACTTGCTTTTAGGAAAAACTAAAATTATGCGATTTAATGGGATGGTTTGGGGCAGTTATGGGGGATATAGCTGACGGTGCGAGGCGATTATGGAGGTAAGGGTAAAATTTTTAAACGGTTTTGGAGAGGTTACGGGGGATGAGAATTTTCATGATTTTGGTTATGAGTTTTGAAAAAACCGCCCCAAATCGCTCCACGATCATCCCTATTCACAGCCAAAAGCTAATGAGACTTGTTTGAGAACTTGCTTTTGCTTCCACAAATTGAGAGCACTCCAGAGCAATGAAGCAAAATAGGTTGATCAAAAGATGATTCCAAGTGCTCGAGGTACTGTAGCACTTAGGCCTACTTCCAAATTTTGACATTAACTTCCAAAAAAGAGAATCATTTGCAACAAATCAGTTTCCGAAATTTCAATAATTAAATAAAAAAGAGTAATAAATAATTAAAATTAATTAATAATTGATAGTAAATAAATAAAAATAAATAAATGAAAAAGTAATAAATAATTAAAAAAAATAATAATAAACAAAAATAAAATGATGATTAATAAATAATTAATAATTAATAATTAATAAATACCAATAATTAAATAAAAAAGAGTAATAAATAGTAAATAATAATAAATAAAATAATACAAAATAAATAATGAACAAAAATAAAATGAATAAATAATTAATAATTAATAGTAATTAAATATAAATAAATAAATAAATATTTAAATATTAAATAATTTGAAAAATGAATAAATAAATATTTAAATTACTTCTTCCGTCCCTTTTTACTTGTCTATGTTTGAAAGGTCAATGATTTTTTTATTTTATTTTCTTTCCAATTTTGCCCCCTACATATATAATTAAGGTTTGCTTTTTAATGGGGTCCATTGCATTTTGGAAAAATATATAATAATATTGTATTGAGATTCGAAACTGGACAACTAATTTGGGACAAGTAAAGTAGGCAAAGTGGACAACTAAATTGTGATGGAGGAAGTATTTTTAAAAAATTATTATTTAAAAATCTTAAATACATTTGAATAAAATTAATTAAATAAATATTTAAATATCAAATAAACTTTAGATTGATCTAATATTTGTGGAATCACCAATCCCACCAAACATGCTCTGCTTGCTTTAGATTTCATTTTTCTCAAACCAGAATCATCAATACAAAATATGATTTCGCTTCAGAAAAAAACTGCAACACATGATTCGCTGCGCTTCGCTTTCCTTTAGTTTGGAATCACGAATCACAAATCACCTCTCAAACAGGGTCTATCTATTATTTTCAAAATCAAACACCAAACAACTTTAGAGGCCTGACAGAACTGAAAATCATACTTACAAAAAAACAATGGTAATCACTCACAAAATCAGATTGTGGACACCATAAAACAAAAAAATAAAATGAAATAAAAATAATTGAATGAATGTATAGATGCTTTACGGTATGTATATTTGGATGCACTTGAAAGGTGCGAATATTGTTTTTATGCATTTATTCCTTGTCCACAATTGTGCATATTTGGACAAATTCCCATTATCCCATATAATATAATACGTATTTATACAATTTCATTGATAAGAAAGACAATGGTTGTGATGGAAGAGGAATTGTATAGGTGGGAATGGAGGAGGAGATGTGATGTGAGGGTATTCAGGATTTATAAAGATTACATAATTAATTGCTTATCATAATTAACAAAAACAACTGAATGACTGAACTATCCCACTAGTCAAGGCTAATACAATATATAAATTTGGTATGATCCCTTTCCGTAGTAGCATGGCCATTAAGACCATGAAACAGACAATAGGTTCGGATTGTAATGGTGAAACCCTTCGTCTTTTATATCTAAGGGATTTGGCTAAATATAGTCACAAGTACAAATATATCTTTATTGGATTAATACAGGTTGCATTTAAACTTTTGATCAAATTAGGGATGAATGCTTCCCTCCAAGCTACCTTAAGAGATGACAAATGCCTTGATTTCATGCCTTCCCTTATGGGTGTTGTTGAGACAAGTCTGTGTCATGAACCTATCTACTTTAATGTTTATCCTAATTTGAGTCTATCTTTGACTAATATAAATTTGTATGAAGCTGTTAGTCTTCGCATACAGACTCATGGGTATAATTATATGACTGGATCTGAAACAATATGAGTAATTTATAGAATACAGTATAAAGTTATGAATACTTTATGTCCGCATGTAAAGACACCTCTCATTGGTTGAAGACCTATGATTAACCAGGACTTGGACCATATCAACCAACATACGGATGGGGATGTTGTTCTAAATTTTAGACAATTTGTTGACTTACCAAGATGTCAATCTTCTAGGAGTTCTTTAAGGAATAATATTCCTCCTTATCGTGTGTCTTTTCCCGCCAGTTATAGACACTCGGATGCAGATTTACATCTTGAACTTACTCATGATAAGGTAGAGGAAGATATTTCTCTAGAAGGAATTAAACTATCCAAATAGAAAATTCCTCATGGAATTTACAGTAAACGTTGGGAATCCCCTACTATTTTTAAAATGAGTTATTCTGTTTAATGGATTTTCACATAGATAGGAACACCATTAATTCTGAATTTCAGGATCCCAAGTACCAAAGCTTTAGAAATTGCTATTTTTCTATGTTCAATAAAGAACAATTACAGTATTATAAAGACCGATATTATCACCATGTTGAAACTAATAAGAAAAATATTCCCTTTGTTCAATGGTTTTGCTCTTTTTATAGTAATACTAATCCTACTATTTTAGTTTTAGATAATTTGCTAACCCTGGACTACTCAGGAAAGAAAGGTGATTTACGCAATTCATCCTCCTACCGAACCACTGAAGCTAGAAAATAGTTTTAGCACAAGTGATTCCCCTTTTATTTTAGAAACAACTGCTTATATTATGCCTGCTTTGGTAGGGAGTGATTATCCCTTAAGAATTTCGGAAATAAATAAGCTTTATAAGCAGAATAAATATACCAATTTACACATACAGACTGTTGGAAAATAATTATCTAGGATAGAATCTAATATTGATTCCCTATTTCTTACTTCCCAGCCTAAACAAGATTCCAGTGCTACACAGAAATCACCTATTCAACCTCCTATCGAGGTTAATGGATTTAAGCTTAGCAATCCTAATATTGATGATGAATTTATCTCTTTATTAAAAGATAAAATGAAAGGTCTCAATTTAAATGTCCTATCTCACACCGAGTCTGATTATAGTGAGGAAGATCTTTTCACACCGGATCAAATTCAAGATTTCTAGAAGTCTTTGACAAGTATGACTCAGGATAAGGATAGTTTGAATAAAATAACTTATCCTTCTGGAACCTAAAGGTCTGCCTTTACAGGAGCCAGTAGGACTTATTATCAAAGGTTTACTCCCCAAGAAATTTTGTATGAAGAAGATTTTCTTCATTCCCAGATGTATTACCAAGGTAAAACCATTTATGAATGGAATATTAATGGTATGTCTGAATATCAAATTTATGAGCATGTACATCAAATTCTGATGTACAACACAGTTTGCAAACAATATTTAAACACTGAACCTGATATTACTAAATTTATAACATGTGGTTTTACTGGTACCTTAAAAGGTTGGTGGGATAATGTTATCACCGACACTCAGAAAACTAAGATTTTTAATGCCAAAAAAGTGGTGAAAAATGAGCATATGCAGGATGTTTCCCAATCGGATGATGTTTATACCGTTATTATAACAATTCTGTTTCATTTTGTTGGACCTGAAGGGATTAATAACGAAAGCAGTCGGGAATTTTTACAGAATTTTAAATGTCATTCTTTAACCTATTTTAGATGGTATAAGGATGTTTTCCTTGCCCGAGTATTTCGGTGGCCAGATGCTAATAGTGAGCATTGGAAAGCTAAATATATTGATGGTCTTCCCACTTTATTTGCTGAGAAGGTTAGGAAGAAATTAAGGGATCTCAATAATGGGATTTCCATACCTTACAACAGTTATACTTATGGATGACTTATTAGTCTAGTTATACATGAAGGTTTAGTATTGTGTAATGACTTTAAGTTGCAACACCAATTAAAAGCCCAACGTCTTTCTGGACAAAAAGAATTAGGTGAGTTTTGTGATCAATTTTCTTATAATACTAAGCTTTCTTATCCTCACAAATCGAGGACTAAGACTCCCAAATCCGGGAAACCCTATTACAAGAAGAAGCACAAATACTATCGTAAAGGTAAATAGAAAAATCCTAGTGCTAATTAAGAAGCAGAAACCTAAGACTACTCCTAGATATAAGGGTAAAAGTTCTAAGACTAAAGCCAGCCAAATATTACAAGTGTGGACGTATTGGCCATTATGCCAATAAGTGTAAAACTAAGACAAAGTTGTCTCATCTTCAGATTGATGAAGATTTAAAAATGCAATTGAGAAAAAATTTACTCAATTCAAGGTCTTCTGAAAATGACTATTCTTCTGACGGTGATTCAGAGGATGAAATTTTATTTATGAACTCTTCATCTTCCTTTGATAAGGATTCACCTCCCAACTGTCATTGTACTACCAATCCGGAAGCCTCTCCAGATTATTGGAAAGCCATTGTTGAAATGAATGGTTTAAGTCTGAATGTTTTGACCAGTCAGCGACAATCCTTATTGGACTTGTTAGACCAGATATAGGATCCTCAGATCAAACTCAAAATGATTGAATTATGCTATCAACAGTAGGCTACTACTGTTGAAGAAAACAAAACCTTGAATAATCTAATTCCTAAATAAACTTAAACAATGAAGGAGGTCTTTTCTCGAATGGAGTCTAACCAGTCACCTAGACCTACTAGCTTACAGGACTTTCGACATGAGGTCTGTTGGCCTAAGGGTTTTCTTCAGACAATAATATCTAATTTGATGATAACAAAATGCTAAGACGTTTTTAGTACTAATATCAAAGTTGAGTTTAGTATTTCAGAAAAATAGAAAACAAACTAGGAAATGAATGCTAACACATGTTGATGGACAAAAAGGTCATTTTATGACAATCAAGCTTGAAGATGAAGAACCAATACTTGGGGTAGATAGGTTGGTGAGTGAATTGTACAAAAGGTTTTATGCTTTGTTTTCACAACCTATAAGCTTAATGGTTAAAATTAAAATAAAAAAAGTTAAGCCTAAAAATTGAAATGAACTGTCAGCCGACTGATAGGTCAAAACAGCAGATTGATGAAGGCGTCAGCCGACTGAAATTCAACCTTTAGTCGACCGACTGAATCAGTGATTTTTGGTCGTATTTGTCAGCCGACCAATGGCATGCATCAGCCGACCAATGGTTCAATTGTCAACCGACTGAACCTCAATTTCCAGCCGACCGATGAACCGGTGGGTTTTGGTCCTATTTATCAGCCGACTGATGGCAAACATCAGTTGAATGATGGCTCATGGGTCAGCTGACTGACTATATCAGAGGGTTTCACCCCTATTTGTCAGCCGACTAATGGCATGCATCGACCGACCGATGGTTCAATTGTCAACCGACTGAACCTCAACTTCTAGCCGATCGATGAACCGGTGGGTTTTGGTCCTATTTGTCAGCTGATTGATGGCAAGCATCAGCTGAATGATGGTTCATGGGTCAGCTGACTGACTATATAAGAAGGTTTCACCCCTATTTATCAGCCGACTAATTGGGTGTATCAGCCGACTGACGAGAGTGCTTCAACCGATTGAATGATATGATCAGCTTGTTGAATGGTAGGCATCAGCCGTCTGACACAGTAATGTTAGTCAGCCGATTGATGGTAAATTCAGCCGACTTATAGCCTTTAAAAATGGCTAGTTCAGAGCATTTAATGCATTCAACCACCACCACTCTCAGCTCAACTCTCTTGCAGTGAGTTTCACTCTCCTTGCTTTTGACCTAAGTATATATATATGATGGTATAGAGTGTGGAAGACTTATTTCTTCTATCCTCTTGAATTTATAGCTCATAACTCTCTTAATCATCCATTATTCTTTGAAAGTAAAAGATTGAGCATTGAAAGTTTGTCTTCTCTCATTCAATTCCAATCATTGTTAGAATCTAGATGATAAGAGCCGAATGTCATACATTCTAGGCCCCTAATTATGCATTGCTAAGTCTACATACATTATTATCTTGGTGCTTTTATCTGATTTGCGTTTTTTAAGACGTTTCAGGTTCATGCTATGTAAAACGAGTTAATTTCAATTAAATAATTGAAATTATGATTCAAGATCATTCGAGAGCCGAAACTGAGGATAAATGACCCATAATAGACCCAAATCAAGTTAAAGGTGTACTACAAGTGAAGTGGAATGGAGACAGGCGGAGAAACGAAGCAAAGAAGTCAAGATAGAAAAATTAGCATGAAGAACTACTGAGTACTCGGTAAAGTCTACTTCGAGTACTCGGTATACCAAAATCTACGCCTTAGTGCCAAGCATAGCGCAGTAAACAAAATCCTTTTCACGCCACTACCATACCATGGTGCGCTATCATACTATTACCGAGTACTCAAATGTTAAAAACCCTGAGTACTCGAGATTGTGGCATCGAGAACTCGAACTCAGGTTCGAGTACTCAAAGTTAGCCGACTTCAGCTTATCAGATGAGACCCGCTTCAACCAGATTTGACTTGATAGGCACTCCAGGCTATTTTGGGACATGTTCTTGACCATAATGATTAGATTTGACATTCTTCTTCAAAGAATACACGCCTGGAAAACCCTTACTTGGTAGTGAAGCAATCAACATACTAAATAAAGACGCCTCTTCTTCTATAAAAGAGAGGGTTCTCTCTATAAAAAATGAGAGCTTTTAAAGGATCTCTTGAGGACTAAAACCTCTAATACTTGGAGATTCCTAGAAGAGTCCGGTGCAAAATTGTGCACCAATTCATAGAAGAACCATCAACCATAGAGGTGGTGTCTCCATCAACAATGCAGACAACCACAACCATGAGCGGCTAAACCGGTATTTAGGGTTTCTAACAAAACCCTAACCAAGTAATGTATACCTTTTTATTTATTTCAATTGTAAAAGGGGAAACTGAAGGACACATATGTGATGATTGTATAGATGAGTGAACACGTTTGATTTAATATGAGATTCTCTATTTATTCTATGACTTGTCTTATCTTGAATGGATATTTAATCTTACTCAATCATGATTATTCAATATGAGTTAGAACTCGGATGCTTAATTCATGATTTTCTACACAATGGTGGTCATTAACATGCAATCTAGGTTTGGACAGGCCATGCTAAGGGGAGGTGAAGTTGACATGCTTTAGTTTATTTTATCGCACTGTAGGAGTAGTTTAGAGTAATATAGATAACAAGCATAAATCACGCTCTTCCGAAGATGGGTTGTAGCCGAGTCAGATGAATTGTTCCTTTTTTGGGATTAAGGTTTGTTAATGTTGCAACTCTATTTCTGATTCACATATGATGGACCTCCCTTTACAATTAAATGGATATAAGACTATATTATGCGACTAGTGGTGGCGTTAGAAATATCCTAGACCTTATCTCTACTGTTCTTCTTAAAACCCAAAAATCTATCTTTACTTTTTGTTATTTTAATTATCTATCAAAGTAATAGAAAACAATCCCACAAAATATTGCTTCATAATTTAGTTATAATAATTAAATATAGAGTTGTGATATAATTAGTCCTGTGGATTCGATAACCCTGTCTCAAGAACATACTATATTACAATACGATTCGTGCACTTGCGATAGGTAAAACTATGTCAACTTTAGGGGTTGATTTTCACTATTATTCTTAATCATTATTTTAGCCGACCCTGTCTTACAATCACTAGAAAGAAAATATCTTGTGGTTGTTCTCTTTAGTATAACTCTTATTTAGTGTCAATAGACTTTAAGATCTTGAGTGAACCAAACACATCACTTAAACACCTGAGCTTATACTTTGTGTAACTTTCATAAAACCTAAGTGTTTATTGAGTAATACTCTTTATTGATTAAAGATTTGTGATATTTAGGTAAGTGAAGCCCATTGGTCTTCAAGAGGGAGTTGCTCACTTAAAATGTTTGCTTTTCCACTTGTAAGGAGAATCCATAGTGAAAGGATTGAGAAGTCTCGAGGGGGATCTTGAGCCGAGGAGTAGGAGTTACCGAACCTCGTAAAAATCGCGGTGTCATCTCTTTATCTATATCTCTTTAATATTGATATATTGCATGCTCATTGTTGTCTATTAACTATTCCACTTGCTAGTTAATCTCTTTTGTAGTTAATTTTAATTTGCTAATCATTAGTTGAAGAGTTAATGCATGCTCATTGATTGATATATTTAGTTAAATCATTTATTCAAAAAGAGATAAAGATTTATTTTAAAACATATTCACCCCCCCTCTAGGGTTGTTTAGTGACTAACAATTGGTATTAGAGCCTAATCTTTTTTTTTTGAAAGTTAAGTCATTTTATAAAACAAACCAAGGCAAAAAGCCTACAAAAAAACTTGGGGCATACTGGTGGGCGTCAGGTGTGTGCAAAATATGTGGTTAAAAACGACACCTTAACGACATTTTAGGTTTTATCCTTCTGCAAGCGCACAAATCAATTGTATATAGTTTTGCTTGAGTAGGGGAATATCGATCCCACAGAGACGAGGATTGTTTACTTTAATAATATAAAAATACTGAATTGTAGTTTTTCGAAAAGAATTGATTTTGTGAATTATTTAATATTACTTAAATTAATCTAAACAACAAAGTAAATTGGGTTGTGATTCAGAGGGAGAGAAAACTAGGGTTTCCTCACTCCACCACTAATCACATAACATAGTCCAAATTCTATTTCAATTGTATAAGGGCGATCCATTGACTATGAATCAGATTGCACCGCGCCAATAGTTTGACCCCAAAAAGGATTACTCTCAGCCGGATCGCGACAACCCATCTCAAGACTAAACTGATTAGTGCATGCCAACTACTAACAAAAAGTAAATTAAAGCATGAAAATAAACTAAGGCATGTCTATATTAGTTTATCAGGGCATGGCCTGTGTCGACCTAGGGTTTTAAGTTTTATGACCACCATTGTGTAAAAAATCACAGATTAAGCATCCGAGTTCCAGCCCATAGTGAATAATTGTGATTGTGTAAGATAAATATATTCGAAAAATCTAAGACAAGAATCAATTCAAATATATAAACTTGTATCACGAATAAGAACGGTCTCTCATCTAACACAATCATCACAGTATAGTCACAGTTTCCCATCTCTACAATTGAATATAAAATCAGAACTATATTACTTGGCTAGGGTTTTGCGAGAAAACCCTAGATACCGAATTAGTTGATCATGACTGAGAGAATCTGCATTATTGGTGTAGAGACGCTCTCCATGGCATTCTTCTCCAGATCTCTAGGTCTTCAATGATGGTTCTCTTTAATGGAAGAACTCTATGAATGATCGTGCATGAACCAACCTCCAAAAACTATATTAAAACTAGAACTAAAAAAAGAACTAAAACTTAACCTCTTTTCTAAACCCTAATCCTCTCATATTTATAGACAAGTAAGGGAAACCCTAATGGTTGCCCTTTTCTGTAATTTTATAATACATCAATAATCTCATAAAATCAGATGTAAATATGTGTATAAGCTTGTACGTATAGGTTTGGAATCACCGATCAGTTGAAATATCTAAGTAGGGACAAAACTGGAAAATTCTGAAACAACTCCGAAACAACTTTAGCATGTCGAAGGTTTAGGGCGTAGGGTCCAAAACCACAGTGTAGCTTAGGAGCGTAGGTTGGGTCTAATTTGCTGAAACTTACATATTGCATATGCTTAGGCGTAGGTTGTGTAACAAGCCTTTTAAACCCTTAGGTTACCCCTAGTGGATGAGTGAAGTCTTGTGAAGGTTTCCAGTGATGGTACCTATAAACATCTCAATTCTTTTGTAATTACGCATTCATGATCACACACAAAATTTAAATAAACTATGATACAATCACACAAGATAATATGAATAAAAATAGTCCCACTTACTACCAAACAATAGTTATATCAAGCTTCATAAATGGTCCCCACTTAAGTAAATGATCTTGCTACTTTCTACTTAAAATCCAGACAACCTTTTGTGATTTTGTAAACATTCAACTACAATATTTCAGTTTTTTTTCTCCTATTTCATTGATCAAATTTTGCCAAATTTCCATTAAAACATAACTTTTCAACTTTCCACTTTTCATCCCTTTTTGTCTTTCTAAGCTCCGGACTTTCTAGCGAGTATTTTTAGTCCCAACCAACTGGGCCCGAGCTTTTTCCATGGGATTTATGCTCATCAGCCTTCTCCCCATTAAACGCGAACAATGATATTGGTGATACCAATGCCCGGTTACTCAGATCAAAGAACTGCTTTTTGCATTTTATTTTCTCAATTTTTTTTTCAATTTTCTCTATTTCAACCAAAACAACTCCCCATTGTCCCCTTTAATTGCAGCAAAATAATTTTTCAACCACATAGTCAAAAATCAACCAATTTCTCATAGTGAATGTGTGCTTATGTTTATAGGTCAAAGTCGACCTTCTTAATTTCAATTTCACTCATTCACTCACCCATGTAAAACCACATCACTTTCACTAACTTGATCTAATCATTATTCTCATGAGCGGTAACATCACATCACATACTACTCATGCCTCATATACACAAACTTAATCAACTATAAATACCAAACATTCATGCGTAAAAATAAAGAATTGTTTAAAAAAAAACCTTTTTTTTTTTCCGAAAATCTTTATTCCTTGTAATACTAAACCCTTACCCCCAAACTTAAATCAGACCATGTCCCCATGGTCAAAAATAAAATAGGAAAATAGATATAGTTACCCTTGAAGCTCAATTCTGGATTCCAAAGCAAAGCACAAATCCTCTCCCCCAAACTTGAATTGGATCACCTGGAGATATCATCAACAAAAGCACACATACCCAATCATAGCAATGGAAATGAAATTTCAACATAAACATCCAAAACTCGACACATGTTTTCAAGGAATCAAAGACTTTTATTTATGACAAAAATAATAACAAAAAAAACTGATTTGGCCTTAAGGGCCTACAATCCTAAAATAATAAAAATAACAATAAAAGAAACAAATACGTGACCTTAAGGGTCTACCGTCTCTACAAATAAAATAACCTAAAAATCCTAAACCAAAATCCTAGTCCGCCTCTTCTTCTTCATCACTCGACACGACACTCTTCAACCATATCCGACAATCTGCAATCTCTTTCAACTTCTCTAAATCTTTCTCCGGATATATTTTCATGAATGTCCACCGCATCTCATCTAATTCCTTCAATTTTTCACCCAACAGCTCAACAATGATTTTTGATAGTAAAACTGGGTATGGAAGATAGTAGTCACATTTATCAGCCCCCACCCATTCTCGATTCACAATTGCTCGAGCATACGACATCTTAGCCATAATCAATGTTGGAACACACACTTCATACCCATGAGTTAGGGCATACAAAGTTCAAAGCATAGTGTGATCTCTTGCACTTGTTCGATTATTAGGCCGGAGTGGAGTCGCAACAACACAATCCAAATAAAGTAGATCCAATTTCAACCACCAATTATCACACGTTTTATCCCCCGGATCTGATACCACACACAATTCCCGCACCATATCTTCATCCTTATTTGGCCATACTACCGGATGCTCTTTCAAAATTCTTTGTAAATTTTCCGGAGTACCGATTGGTATATTCCATGCATCAGCAATACTTCTTCTTCCAATCACAACAGGAGCACTCCACTGAGTCAATTTAGCCCTTATCACCTCAAATCCAGGCGATCCCGAAACTATCATATTTTTATAGAATTTTTGGACCAAGCCCGGATACACCTTTTTGCCCGCTGGTTTTTCTAGACTCTTCAATCCTCGTTATTTAAGGATTTTCCTTGTGGATGCAACTAAAACTCGATTCATCCTCTCCGTACGAAATATCTCCTCAAATTGCAACTGACACTACAAAAACAATTTTGGTTTGGTTCGGCTTCCCTTCTGACTCGTAGCTTCGTTATCATGCTCTTCATGACCACATATGGTTCCATATCTTTTATGAATTATTCCGGTTCAAAATAATCTTCATTAGCATTATCCATACTAACCCTCCTCGAAATAGAAAGAATTAAAAGAATAATAGAAGAATAATACCCAATCTAATACTCACTCTTTGAGAATTGTGAATTATGAATTGTATTTACCCTATGGATGTATTTATAAATGAATGGAGTAGAATTAGAAGAGAAAAAGGATTCAAAACCCTTAATTGACTAGGAAAGGAGAAGCAATAACTAATTCAACTTCTATTTGCAGTCTCCTTGTCAGATTATGATTACTCTAAAATTCTACACAAATTCCTAAAAATAACTTAAACAAATCTAAATACAAGTATAAGTACAAATCAGGCCAAAACATCCCAAAAAGGGAAGAATTTCTCATCTCAAATTTTTTGGCCCAACCATAAATTACCCTACACTTGGGCATAAAGTAGGGTAAAATTTAAATTTGTTTTTTTTAAAACAAGAATCATGACACGCTTTCTAATAACCGATGCACCCCCCAAAATTTAAACGCACACATGTCCTCATAGTGCAAAAATACAATCACACATACTCAACATAATAAACATAGTAAGGCACGCATATTAGTAAAAGTAGTAAAAAAATGTCATTTTATATAAAAGCAAAAATATCACAATCAGCTAGAGATGATCGTTACAGTGGTCACAAAAGATCGAACATGACTTTCCGTTCTACGATTAATCTCTACTGTGGTCAGCTAAAACAAGAAAATCCTAAAAACAAAATAAAATAACCAAAACTAAACTACAACTAAAAAGTATCATCCGGAGGTGGCTGTGGTGGTGGAACGGTCATTCCCATATGCCGTATCATAATATCCCACCGATCCATCATCTCACGGTGCTCACGCCGTCAGGCCTGCCTCTCCTTTGTGAATGAGCACTCTAATCCCTCAATATGGCCAATCAACTGGTCGTACTGTGTCTGAGTTATCATAACAGCACCCCTAGCCGGGCCTATGGCGCATCATCTCCTATAGCAGCCTCCTCAGCTTGTGGCACCTCCACCTTAGGCATCTCATCCTCAGCCTGTGGCACATCCACATCATCCGCCTATGCATCCAGCTGTAAATGTCTCTGAACCCTTCTTGATCTACCCCTTGTTCCATGCTCCCTTGCCATACGCAACTAACGGTGCAAACTTATGCTCAGCATCCATCTATAATCCCTGATCAAATATCAACTTCATCACAAGGCAGGGAAGAACCATCTGAAACTTAGCAGTCTTGACCTTGTTCTCTCGACGTAAATGAATATAATGCCGGAATAAAGTCTGCCAAAGGGCGTGTGGAATAGAGTACTAGTGACCAAACTTGAAAGCATAGTGCAGTGCCGGAAATGGCGGGTAACTCATGGTCTGATGGCTATGTGGTAACACATTGGACCGGACTATCACATCCCAGAGCCACAATATCGGATGATAATTGAACTTCTTGGTCCCATTACGCCTATTGTCGGCCTAATGCCCCTTAGTCTGCAGTCTCACCATATCATAAAGTAACAGAAGTGGGTCTGGCATAGATGGGAACCGCTCATCTATCTCCGTAGGGCACTCGTGTGGAATACCCCACAGAGCAGCAATACTTTCGGGAGTATTCTCAAACTCCCGCCCCTTCATCACTGTCACCAGCCGAGTCCCTTTGGTATAATGCCTCACATGAAGCCATAACTCACTAATCATGTCAGCACAAATATGTGGTGTAGCTGGGGCTAGGATCGGCAATAATTTGTGCTCCCTCAGTATGCCTATGGTCCACTATGGAACTGGCTCTATCCGCTCAAGTGGGACAATAACAAAACTGCATTCCTGTTGGAACCCTTTCTCTAAAGCTCGGTCCATTAGTGTCTCCTTGGAGACTGTGGAGTGCTTCCATCTGTAAGAAACAAGATCACCCATGTCACCATCAGCTACCAACTCTGGATACGGAACCTCACCGCGCTCAGCATCCTCTAACTCATCCTGCTGCTCTGCCTGCCTATCCTCACTATCACCATTCTCGGTAGTTTGCTCATCAGATGTCTCCGACTCATGTGGTAGTGGTGATGGCTAAGGGACTAGAGACTGTGCCCAGGGTTGTGATGGTGTCCTCGGTGCAGCTGGTGGAACTATCATCTGGCCAAATCTTAAATCTAACTCAATGCCCTCTGTCGGTGCAATCGGCCTCTCAACCTCTTCATCTGGCGAATCTGGCGCAACATACACCGGTCTTGGCGCTCGGGTACTATGGCGTATAGGCCGCATACTCTCCAGCGGTGGTGACCATGATCTATCTTTCTGCACTACCATCCCCGACATAGATGTTCCCTCAGCCTCCTTCCTCACTCCTTTTAAGCGAGCCATTCCTATAAAATTCGGATTGTTATGAAAAATGAGCGAAAATTGTCTGGACACCGAATCAAACGCAAAACTATATCTAAATTATTCTAATACGATGATTAAACAAGACCTCATCTCAAAAATTCGATATTCAACTCGTATCTGAAGCCGGAAACCCAACTTTTTAAAAATAGATTACAACATGATTTTGATCAGTCTCGTTCATCAATACTAGTTTAGAATATTTATATTAAGTAATCGAAACCAAAAGAATGGATCAAAACTTACCGAATCGCGAGAAACGGCAAATTCCCCAAAATTGGAATCCGGAGACTTTTCGAGTTCTTCACGTGAATCCGTACACACCGCTCACTAATCTGATGATCCGCCACTTGTAAATGATAAGAAATATCGATATTTGGCTTTAGGAATAAACGAGAGTCGATTTGGTGGAGAGGAGTGGGAGAAAAGTGAAATTTGAAAATGAGAAGTCGCGGGAATGTTTTTATACAGTCCCGTGGACTACGCTTGGGTGTAGGTCACCCTACGCTTGGGCGTAGGTGCCAAAGATGATTTTTTGGCTTCAGCCATTTTCTTGCTCGTTCTCAATTCTCGAACACTTGAACCTCCCCTGCACACCTATTGACTTGATTGACTTTGATTCGTCGAAATTTGGCACTTTGTGGACGAAAATACCCCTCCAAACGATGATGACTATTTTGGACTCGATCTTAAAATTTTACAAAAACTGAATTAAACTACTATTGTTCAACTACAAACTAAGATCAAAAGCTACTCTTTATCACTCAGTACCAATGTTTAACGTCGTTGGCTCGACGTTGCCGCCTCTCAGTATTCAGGATTAAAATCATCCGGCTCTGGTGCCGGTTCTGTTAAATCAACTGTCTCAACAACACTCTCTGTCGGCTCAACTTCAATATAATGCTTTCAACGCTGACCATTCACAACAAATTGTTTTCTGTTGCCAGGGTCATCAAGTTCCACCACTCCATGGGGGTAAACCTTAGTAATTATGTACGGCCTATCCCATCTTGACTAAAGCTTATCGGGAAACGATTTGAGTCTTGAATTGAAAAACCATACTTTCTGGCCGACCTCAATGCTTTTCTTTTTGATATGTCTATCATGGAATGCTTTGGTTCGGGCTTTATATATTCTAGAATTCTCATATGTGTTGTTCCTCAAGTCCTCAAGCTCTACGAGTTGGAGTTTCCTCTGAGCACCCGATCTTTAGATATCAAAATTCAATCTTTTAATCGCCCAATATGCTCTGTGCTCGAGTTCCACAGGGAGATGACACGCTTTACCGTAGACCAATCTGTATGGTGACATACCAATTGGTGTCTTGTAAGCGGTCTTGTATGCCTATAGTGCATCATTTAACCTTCTCGACCAATTCTTCAAATCAGGATCCCCCATTTGTTCAATAATGTTCTTGATCTCCCTGTTCGAAAGCTCCACTTGACCACTCGTCTGTGGGTGATATGGCGTTCCAATTCTATGAGTGACACCATACTTCTTGCATAAGGCCGGAAGAAACTAGTTGTCGAAATGGCTGCCGCCGTCACTGATCAACACTCGTGGCATACCAAATCTAGAAAAGATATTGGATTTAACAAACTCCTCAACCACAATGTGATTTGCATGCGACGTGGCAACAGTCTCTACCCATTTAGAAACGTAATCAACTCCCACTAATATATACTGCTTATCGCCAACTTTTGGAAACGGTCCCATGAAGTCAATGCCATAGACTTCAAACAACTCAACCACTAAAATAGGATCTAGTGGCATCATGTCTTGTCGAGATATGGATTCCAACTCTAACATCTCAAACAAGATTTTCAAAACTTGAACGCATCCTTGAATATGGTCGGCCAATAAAAACCGCTCTATAGGACTTTGTGAGCTGTCTTCTAAGCACCAAAATGCCCTCCACACTTTAGCGTATGACAGAATGTCAGTATGCTTTGAACTTCACTTTCTAAAACACATTTACGAATTATCTGATCTGGGCAATATTTGTACAATCGCGGATTGTCCCAGATATAAAATTATATTTAGCTGAAGAAATGATCCTTCTCATGTTTAGACCATCCATTAGGAATTCTACCTGTGGCTTTATAGTTGACAATATCTGTATACCACGATATCTGTTCCATAACAACCATACTAAATAGATGTTCATCTGGGAACTCATCCTTAAGAGGAGTGTCATCCTTTGTGGACTCAATGACAATTCTCGATAAATGATCGGTTATAACATTCTTTGTACCCTTTTTATCTTTGATCTCCAAATCAAATTCTTGTAGCAACATAATCCATCGAATCAGTCTGGGCTTAGAGTCTTTCTTAGTTAGCAAATGCCTTAATGCGGCATGATCTGAGTATACAACCACCTTGGTTCCTAACAAATACGACCTGAATTTGTCCAAGGCGAACACCACTGCCAGCAATTATTTCTCAGTAGTTGTGAATTTCATCTGAGCTTCGTTTAGAGTTCTACTGGCATAGTAAATCACATATGGCAACTTGTCTTTTCTCTGCCCTAGCACAACTCCGATTGCATAATCTGAAACGTCACACATCAGCTCGAACGGTAGAGACCAATCCGGTGGACAGATAATTGGGGCAAATGAAAGTTTCGCACGCAATTCCTCAAAGGCATTAAGACATTCTTCATCAAAGGTAAAGACTACATCTTTAGCTAGTAAATTGCATAATGGCCAGGCAATTTTTCTAAAATCTTTGATAAACCTTCTATAAAACCTGGCATGGCCCAGAAAAGAGCGAATCTCTTTCACAGATGTGGGAGGAGGTAATTTTGAAATCAGCTCAACTTTTGCTTTATCTACCTCAATCCCCTGCTTTGATATAATGTGGCCAAGTACTATTCCCTATTGAACTATAAAATGGCTCTTCTCCCAACTAAGAATTAAATTGGTCTCTTTACACCTTTCAAGTACTTGTGTTAAATGCCTCAAACAGTCTTCAAAGGTTGCCCCAAAAACTGAGAAGTCATCCATGAACACTTCCAGAAACTTTTCTACCATATCAGAGAAGATAGACATCATACATTTTTGGAATGTAGCTAGCGCATTACATAAGCCAAAAGGCATCCGTCTGTAAGCGAATGTGCCATATGGACAGGTGAAAGTGGTTTTCTCCTGATCCGTAGGATCAATTCCCACTTGATTATAGCCGGAATATCCATCCAAAAAGCAGTAGTAGCTCTATCCGGCTAATCTTTCTAGGATTTGATCGATGAATGGTAATGGAAAATGATCCTTCTTGGTGTTAGAGTTGAGTTTTCTGTAGTTGATACACACACGCCACCCCGTAGTCGTGAGTTGAGGAATTACCTCACCCTTTTCATTGGGCACCACTGTGATTCCCGACGTCTTCGGGACTACTTGAGTTGGGCTTACCCACTTACTATCAGAGATCGAGTAGATGATTCCCGCATCCAGCAATTTCACTACTTCCTTTCTTACTACCTCCATCATGTTCGGATTCAATCTTCACTGCATCTCCCGTGACGGTTTTGCCTCAACTTCCAAATATATCCGATGCATGTAAATTGATAGATCAATCCCTTTCAAATCAGCCACACTCCACCCAATTGCTTCTTTATTCTTGGTCAATACCTCAATTAGACACGATTCCTGTTCTGTTATCAACTTTGATGAAATAATTACAGGAAACGTTTCGTCGAGTACCAAGAAAATATACTTCAGCTTTTTTGGCAACTCCTTGAGTTCTAAAACAGGCGGAGTCGTAAGTGATGGAGCTAGGGGAGTACTTGAGACTATTGGGAGTGGTTCCACTAACTCTTGCTTCCAAGGTTACACATATACCACAGTCTTAATTTTATCCAATTCCTTGTTCCGCCTTTCCACATATGCATCCCAATCTTCGATTTCTTCATTTAGCATTTCATTTGCCATAAAATTTTCAAACTCGTCTTTCTCCAGAATTTGAGTTGCAAAATCACATATAATATCATCTAACTCGTCACACTCATCAATATAGAAACAATCCATAGACTCGGGTAATTGATGGCTTCCTTCAAACACATTCATCCTGACTTTCATGTTCCCAAAGGTTAGATCCATGGCTCCGGTTCGGCAATTTATGCATGCATTTATCGTGGCCAGAAATGGTCTGCCTAAGATCACTGGAACGTGTTTTTTTGATTCCGGGACAAGTTCCGTCTCCAGGATTACAAAATCAACTAGAAAGTAAAACTTTCTCACTTGAACTATGACGTCTTCCAAAATACCTTTCGCCTGCTTGATAAATCGATCGGCAAATTGCAGTACAACCTCTGTGGGACTGAGCTCTCCCAACCCTAGCTGTTTATAGACTAAATAAGGAAGCAATTTAATACTCGCACTTAGATCAAGAAGGGCTCTACCAATTTGCTGGTCACCGATAACACAAGAAATAGTGGGGGCACCGGGATCTTTCCTCTTTAGTGGAGTATTGCTTAACAGCAGTGAACTCACTTGCTCAGTCAAGAGTATTTTCTTTGGATTCTTTATTTTGCTTTTCTTCTTATGTGTACAGAGATCCTTGAAAATTTTAGCATAAGCTGGGATTTGGGCAATCACGTCTAAGAGCGGCAGATTAATCTTGACTTGTCAAAACATATCCAATATATCAGATTCTTTCATCGACCCATACTTAGCCGGTTCTCTAAGACGTTGAGGAAATGACGGTGCCTCCTCGTAGTTTGCCCTATCTGGCTCATCAAGCAATGTCTCATCGACACTCTTATCTACTGGCAGTTTATCTGTCTGAACTTTAGCCTCTCCGCTCTCAACCTCTTTCTGCAGTGCTTTTTCCACTTCCTTTGAGCTTGCTCAACTTCTTTTCTTCTACGCAGCTTCTCCTCATGTTCTCCATCCACTCTGTTTTCCATTACCCTTCCACTTCTCAGAGTCGTAATTGCTTGAATAGACTCGTGATTAATATCGGTAAATGATCCAAGCTCTTACACTTGCTGGATCTTAGGGTAAGCGATAGGTTGACTAGGTAACTGACCTAGCTCTTTAGTATTTCTCTGATTTTCCATTTGTCCTAACTGCATGGTGATTTGGGCCAATGCTTGAGTATGAACCCCCATCTAATTTTGGAGATCCACTAAGGTCTGCTCTATCCTGTTATTTTGAAAGCCGGGTGGTAGAGCTTGGTTTCTTTGAGGCTGGAGCTGATATTGGAATGGTTGGATAACCTGGTTGTTATTGAATGACTGAAGAGCCAGAGAATTATTAGGTGGCTGTCTGGGTTGGAAATTCGATTGAGAATTGCGAGCCAGTATAGTTGGTTGAGATTGGAATGATTGTTGGCTCTGTTGGAACCTTGGCTGCGAGGTAAATTGCTGCCTTGGTTGAAAATGGGATTGAGAATTGGACCACTATCCTTGTTGAACTTTTTATGGAGGATTCTCCACATTTGTGGACTTATAGGACATGAATGAATGATTTCTATTACTTGGAGAGTATGAGTTGGAGAACGGTGAATTATTGGAGTAATTCCATACTGCATTGACATCAACGGCTATTACGTCCTAACACTCATTTTGAGATAATCTGGTTCAACCTCAAAAACTTCTCTTTTAGGAGAATGACTTCTTTGGGTAAGAAGTTTTTCAAATCGCTTTAACCTCTCCTCTATCAATGCCACTGGATTTTTCATATCATGATTAACCTCAAATGCTTTTTCTGATCTTTTATCTAGTTTACATTTAGACCTCAGATCAGATTCATACTGAAGGGCATTTTCACTGATGTTATCAAACATTTCTAAAAGCTCTCTTGCGGGTTTCAAGGTAAACTGACCCTGTGTAGAGGCATCTATCAGATTTTTGTGCTTTTCACCTAGACCCATGTAAAGATTTCTAGCAACATCCTGATAAAAAAACCTATGGTGGAGACATTTATACAAAATCTCATTGTACTTCTCCCACGCATCATGAAATTGCTCTCCTGGCAATTGCCTGAATCGCTTAATCGTATCTTGGGCTTCTGAAGTCTTTCCTATGGGAAAATGTTTCTCTAAGAATTCTTGCTTAAGTGTTTCCTAGTCAAGTTTAGTTGCTTGAGTTAATTTAATGTACCCACTTTTTGCTTTGTCTTTTAAAGACCATGGGAATAGACGCACTCTTAGATCATTTTTAGTTAAACCATCATACCTAACTGTTGATGCAATCTCTAAGAATTTATTGACATGCTGGTACGGATCTTCTTTCTTGAGACCAGAGAACTTTGGGAGCATGTTGATCACACTCGTCTTGATCTCGAAATGCTTTGCACCTTCCTCTTCTGGAAATTCAGCATACAATTCATATGCGTCCGGTGCGTATAATCCCTTCAATGAGGTGTATGGTGCTCTCCGTGGATTAACTCTTTCATCACCCATCTCGACTTCTTTGGTCTGACGATGCTCTTCAATAGATTTTCGTAAACGCCTTAGAGTTCTTTCGATTTCTGGGTCGTATACCACTAACGCAGAAGTTGAATTTGAACGCGTTGATCTATTGGACATAAACTAAAAACTATATTTTTTTAATAAATAAAGAAAATTAACTAAACTACTTCTAAACTATGAACAAAAAGCAAAGCTAAAAATTAAATGCAAAAAACCAAGCAAAAATGAAACTCACAAAGGGTCCAGATGCAATCTGTAAACAACAAAGGGAACTTATGTTGGCCTATGAGGGATTGGGAGGAGTTATGGCAATGGGTGTGCTCTAATTTGCAAAGAAAGGACTTAGCCTCTCTTGTGAATAAATTGTTATTGGCAGCTGCTGTATATTACATTTAGATTGAGAGAAATGCAAGAGTATTTAAGAGTGAATATCAATATGAGGTGGAAGTTTCTGCTACCATTCTTTCAACAGTTAGATATGCTCTATTCTCAGTTCATGGCTTTGAAAACACTGTAGAAAATAGAGCTTTGGTGCTGAGTTTTAACTGCCAGCTACTGTTTTACAATGAGGAATAAGTTTGTTGTTTATTATGGACTGGTTTGTGCTGCTCGTGCTGCTGCTTTCAATGGAGGGATAGGGTGTGTTCGGCATCTGCAGAATTTGCACTGGAGACTGATGCATGCTGTGAATCTGCAGAATTTGCGAGTGCAATGGAGGCTGCTACAGGCTGTGAAGTCTTCGGTTGGTTTCTAGGTGTGTTGCTAGCTGTTGCTTGGTGTTGTTGTTGCTGTCGAAAATTGGTTCCCAGCTGTATGGATGATTGGGGCAGCAAGGTCTTATCTACATAGCAGTGGTTGTTTACATGCTGGTAGGATTTCTGAGGAGTTTGGACACATGTTTTCCTTTGTTGATGGTCTTTATTATAAGTCTAAACTTTACTATAGTTTTCTTAACTTTTTTATTTGGTGGGTTTTAAGTTTTCACATAAGCATATGTAATACCTAGGGTATGCGCTAGTGATTGTTGTATGGCCTTTCTGCCTTTTTTTTTTTATTAATATATTAATACTGACCTTTCAAAAAAAAAAAATGGTCAAGATGCAACTTCAGTAGCTTTGTCTTTTCCTTTCACGCTCTTCAATTGTACCTGAAAATCACACAAAAATTTCAACTTTAGCTTTAATCTATAATAACGCAATGAAAATAAACTACTAAAGCTACTGAACAATGACAAGTCCCCGGCAATGGCGGCAAAAACTTGATGGGCGTCAAGTGTATGCAAAATATGTGGTTAAAAATGACATCTTAAAGACACTTTAGGTTTTACCCTTCTGCAAGCGCACATATCAGTTGTATATAGTTTTGTTTGAGTAGGGGAATATCGATCTCACAGAGAGGAGAATTGTTCACTTTAATAATATAAAAACACTGAATTATAGTTTTTCAAAAAGAGTTGATTTTGTTAATTATCTAATATTACTTAAATTAATCTAAACAACAATGTAAATTGGGTTGTGATTCAGAGGGAGAGAAAACTAGGGTTTCCTCACTCCACCACTAACCGCATAACATAGTCCAAATTCTATTTCAATTGTATGAGGGCGATCCATTGACTGTGAATCAAATCGCACCATGCTAGCAGTTCGACCCGAAAAAGGATTTCTCTCAACCGGATCGCGACAACCCATCTCAAGACTAAACTGATTAGTACATGTGAACTACTAACATAAAGTAAATTAAATCAGGAAATTAAAGCATGAAAATAAAGTAAGGCATGTCTATATCAGTTTGTCAGGACATGTCCTGTGTAAACCTAAGGTTTTGAGTTTTATGACCACCATTGTGTAGAAAATCACAGATTAAACATTCGAGTTCCAACCCATAGTAATAATTGTGATTGTGTATGATAAATATATTTGAAAAGTCTAAGACAAGAATCAATTCAAATATATAAACTTGTATCACGAATAAAAACGGTCTCTCATCTAACACAATCATCACAGTATAGTCACAGTTTCCCCTCTCTACAATTGAATATAAAATCAGAACTATATTACTTGGCTAGGGTTTTGCGAGAAAACCCTAAATACTGAATTAGTTGATCATGGCTGAGAGAATCTGCATTATCGGTGTAGAAACGCTCTCCATAGCCTTCTTCTCCCGATCTCTAAGTCTTCAATGATGGTTCTCTTTAATAGAAGAACTCTATGAATGAACGTGCATGAACTAGCCTCCAAAAACTAGATTAAAACTAGAACTAAAACATAACTAAAACTTAACCTTTTTTTTTCTAAACCCTAATCCTCTCATATTTATAGACAAGTGAGGGAAACCCTAATGGTTGCCCTTTTCTATAATTTCATAATACATCAATAATCTCATAAAATCATATGTAAATATGTGTATAATCTTGTACGTATAGGTCTGGAATCACCGATTAGTTGAAATATCTAAGTAAGGACAAAACTGGAAAGTTCTGAAACAACTCCGAAACAACTTCAGCATGTCGAGGGATCACGTGACCAACGTGTGGGACCTACACTCCTGACCTACGCTTGGGAGTAGGTCTAGAGCATAGGGCTACGCTCCTGACCTACGCTTAGGCGTAGGTCTAAGGCATAGGGTCCAAAACCACAGTGTATCTTAGGAGCGTAGGTTGGGTCTAATTTGCCCATTTTTCTCTCTGGTGACGTTTGGTATGATGCACTTTTGCTGTAAAAACCCTTCTTTTCGTATTTGAGCTAGACTGGTCGCCTTTGACTCCCGCTGCTTTTCGGTGAAGTATTAATGTTTGAAAATGATATTTTTGCCCTTCCGGTGAAGTAGTAATGTCGGAAAATGACCATTTTGCCATTCGGTAGCTTTTCTTTGCTCTAACGCACCTCTTGATTTCTTTCTTGAGATATAAATGAACACGAACTCAGATAATTCATCGAGATTAGCTATGTTCCTTCATTAAGCTCCTGAAATATGTTTACACACACAAACGAGATAGAAATACCAAGTAATGGAATGTAAAGACATAACAAACGCAAGATAAGGGCGAAAAATGACTAATATTGAACACCTATCACATACCCCATGGCTGGTAACCCCAAACCCACCAAAGAGTCAAACTCAGATCACAATAGGGGATATACAAAACCATACCAAAACTATCAAACCCAAATATAAAAAAGGCAATACATATTTTAGAGAATATATTTATACATGATATATACATATATACTTATACATATATATATCCTTCGGACAATTTGGTAAAGCCGAAAGTCCCAAGTTCAAAACAATTTTGAAATCTCTGAATCTTCATCCCAAAATTTTCAAAAATCCCTCCAAAAGTTTTGGTACAGTACATAGATTCGAAATCATATAAATAAGATGATCTTTATTAACCAAACAACCACTATTTAATTTTTCAGATTCAGATTGAGGGAAATTTTCAAAGAGGATGATGTCAACCATCAACGACCACCAACACTATCATCCCAACTCGAATTTATCAAGAATCGGTAGAGCTCCGAGCCGTTCTTGGTGATAGCATTTGGAACCCTGAGCTAATGAGGAATCGGGAAAGGAGGGTTCGAACGAAGGGTTGAGACTTCCTCAGGTACTTGTCATATATGCATACATATAATATATACATATATATATATATATATATATATCATTCGGGTTTTGTTTCTACTTGTGAGATTAATTGGTTAAGTTTTTGGTGGGTATTGATCTTTCTTTATTTTTAGATTCTGATTTTTGAATGGAGAGTTTATGAGTGGTGATCTATTCAGGGAATTCTTTTCCTTTTTTTTTTTGAAGTCTCTGAATCTTTATCCCAAAATTTTCAAAAATCCCTCCAAAAGTTTTGGTACAGTACATAGATTCGAAATCATATAAATAAGATGATCTTTATTAACCAAACAACCACTATTTGATTTTTCAGATTCAGATTGAGGGAAATTTTCAAAGAGGATGATGTCGACCATCAACGACCACCAACACTATCATCATAGCTCGAATTTATCAAGAATCGGTAGAGCTCCTGGCCGTTCTTGGTGATAGCATTTGGAACCCTGAGCTAATGAGGAATCGGGAAATGAGGGTTCGAACAAAGGGTCGAGACTTTCTCAGGTACTTGTCATATATGCATACATATAATATATATATACATACATATATATATATAATTCGGGTTTTGTTTCTACTTGTGAGATTAATTGGTTAAGTTTTTGGTGGGTATTGATCTTTCTTTATTTTTAGATTCTGATTTTTGAATGGAGAGTTTATGAGTGGTGATCTATTCAGGGAATTGTTTTCCTTTTTTTTTTTAAAATGTGTTAGATAGTTAGGATCATTGGTTTTGTTTGATCTTTGATTGGTGATATTATGATTTTGGATCATGTACTAGAATTGGGTATGTCTGTTTCATTTTTATCTATTGTTTATTCAAACTTATTTTGTATTATGGAGCATATTTCAAAGATTTATGAGTATAGTTTTATAAGCTTTTTATGGTATATATTAGGATTTTATGGATATTTATAGACAAGACAATTGAGTTCATTGGTATATTAGGATTAGGCTTGGATTTTGTTATGGTATATGTTAGTGCTCAGGATTATACGGATATGTATTCACCAATTTGAGTGTCAATGATATAATCTTCGTGAAACTACTAATGAGTACAATAATAAATTTCGAAAGTAATTGCCCTTGCATATCTCCAAATGCTTTGTTTGGTTGCCAAGAAAATGGCTAGAAATGAATAGGAGACTGATATTTTGTCGTTTCTTCTGTTCTCCATCTTTCCTATATAAGATTTCAATATCTTCTGTGTCACGCCCCGAATCCGAAAACCCGGATAATGACTTAAATTTAATTAAAATTCATAAAAATATCAAATGGTCAAACTGGTCAACCGACATTATTTATAATTCACTAGCGCGGAAGCGAAATAGAAATAATAAAATCACACACAAATCCCGAAATCAAATCAAATTACAACACGAACACACTAGTCCAAAGCCAAACAAGTACAAATCATAATAAGCACGCAATCTTTATTATTACATAAAGATGTAATTATTATAAGTTCAAATTCCACAAATTTCCAATAGCTCGTGCATCATCCACCAACGGTTCTTTTCCTGAAAAATGTTAAGGGGTGAGCACAAACGGCCCAGTAGAGAAAAATCATGAAGTGTAAGATTCCGCAAGTATGTAAATTAATGAATACATATAGGGTCAAGTCTCTACTCTAGTCCAATGTCATGATATAAATGCATAAGGAATCACAATATAAACTCATGTAGAACAATTAAATAATACCATCAAGATAATTTAAAAGTTCTATAATCACGAAATTAAAACCAATACTCTCAATACGAACTCAAATCCAACTATCACAACAGAGATAACATCAAATTCAAAATCATCAAATGGGAAAATTATGTCGTGAAACAAACCTTAGGACATGAACTACATGTTCATCTGCCTAGCCGTCTTGGAGCTACTAACCCTACGGTGATGTCAACCAATCGCGCGATAATTCGAGGACTTGCACCCCGGGAGCTCCTTCGTCCCCCCATTGCTCACACCACACGACCATTTCCCAAAATCAACAACCAATCCACCATTCACAATTCACAATTCATAAATGTCATTCACATGCGCACATAAGTAATAAATATATCCGCACTCTATGATCCACCTAATAAAAATTCTATCGTGGCATGAATCAATGCATTTAAACACATTAATGTAATTTCACAACTCATGTCAAAAATAGCACAATATGATGATGAATCTATATATAAACATTAAAATGCATAAATGAAGATTCTTAAACTCACACGATACCCCAATAAATCCCTACCTCAAACTTGATAAAATATCCAGTAAAATTCCAACAATCAAAACAATATTGTTGTGTAGAGATTGAAGAAATTAACGGTTCTCCCTTCACGCCTTCATTTGTACCCTGTTATGGCCGAAACCAATTAACACATATTGAATAAATTTGTCTTTATATACATAACCATATTTATTTTTATAATAAGATTTTCCAATAAACATTCTGATATATATAAATATCTACTCAAAAATATTCGGGATTAATAGAAAAAATTTAGTTACTTAATTAAGAATCGAAAAGTTAGGTTTCGAATACTACCGTAAAACGAACAGCAGGTAATCTATGATTTTTAGAAATATCTACAGGTTTGATAAAAATATGAAATTTATAGGATACACTCCAAAACTCTACGTAGGTCTACTGTAAAATTGGCATAAGCTTTAATCAAAGGACAGTGGTCCAAAATAGTTATAAAAGACAACTTTCATAACAGTTCCGAAAACTGAACACCCTTTACTCCAAGATTTTTAAAAAACTATCCATGAATTATATGACTACCAAAATCTCCATATGTACATATTATATACTCAAGATTAGGTGATAAAATTATAAGTACAAAATTTGAATTATAGATAACTCAAATCGGTAACACAAGTTCCGGTTTTAAACTACAATTAAAACTGAACAATTACTACTCAACAATTTTTCTTACCGGTATAAATTAACTTACAATTCTTGATATTTAGTACATATGTTCTATACATATACACAATGTTATAATAAAAGTTTCAAGATTTATAATAATACAAAATCATATGAAACAATTGGTTAAACCGAAATCGAAATCGGATCAGCAAGCAGTAAAATATCACTAGACAACCTACTTCCGTGATATTTAGAAAACTAAATATTTATCTAAATGATCTGAATTTTTTAGAGATGATAATAGAAATATACAAAAGCATACTGTAAAATTTTAAAAAAGTTATAAATAATTTAACATAGTCTATAAATTGCTCAAACTAAGGCAAGAAAACAATTTTGCAACAGGAACTATATCTGAAAATCATGAAATTTCGGATTTTTAATTAAATCTATCTTGATCTATAATTTCTGAAATTTTCAGGAACATATAATCTCATAATCTCATACATATACATATGCTATAAACTTTTCAGAAAATAAAACGAATCCTTATATATTTAAAAAAATCATAGATCGAAGGCTTTGATTAGCTAGAACCATGAGAACAATAATCTGAAATTTTTGAAAAATCAAATCAAATTAAATAATATAGATCACATACCATAATTGGTATTAAACCGAAGATCGGAACACGTAGAACAACTTCCTAGTTGAGCATAAAATTGAATCCCCACTCTAAGATGCCCAATATGTAAAGAGAAGAAGATAGGAACAATGGAGGAGAAAGAAAAAAAAATATAGTTCTTGGCTGAAAATTTTCTTTGCAAAAGCCAAACTCAACACTTCAATATAATGGCTGAAGGTTTTTATCAATAATGTCACAAAGTGGTGTCAATATAATAGATGTATGATTGCACCTTTAAATGATAGAGGAATATGCTTTTGGAAAAGTTGAAGATAAAAATAAAAATAAAAATGTGGAATTCAGTCACACATTAACACATAATGAATATATTTCAAAAGTTACCCTCATCTTTATCAAACTCAAAAGTAACCCCCACATTTAATTAAAATATCGAAACTATCCGGTCAACGACAAAAATGAAAATTTTACAAAACATAGGAATGAACCAAAAAATTCAAATCATGAAATCCTTAATGCACGAAAACACATGCAATGCCACGTAATGCACAAGAAAAAATATATTATAACCGAATAAAAATAAATTATTTAAATAAACCCGGTCATTACATTCTGATAATTCAAAGAAAGTTGAATTTTATTCTTTGCCCTTTTGATATGCTGTGAATTCACCAGTTGGTGGACTGGTACTATAGATTCCCAATATAATTAAATTTCAAACTAAAATGCATTTGTTTAAAAAAAGATCTATTTAAATGATTAACATGAAGACAGACTGTGGTGAGTCGTTAGTCTATATCCAATAACACATAAAATCCGGATACCATTCCATTTATATGGTCATATATACCTTTCTGTTTGATTATGGCATTCTTCCTGGTTGATGAAATATTTAGAAATGGAAATATCATTCTCTCTTTATGCATTGTAGTTCACGGTTCTCGTTCTAGTTATAACAATGTGATATTGTCACAGCGTCGAGAAAACTAATATTTTGTGCTTTGCAGTTGGCGAATTGTTCAATGGAGTACGATTTTCTATATGATGCAAATAAGGGTTTTAAAGTGATGACATTATCGTTTCATGATATGTGTTTTGGCATTCCCCTGTGGTGGTGAGTATTTTGTTCAGAAAGAGCTTATTAAAATGTTATGTTGTTTATTTTCCCTTTTGTTGTTAGATACGTGGGCATTCAACAGGTAGTTTTTGGTGGTCAACACATGGGTGATTGGGAAGAAGGGATGACAAGCCCTGACTATGGATATAAATACTTCAACATATGAAACCTCAACCAAGCCTTTCCAAGAGAAGGAAATTGACAAGCCCTCACTCACCTGAAATCTTATTTCGGATTGTAACTCGATAAAGCTTTTTTCCAACTTGGTGACGAAGATCAGACATAACTAATAATTAGTATCAATGAGTTGTATATAGTCAGATTTATCAGTCAAGCCTCTTAATCTTATTGTGTAATCGGTGAATTAATTACTTTTCTTTGGTTCTGGTTATTCGAATAAACTTTAAATTCTTGTAAGCAATTCTTTTTCAATGTCCTAGTAGAGTATGAGACACATCAACTTTTCTGAGTGAGTTTGGAAGGAATGATGTAGCATGCTTTTTAGACATTGCACATGGATATATCAACTTTCTAATTTTGGTTAAAAAGTATAATGATTTATATAAATTTCCAATATTCCAATGGTCACGGTATTATACCTATTGAGGTATCCTTTGTACTATTTCTAGGAATTATAAAACCAGTCAGTATGTTTTTGTAATATTCTCATGTACTTTTGTATATCAGCTACCTCTATAATACCAGTCAGTACAACTACCATACTAATATCTATGACTTTAAAATCAATAATACATATCAGTTATTGTAGTAATATCTATTAGACCTACTCAACTGTTACAGTAATAGGCTTTTCATGTATTTCATTTTGTATCTTTAATACATGAATTTGTGCCCAAGTGTTAATGTCTAAACAATAAAACAACTACCGTAGTAATATCTATGACTCTAAAATCAATCAAATCAAGCGTAAATGTCTAAACAATAAAACAACTAAAATATGTAAAAATGAAGATACATAATATATGGGCAATCCTATCTGTAATACATATCAGCTACTGTAGTAATATCTATCAGTCATACTCAACTGCTACAGTAATAGACTTTTCATGTATTACATTTTGTATCTTTAATACATGAATGTGTGCCCAAGTGTAAATGTCTAAACAATAAAACAACTACTATAGTAATATCTATGACTCTAAAATCAATAATACATATCAGCTACCGTAGTAATATATATCAGACCTACTCAACTATTACAGTAATAGGCTTTTCATGTATTACATTTTGTATCTTTAATACATGAATGTGTGCCCAAGTGTAAATATCTAAACAATAAAACAACTACCATAGTAATATCTATAACTCTAAAATCAATCAAATCAAGTATAAATGTCTAAACAATAAAACAAGTAAGATATGTAAAAATGAAGATACATAATATATGGGCAATCCTATCTGTAATACATATTAGTCATACTCAACTGCTATTGTAATAGGATTTTCATGTATTACATTTTGTATCTTTAATACATGAATGTGTGCCCAAGTGTAAATGTTTAAACAATAAAACAACTACAATAGTAATATCTATGACTCTAAAATCAATCAAATCAAGTGTAAATGTATAAATAATAAAACAACTAAGATATGTAAAAATGAAGATACATAATATATGGGCAATCTTATCTGTAAAACATATCAGCTACCGTAGTAATATCTATCAGTCATACTCAACTACTACAGTAATAGGCTTTTCATGTATTACATTTTGTATCTTTAATACATGAATGTGTGCCTAAGTGTAAATGTCTAAACAATAAAACAATTACTATAGTAATATCTATGACTCTAAAATCAATAATACATATCAGCTACCGTAGTAATATATATCAGGCCTACTCTACTGTTACAGTAATAGGCTTTTCATGTATTACATTTTGTATCTTTAATACATGAATGTGTGCCCAAATGTAAATATCTAAACAATAAAACAACTACCATAGTAATATCTATGACTCTAAAATCAATCAAATCAAGTATAAATGTCTAAACAATAAAACAACTAAGATATGTAAAAATGAAGATACATAATATATGGGCAATACTATCTGTAATACATATTAGCTACCATAGTAATATCTATCAGTCGGACTCAACTGCTACTGTAATAGGCTTTTCACGTATTACATTTTGTTCTTTAATACATGAATGTGTGCCCAAGTGTAAATGTCTAAACAATAAAACAACTACCAAAGTAATATCTATGACTCTAAAATCAATAATACATATAAGCTACCATAGTAATATCTATCATGCCTACTCAACTGTTACAGTAATAGGCTTTTCATGTATTACATTTTGTATCTTTAATACATGAATGTGTGTCCAAGTGTAAATGTTTAAACAATATTCAAATCCGTATAAACAGAAAATCATATTCACCGACACAAATAAATAAAAACAAAAACCAGAAGAACAAACATTCCACCTCACCTTTAAGCTGCTTCTTATTCTCAAAAAGCAAATGGAGTTTTCAATGGAACGGAGTGCTTGCTTATGCTAATAATATATGACACATTGAATTGTAATTTCATTTCATTATAGCTTGTTGTGCATAATAAATAAATTTATATTTCAAATGAATTATCTTTAAAGATATATGTTTCACATGAATTATCCTTAAGATAAGAATTACAATATAGATAATAGAGATATGTTTTAGGAGTTTAGGTTATATAAATATTTTGTTACAATTTAAGAGATGATACATATATGTTTTAGGAGTCCGAAAGATATGTTTTAGGAGTTTAGGTTATATAAAATTTTAGGCTACTGATATAATTAGGTCTTTAGTTTAAGTATTAATTAAAATTAAATTTGTAAAAATAGAGTATAATTATAATTATGTCACAATTAAAAAATAAATTTAAAATACAAAAATATGGGCTGAAACTCTTCACAATAAAGTATAATTATAATTAGGTCACAATTAAAAAATAATTTAAAATTGCAAAAATAGGGCTGAAACTATTCACACTTTTAAATATTAGTATAGATTAGTTTATAACTAACTAAACTTAAATTTAAATTTAACGTACAAATATAGATTTGGTTTGTTATTATGTTTAGAATAAATAGAAAATCAATGATGTCAAGGAAAAACACAAAATTATGTAAGTTGCATGATATAAAAAAATATACAAAACATTACTGGTAAACTGTGCTGATAAATATACATGAATAAAGTTGGGAAAAATAAAATTGGGAAAAACATAAGGTTCAAAAATAATATTGGAAAAAATAAACATGAATAAATGATAACAACCTACTTTACCGCCCATTAATTTTTGAAATGATAATAACCTAAATTTCATCTATGTTTTTTTTTTCGTTTTATACCATATATTTTTTGTTAGTGTAATTAAATACATCATACAGTTGTAATTGAATCATTTTATACCAAGTGGTCTTATACATAACTATTATTGGTGAATGATATTAATATTTGATGCAGGGGGATCCGAGTCAGACGATGTCGAACTGAGATTGCTCATTGATGGCGCTGGATTACCTGGAGCGGGAGGATCAGCGCAAGGATGGCAAGAAATCGTGATCTAGCCAAATTGGGGCGGTTTCTGTGCACGTGTCGGTTTTTTGGCCATAAATGGAGCTACAAGTGTCCGATTCGCGCCCGTGACCCCAATTCGGAAAGTTTATTTCGGCGCGCATGTCGTGGCCATTGAGCTACGCTCATTGCACCTCGTTTCGAGCCCTGAATCCGCTGTTTTCCTTTTCAAATCTTTATTTTTAGTTTATTTTTGTTATTTATGGTAATCTTTTATTTGTCGATTATGAATTGATTCTGAACCCGATTTAGGCCAGATTTTTGGCAATCTTTTGATTTCTTTCCGTATTTCGTTTTGGTAAGACTTTTAGGGTTTTGCTTTTTTTGGCAAAAATCCCATTAGAGGTCGATTTTCAGCTATTTTAACTCGGCTTGTGGGTTGTTTTTTGTCATTCTTGATTATAAACAATTTTATTAAATTCCAGAGTGTTCTCTGAATTTTGGGTCGAATTCTCCTGTTTTTTCCTTGCAAATTACCTATTGCACTAGCCTGCAGAATAATCTCTATTCTATCCGGCGTCAATATTATTATATGAAAGGGTAGATAAAGGATTATATAGTAATTAAACTTGTTTTAAGCCTAAAATATTAAAAAATGACTATATAAATAATTTTGGATAATTATTTAAGTATTATAAACTTATTACTTTGAGAAAGTTTGAAAGGAAAGAGAAGGAGTTTGAAATGAAATGAGAAAGAGAAAATTTGAAATGAAAGATTACTGTGGGTTCGGAAAAGGAATATGAAAGACAAGAGTTTCGGCTAATGAGAAATCAAAAGTCCTATATGCATTATATCATATATATATACATGTATATATGTCTAATATAGAATATTATATATATATATATATATATATAATGAGAAAGAGTGAAGGAATAGTGTTTGCAGTAAATTTTCTACCTCAAAAGTCACATGGGACCCACCTCATCAATCCCAAAACACCAATAAGCCATCGTGGAGCAGCCCACACCCTTGGATGATAAATTACACTTAAGCCAGTGAGAGGTAGAATGGAGACGATTTGGGTTCCTGTTTACAATTTACAAATTAGGTTAACTCGAAAAAATATATATATATATATATATTTTTTTTAATGTATGAGACTATGAGGTTGGGCGGCTCGGGCCTTAAGTTGGGCCCTTTAAATTGTAAATTTTGAAAAATCCTTTGGTAGTGAGCCCAACCCAATTAAAAGTTTAAAAAGCCTTTAATAATCACATGAATAGTAGAATCGTAGGATTTATACGATTCTGTAGTAAGATTTTACGATTTTACACGATTCTACTCGATTCTATCTACTTGAACGATTTTTTAGTGATTTGGATCGTTTTGGGATCCTAGGATCGTAGAATCGTGCGATTCTACGATCTAGGATCTAGATTTAAATTTTATAAGGATAAGAAGTTATAAAGAGATTAATATATGGATAATATAGGTATTACCATTTTTTACTTTCATAATTCCTAAAAGTGGGTAAGTAAGTTTTAGAAGCAACTATTTCTTGCTTCTCCTAAACGGACTTTAAAATGGCCAATTATTTAGGAAGTGCGTTTGAATATCTTTACCAAATGATTGCAATTTTATGAAACGAGCTTTTCAAGTTTGAAAGTCTTTTAGAGGCTATAGAAAACCCTCCGAAACGGGCACATGTGCTTCAACAGTTTTTGCTCTTGGGATGGGATAGCCCATGTCTATTCCATTTTTTTCAATTCTTTTCATTTTTCATATCATTTTTCTCCTGGGCTTTTTCTAGCCCATCTTTGTATTCTCTTTTTTTCTTCTATATAATTATTTAATTATTGGAAAAAAAATTATAAATTATTACATCACTTAATGAGACGAAAGATAAAATAGATATTTCACTTACTATCACTACAAAATAACTTTAAAATCATCTTGAAAAATTGAATACCCAAAAAAGAACTTATAATTTAAAACAAAGGGAGTAGTAAGAAAATTGAGAAGCTATTTTGAAGGATCGAAATCCAATTGCTTTGACAATATTGCTCCAATGGTTAAAGCCTTATTTGGCCGAAATTATGTTTGCTCCTTTTATTCATGCAGAAGAATAAAAAATAATGTAAGAAGCTCGTAATTACTAAAATTTCGTCAAGACCCAAGTACCATCCAAACAACTTTTCAATCCAAAAATTTAAAGTAAGATTTAAAAAATCCATGAAAACAAAGCCTAAATTTAGTTTCAATTTTAGAATATAAGGATGACTAATATGTGGGAAATGTCAAATATAAATACATGTATTCAAAATCTATATCAAAATTAGATAAAATTTCAAATTAAATGAGATAGACATATTCTAATATTTTTATATTAATTTTGCTATTTTTGTTCAAGACTCTTTTGAATCACAAATAGAAAACAGATTTCCTACTTGATAATAACAAAAATCTGATAAATTTGTAAGCAATTATTGCATGAGACTGGTTTTAGTTTATCCATTGGATTGTAACCAAGTATTAATGTAAACCGCAATTTATATTATTGTAACCTGCTACAGTTGAAAAAATCTAGGGAATATTTAGCATCAAATGCAATATTCGATAAATGAGGGCCATGAGCAGAAGAATCCAGAAATAGAAGGGCAAACACGGAAAAATCAAATAAAAAAACAAAGATAGCCCAGCAAAGCAAAATTCAAAAGCATGACGTTATCCCAGTTAAGGAAAAAACATCATTTTCAATCACATGCAAACCCCACTCCCTCTCTCCTCCATTAAATTCTAAAATTTATTCTCTCTCTCCTCGTGTTGATGATCTCTGTATGTATTAATTTTATATCTCTCTATATATACATGTGTTATAGATATAGATATATATAGATACACAGAGAGACGGACTCTGTGTTTCAGTCGGTGGTGGAGGAGCCCTACCCATGACTCGCCGTTGTTCGCATTGCAGCAACAACAGCCACAACACTCAGACATGTCCGTCCAGAGGTGGCGGCGGTAGTGGTGGCGGTGTGAAGCTGTTTGGGGTTAGACAGACCGATGGTTCGATCATCAAAAAGAGCGCGAGTATGGGGAACCTCTCTGCACTGCACTACCATTCGTCTTCGTCCGCCGCAGCTTCACCCAATCCCAGCTCCCCTTCCACCGATCCGATTCACGACCCGGTCCACCTCCCGGATGGATACCTATCCGACGACCCTGCTCACGCCACGTGTTCCTCCAATCGCCGTGCCGAGCGCAAGAAAGGTTCATTTATTTCAGTTTATATCAATCTCACCATTTTTCATATATTGTAGTGTTTTGTGAATTAAATTGGATATATATCGCTTTTATAACTCGAATGTTCGTTTAATTAGTGTATTACTGTTTAACATGTAAGTGTTCTAATTTTTTTTTTCTTTCAAAAAAAAAAAATGTTCTAATTTTTTTCTGTACAATTATCACCCCTTAAAATGTAAAAAGTTAGAATAAATGTATTACTACTTATTTGAAATGTCAGGGCACTTATTTCAAGTGTAAGGGCTCTGTATTTTAATACATTTATCAACTTTTAAAAGACAAAAAGAATTAAAAAAAAGTAACTAAAAAGTGTATTAGTCTATATCTATCTATACTATATATATATATATATATACTATTAAAAGTGCGAAGAAGTTTTGGTGTTTCAGTATTTATTGTCAAAATTTCATATGTGATTTTTCAATTCAATTTCTACTTGAATTAGAACTACAAAATTTAATTGAATTCTATAACTCGAATCCAATTTTTACTTGAATTATAACTACAAAATTTAATTTAATTCTATAACTCCACTTCAAGTAGAATCCTATTTGGAAGAACCAACATTTATTTATGAATTATGTATTTAAATTCAATCACTAAAATCTAAATTAATTTAATTTTATTAAATTGTAATGAATATATAAATTAAAAATCAAATTGTGATAGATACTAAAAGTTTAAATTATTTTTATGTTTTCTTTCATTCTCTTACTATAATTTAATGATAATTAAGAATCCTAATTCTAATTAGACAAAACAAAATTAATATAAAGAATCCATCTACAATTGTATTTAACAATCCTAGACTATAATACTAAATAGACTATAATACTATTGTTATTTAAATAAGATTCCAAATGGCAACCCTATATATAACCTGACGTCGCTCTCTGTTAACCGTATGATTCTCATGCCACTCTCTTAGTCTCCGATTGCAATTTTATTATTATATTTTATCGTATTTCAAAATTTATTGTTATGATTTGTTATTACTTTTGTGTATCTATTGATTAATCCTGTAATATGATATTTTTATATTTTCTCTTTTGTTGTTGCTATTGTGATCTTATACCTTATTACTGTGCCGTGATTTTAACTATTTTATATTTTCTCTTTTGTTGTTGCTATTGTGATCTTATATCTTATTACTGTGCCGTGATTTTGTAGGTTTATATATCCACCTTCATATGGACTGAGTTTGAAAAAAGAGATAATGAAAGGTATTTCCGCGATTTGGAATTTTTGTTTTAGTTTTTCTTCATGTTGTAGGTTTATATATATATTTTTTAATAGGAATTCATTCCACGTGCTATGCACATACATTTTAACTGGTATATATATGTGTGTATTTGTGGGATATATATATAGATATATATATCTCCTTTAAATACTTCATACATATATTATTTATAGAGAGAGAATAAGACCTCTTGTACATTAAGCTAAGAAGGTTCTGTTTTCATAAATATTTCACAGGTTTCAATGAAGGATGCTAGTAGAGATGAGTGATTGATTTAAATTTGTGTCCTTTTTTTTTTTTTTTTACTTTAGTACTAATATTGTTATTTATTTGGAGTTAATTGTTATTTTATTTTTGTTATAAATGCATTTTTTTTAGGATTTAAACATGTAATTAGTAGGAACTTAGGAAGGTTTAAAAGTGCTAATATTAACTACTATGAAGTGCTTGCAAGTAGTCTTATACCTCTGTAGCCTTTAGCACTGAAATATCTTCACTTTTCTTCTGACATAATTATCTGGTTTTTGAGAGTCTTACTTCAAGATCATCACTTGTTGTCTATAATAACTTCTGCTCTAAAAAGCATCTCTACTATCAAAGTTTTCAAAAGGTTTCATTAGCTGACATGTATCTAGATAGCAAAATAGAGTGTGGAGAAAAAAATGCTACAAAAGAAAACTTGCCACCACTTTGAAATTCAATGCTCTTTGAAACACTTTGAAGATTTTTTGAGGGGGATTGACCATTAAAATCAAATTGTTAACGCAAACGCAACAAAGCATAGTATCACAATCAAGAAACACAATAAAATGTGAACAACAACAAACAGCGAACACAAAAATTTACGAAGTTCGGCATAAAGTCTATGTCCATAGTGAGTACTCTCTGTAAGGTTCTATTCCATATCACTCCTGCATGCAAAGAACTGCCGCCACTCTCTACGCATGCAAACAAACACATCACCATCAACATCACGCATGGCTCTTCAACATCAAGAATGACGACCACGCTTGGAGAGTTCTTTGGCCGCTTCTGTGATCACACGTGAATGAGCAGCCCACATGCAGATATCAAACCCACGCCTGTGCAAGTAGAGTTTGGTTGTATTCGTTTCTACTTCGGCTATATATATATGACATATTGTATGAAGTGTAATATACAAGGTAGAGACAGAGTGAAAGAAAGAAAAGAAACCACAGAGGTTGTTCTGTGAGTTGTAAGAGAGTGTTAGAGGTAGAGTCGAGTTTGATCACGTTGTATCCTCCTCCCCTCATCATCGGTTTTGCTTCAACCGAAAGCTAGTGAAATCTCTCAAAGTGGACGTAGGTACCATTTGGACCGAACCACTATAAATATTGGTGTCTATTGTGTGTGTGTGTTTGTGTTTAGTATTGGTTTGGCACAACAACATGGTATCAGAGCCTATAGTCGAAAAACAGAGTTGTGTTTCAACCTCTATTTCAAACCAAAATACTTTACAAAACACCACACCACTCGTATTTTCGGGCGACCCATCTCCGGACGATAAAATTCCCGTCGAGAACCGCCGCAACCGCCGTCGCATGTGTTGCCACGCGCCACCTGAATCACCGCGCGTCGGACCTCTCGGCGTCACGCGCCCCACGCATCGTCTACCTCCAGCGCACGTGAGGCCCACGCGCACCACGTGCCATCAACCTTCAGCGCGCATGAGACCACGCGTCCACGCGCTTACACGTCAGCAATGACGTCATCACTCATGCCACGTCACTACTGACTTTAGCAGTTGCCACGTGTCATCCTTACCTTGTGCCACGTGTCCCCCACTTGCTATTGCCACGTGTCACACCTTGTTGCTGCCACGTCATCAAAACTTTGCTGAAATTATAATTTTGCCCCTGGCCATTATTTTGACTGTTCCGGACTCATCCTGAATCGGATTTGAGCGCAGTTAGAGGGGATCTTAAGATTTTCGACCGTTCCGGACGCAACGGTACACTCCGTTTTGCATGATTCTACTCCGAACATATCAAACAAGTCAGGGAGAGCTTATTGTTGATCCGATTCGATGGAAGATTCAGGATCCGGAGCCATGATTAAATTGTCGGCATCAAATTATTCCATATGGAGACCCAGGATGGAAGATCTCCTTAATTCCAAGGACTTGGTTGACCCATTGGAAAACGAAGGCGCAAAGCCCGCGTTAATCGCGGAGAAAGATTGGACCATGATGCACAAAAAAACTATTGGCCAAATCAGACAGTGGATAGACCATAGTGTATTCCACCATGCTGCGTAAGAAACCAATGCCTACGAACTCTGGAAGAAGCTCGAGGATATGTACCAGGCCAAGACTGCTTGAAACAAAGCGCTTCTAATGATGCGACTAGTCAATTTGAAGCTGAAGAGCAGATCCTCTGTAGCCGAGCACACCAGCGAGTTTTAGAACCTGGTGAACCAATTTGCAGCTGTAGAGTTAAATCTTGGCGATGAAACACAGGCCCTACTTCTGCTTAGCTCCTTACCACCAAATTGGGAGACACTGGTGGTTTCCCTCGGTAACTCAGCTCCGAACAACAAACTCACTATGGCAACAGTGAAGGATGCCATATTCAGCGATGAAGCCCGAAGGAAGGAGACCGGCATGAACCAATCACATGTTTTTATCACAGAAGGTTAAGGAAGATCTTACGGAACTGGTAGAGGCAAAAGTAGAGGCAGAAGCAGAGGAAGGTCCCAAAACCGCGGCAGACCCAGAAATGACAAAAATCCACAAAAGGGTAAATATGTTTGTTATCATTGTGGTATCGCAGGACATTTAAAGAAGAATTGCCACAAATTACAAAGGGAGCAAGGTCAAAACAGCCACCAGCCACAGAAGGAAGATGGCGACACCATGGTCACTATTATAGGAGATATCACTATATGCTCAGTCGATGAAGAGGTATGCCTTCACGCAGGAAACAATGAAGTCGAGTGGGTGATTGACACAGCAGCATCTTATCATGTCACTCCTCACAATGATTTCTTCACCTCGTACAAAGCAGGAGACTTTGGTATAGTGAGAATGGGAAATACAAGTTTCTTGAAGATCGTGGGAATCGGTGATGTCCAGATCAGGACCGGTATTGGTTGCAGTATGGTATTAAAAGATGTCAGACATGTGCCCGACCTTCGTCTCAATGTCATTTACGGGACAAACTTAGACCGAGAAGGTTACGGTAACCACTTCAGCAATGACACCTGGAAGCTGATAAAAGGAGCCATGGTTGTCGCCCGAGGACAAATACACATGACACTGTACACAACCCATGTGAAGGTGATTTCTGACAGTCTCAATACAGTTGAAGATGAGACTTCACCAAATTTATGGCACAAAAGACTCGGACACATGGGGGAAAAAGGGTTGCTTACTCTGGCAAGGAATAAATTAATCACAGTATCAAAACGTATTCAATTAAACCCTTGTGATCATTGTTTATTTGGAAAGCAACATAGAGTCTCTTTCAACTCAACTACCAAAAGAAGATCAGAGTTGTTGAGTTTAATACACACTGATGTTTGTGGTCCCTTAGAAGTGGATTCTTTAAGCGGTAGCAAATATTTTCTCACATTCATTGATGATGCTTCACGAAAGGTGTGGGTATATTTTTTGAAAACTAAAGACCAGGCACTCGATTACTTCAAAGCATTCCACACCATGGTAGAGCGGGAAACCGGAAAGAAGCTAAAGTGCCTCCGATCAGACAAAGGTTGGCGAGTACACTTCCAATGAGTTCCGGCATACTACTTTGAACGCGGTATCCGACATGAGAAGACGGTCCCACGTACCCCACAACATAATGGTGTAGCCGGGAGAATGAACCGGACCATTATGGACAGAGTCAGAAGTATGATCAGTATGGCTAAGTTGTCAAAGTCATTCTAGGGTGAAGCAGTTAGAGCCGCCGTTTACCTAATCAACAGATCACCATCAGTACCGCCACAGTTTGAAGTTCCAAAAAAGGTATGGACTGGAAGAGATCCCTCCTATTCTCACTTGAGAGTATTTGGGTGCAAGGCATTTGCACATGTATCCAAGGAGCAAAGACAGAAGCTCGATCTGAAATCAACTCCATGTATCTTCATCGGATATGGAGACAAAGAATTCGGATACAGACTATGGGATCCAGTATCGAAGAAGGTTATCAGAAACATGGATGTTGTGTTCCAAGAGAACCAGATATACAAAGACATTGAAAAGACCACAGAGCCCGGTGATTCTAGTTCAAGTGTTATAGACATCATCCCAGATCCTGTACCAGTACAGTTGATCCCAGATGATGAAATTCCAGAAGCAGAGGAGGAAGAATAACCTGAGGGTGTTGAGCAGGGGGAGCCACAAACCCCTCCACCAGAAGCTATTGAACCATAAATAGCTCCTCCAGTTGAAGACCCTCAGACAAGAAGATCTGAAAGAGGCCGACCTCGGATTCCGTCGAGGAAATATCCGGAGTTAGACTATATTCTGCTTACTGATGAAGGGGAGCCAGAATGCTTTCAGGAAGCAAAAACCCATACAGACAAAGGTGAATGGGTGCAAACTATGCAAGAAGAGATGAGTTCCTTGCAAAATAACCAGACTTATGATTTGGTGAGACTTCCCAAAGGCAAGAAAACATTGAAAAACAAAATGGGTGTTTAAGCTGAAGAAAGAGGCCAACGGAAAGTCGATAAAGCACAAAGCCCGATTGGTTGTCAAAGGATTCCAACAGAAGAAAGGCATCGACTTTGACGAGATATTCTCACTAGTGGTGAAAATGACCTCAATTCAAGTGATACTCGGATTGACAGCTAGTCTGAACCTAGAGCTTGAACAGATGGATGTCAAGACAACATTCCTCCATGGAGATCTACATGAGGAAATTTACATGGACCAACCAGAAAGTTTTCATGTTACAGGGAAAGAGCATATGGTATGCAAACTGAAGAAGAGTCTCTACGACCTCAAGCAAGCATCGAGGCAATGGTACATAAAGTTCGACTCATTCATGGTGGGTCATGGTTACAAGAGAACTTCTGCAGATCAATGCGTCTACATTCAGAAATTCCCATATGGTAACATTGTTATCCTATTGTTATATGTTGACGACAAGTTGATAGTTGGACAGGATGCTAGTATTATCCTCAAGCTAAAACAAGAATTGTCCAAATCCTTTGATATGAAGGACCTAGGCCCAGCCCAGTAGATATTGGGTATGAAGATTGTTCGTGACAGGAAAGCCAAGAAATTGTGGTTGTCACAAGAGAAGTACGTTGAACGGGTGATTGCAAAGTTCAACATGGGAAATGCTAAGCCAGTCAGTACTCCGTTGGCTAATCACTTCAACCTAAGCAAGAGATCGTGTCCCTCTTCAACGAAAGAAAAGGAAGAGATGGAAACAATCCCTTACTCTTTAGCCGTTGGTAGCTTGATGTATGCAATGGTGTGCACCAGACCGGATATAGCTCACGCTGTAGGCGTTGTGAGCAGATTTCTCTCAAATCCAGGCAAAGACCATTGGGAAGCAGTCAAGTGGATTCTTAGGTACCTAAAGAGTACATCGAAACTATGCTTGTGCTATGGGGGAGCAGAACCAGTCTTGGAAGGTTATACAGATTCAGATATGGACGGTGATATTGATAGCAGGAAATCAACATCAGGATTTCTATTTACTTTTGCAGGGGGAGCTATATCATGGCAGTCCAAATTGTAGAAGTGTGTTGCCTTATCTACAACAGAAGCAGAATACATTGTTGTGGGTGAAGAGATTTCTCCAAGAACTTGGTGTTATTCAGAAAGAATACAAAGTGCATTGTGACAGTCAAAGTGCTCTGGACTTGAGCAAGAATTCAATGTACCATTCCCGCATGAAGCATATCGACATTCGCTATCACTGGATACGCGAAGTTATGGAGCAACAATTATTGAAGATTGTGAAGATCCATATAGACAAGAACCCTGCTGACATGTTGCCAAAAGTGGTTACTCGAGAAAAGCTAGAGTTATGCAGAGACATAGCCAGGATGAACATCAACTAAAGCGCAACAGAAGACGTTCTCCTCCGATTGATATGGAAGGGGGAGAATTGTAAGGTTCTATTCCATATCACTCCTGCATGCAAAGAACCGCCGCCACTCTCTACGCATGCAAACAAACACATCACCATCAACATCACGCATGGCTCTTCAACGTCAAGAATGACGGCCACGCTTGGAGAGTTCTTTGGCAGCTTTTGTGATCACGCGTGAATGAGCAGCCCACATGCAAATATCAAACCCACGCCTGTGCAAGTAAGGTTTGGTTGTATTCGTTTCTACTTCAGCTATATATATATGGCATATTGTATGAAGTGTAATATACAAGGTAGAGACAGAGTGAAAGAAAGAAAAGAAACCACAGAGGTTGTTCTGTGAGTTGTAAGAGAGTGTTAGAGGTAGAGTCAAGTTTGATCACGTTGTATCCTCCTCCCTCCATCATCGATTTTGCTTCAACCGAAAGCTAGTGAAATCTCTTAAAGTGAACGTAGGTACCATTTGGACCGAACCACTATAAATATTGGTGTCTATTGTATGTGTGTGTTTGTGTTTAGTATTGGTTTGGCACAACACTCTCTAAACTACAGTTTTTAATGTTCTCTCACACAAGACTACGAACCCTAAACACCCCTAGTGGATAGAAGGCTTGTTGACACCTACCCAAATCCCTCTAGTGTGTTGAGCTCCCCTTCCTATAAACTTTGTCTTCTAAAATATGTGTATCAAGCTTATTAAGCTTTTCCTAATCTCTTAGGCTTTGTTTGGCTCCCTTGGAATTTACTACGTGCATTCTCCATTCCCCCTTTATCCAACTTACCCAACAAAAAAATAAAAATAAAAAAATCGGTTGATCTTATCCATCTTTTCCCATTTTCTCAACAAAGATGGAGTTGATTTCATGTCACAAAAGTTTGGACTCAATCCCTTAGGTGCATACATTTGATCAAAATATCAGCATCTCCTCAAACAGTTTGACTGTCCAGCCTCAGGAGTTGCTTTTCCGAAAGAAAAGTGAAAGTTCTGCATTTACATAGCATGTGCTGATGGGACTGTCTTGGAAGGTAAGATCTTTAATGCTGATATTTGCAACCAGTATCTGTCAAGGCTCTGATCTTCTTTACCCTGGTAAATCCAATCTTTGCTCCATTTGTTTCTAAAACGATCTGCCACCAAGCTTATGGTGCTAATTTTTTAAGAAAAGGATGGCCAATTTTCAGCTATGAATGTCATTTCTGTCATTAACAATTCTTAAGTGGTAGATTTTTGGATATTAGTGTTTCCTATCTTACTCTTTCAGTTGTGGTAGGTGAATAACTGATATTACTCTTCTAGCTAATGATTTGTTCAAAAGGTTACAATTTTCCAACTCCACCTCCTAAGATATATCAAAGTTGATAGTAGTGAGCCTATGATTCCCTCCAAAAATAAAAGTACAAAAAAAAACAAAAGGGTTCATCCTTGAGTTAATGCAATTTCCTCCTTTAAGTCTTCCTCCCCAAATTTTAATAGCAAATTATGATTAGGGTGTTCTGAAAAAAATCCGTAATTGAAAATTTTCTTTTTTCAAAAACATTAGTGCAATACCCAAAAGTCTGAAATCTCTGAGGTACCTCATATTTGGTTGTGATATCAAACAAAATACACTTTTCATATTCTCTTTTTAGTTGCCAAATAAATCAGATTAAGTGCCCAACAAGTTAAGAAGTCAAAAAGGCCTTCAAAATTATTGAATACCATTTTAATTTTTAATTAAGTGAGTTGATGTTAAGAATCCAAAAGCCGCTCACATTTAGATTATTTCATTACAATTTTCACTATCATTGAGTGTGATTTATTAATAGGAGAATGTGACATATTGAAACTCCCAAACAAAGGCCAATTTTGTTTTTCTCAACCAATCAAGTCATTCAAGCCCCCTACATGATACGTGTACACATTTGATTTTCTTTCAAATATTCTTCTTTTTAATAGTGTATTTATACAATGTACTGGATTAATTTGTTTGTTGCAGATTTGGAAGTTCTAAAAGTGATAGCATTACCAAGAAGCATACTCCCATCTACTAGAAATTTCAGGTGACTCTAAAGATTCGATGAATAGAAACAGAAGTGTAATATTGAGATCCACAACTCAAATTTTATCAATTGTTGTAGAAATTCACTTAAAGAACGTGGAAAGGGCGTATCAAAACGCAAATACATCTATAGTAATATGCTCCTCAGGTATGCATATAATTATTCTTTTTACCCACTTCTATATATTTCTAATTAAATTACCTCATTATTGGAGAAACTCCTAAAAAATGCCTCATACAACATCTTCATGCTTAGGTCCTCGGAATAATTAAAGAACGCAAATTCAAAATATCTTATTGAGGGAAGTAAGAAGATTCAAAAAATTTCTTTTGAAGTTTAAAATTATTTTTCATTTTATTTGTAGAGCCAAATTTATCTTTTGATAAAAAAATAGTATAATTTATATCTAATTTGGTTCCTTTGTTTTTCCTTTTTTTGGGGGTCAAATTTATCTTTTGATAAAGATAGCATAATTAGTATTTAATTTGGTTCTTTTGGTATGTTAATCGATCCAAAGAATAAATTATGTCCAATGTCACATTCATATTTAGTATCTTGTAGTGCAAAATATGTGTGGGTGTTTTTTAAAAATTAATAAATTAATTTTATGTTATTTATTCTTTTTTATTTAAATAAATAAATTAATTCTATGTTTATTCCTTTTTATTAAAAAAATAATTTACACTACAAAATTATAGTATTAACTTTTGACACGTGATCTATGCTAGTTCGATTTAAGTGTGCTTAAGGTTGTGACTTAGAGTTGGATTTTGATTGACATTTAAAATAGTATTTTTATGTATAAGTTTGATGTTTGATGGTAATGCTGATATGTGGATATGAACTTAAATGGGAATTATTAATCTATTATTTATTAGTTCTGTTTATTTTAATTTGGAGTGAAATGAAATTAAATGAATGTGGTCGGTTGCACTTTTTGGGTGGGATGACTTGATTTTATCACCGTCTGTTTTGGTCTTGACTTTTCTACCTTGATTTTCTTTTTTAATTATTATTATTTTTAATTTGTAGCCGATGTTTTTATTTATTTATTTACTGGATATGTACTTTTGATTATATACCTGATATTTTGTTTTCATAGATAGATACACAAAGACACAAACATTCTGTTTATATATATTACACCCTGTTTAATGGTTTTCTGATCAAAGTTATAACTTTACAGTCTACATATGATTTTTTAACAGCATTATCTGCCACATCGAATAAGGATGTCATGTATTATATAAGAACTCTCCATCTTTTATTACTTTGTTCAATGGCCACTCTTGTGGTTTTGTTTTTTTTTTGATAAGTAACTTGTGGTTTTGTTGTTTTCTCATCTATACCTCCTAATGTGTTGTGGAAATCATAGGAAACCTTAACGAGTCAGGAGATCATCATCTAGCAAATTGGTTTTATATATTTTTTTAAAGAGGACGGTTTCTCTAATTTTCACTTACCTTGAGATATTTTATTTCTAAATAACATTATTTCCAGACCCTTTACTACTACCCTATAACGTCATAAGTCACAAGTCAAAGTACACAACTCTCTCTTTCCCCCTCTTAGTTTTCCTGTAACCCTATCTACTCTATTCTCTCTCTTCCATTTTCCTCTTCAAATCTGTTTGAATAGTAATGATACTTGGGTTGATGCTTGTTTTGGAATTTGGCAAAAAAAATTTGAAGGTATTATTGGTTTCAACATCAATTCTAGCACATGGTACATGTGGAGTTGAATTTGGAAGATGGCTAACCAATGAAGACTTTGTGAAAGTTAGGTTGCCAAATGTTTGGTGAAGACTTTGAAAGTGAAGTAGCCAAATGAGACTTAAATGGTAGTTAGGTGGCAAGCCAATTTCGAATTGTTTGGTCACTTCTAATGCCTATAAATAGAGGTGTTAGAAATGAAGCAAGACACACCAAAACTTGTAATCCCAAAGAAGAGAAAATCTTTACTGATAAGCTTTGTGAGGGAGAGAATTTTGTGGGAAAATTCTCTTGGGCTTGTATTTGTTCTTGTGGGTGTTTTTGGGGTGAGAGAAAATTACCGAGAGTGTGGTTGTAACAATTTTCCACATAGTGAATTTTTCTCTGGTTGTCTTTGACAACGACAGTGGTTTTTCTCCGGTTTGGAGTTTTCCAGTATAAATCTTTGTGTCGTATTTTCTATTTCTCTGTTCTTTGATTTTCTGCAAAGGAGGATCCTGGGATAGGGAATTTGTGATTGTCCAAATAATCCAAATTTCCTAACAATTGGTATCAGAGCTTTGGTTCCTTGAAGCAGAAATGACAGGCGTCAAATTCGAAATAGAGAAATTCAATGGGAGGATTAATTTTGGCTTGTGGCAAGTACAAGTCAAAGATTTGATGATTCAATCTGGTTTACACAAGGCTTTGATGGGGCGACCGACCCCTGATTCCAACAAAGAAGCTTCGAAATCCATTATGAGCGATGAAGATTGGGAAGATTTTGATTTGAGAGCAGCAAGCGTAATTCGTTTGTCCTTGGCCAAAAATGTTCTTGCTAATGTGCAAGGAATATCCACAGCCAAGAAACTTTGGGAGAAGCTTGAAGACATGTATCAAACAAAAGGCGTCTCAAATCGAGTGTATCTTAAGGAGCAGTTTCATACTTTGCGTATGAATGAAAGGACTACTATCTCTGACCATCTAAGTGTTCTCAATGGTATCGTCTCTGAACTGGAAGCCATTGGAGTTAAGATTGATGATGAAGATATAGCTTTGAGGCTTATCTGGTCTCTTCCACCTTCCTACGAACACATGAAGCCTATCTTGATTCATGGGAATGAGAAGATAGCCTTCTCAGAAGTCACCAGCAAACTTTTCTCCGAAGAGAAAAGGTTGAGTAGTGGAAATAGTGTCCCTCCTGAAAATTTAGCATTAGTGGCAGCTGAAAGTTGGAAGAAGAAGAACTCCATGAATAAGAAATCAGTTTGTTGGGGGTGTGGACAGTCTGGGCACTTCAAGAGAAATTGTCCAAAAGGTGGAGCTGGTTCGGCAAGCAGCTCAAGGTCAAATATCGACGGTGAAGTTAACAGTATGTCTGCTTTGGGAGAGGTGGACTTTGTTGATGCTCTCTGAAAGAGCATGTACATCCTCATGGCATACAGCTAGTCTTCAAAAGTTGCCATGAAAAGAGGATGTGTTACTGCTAGCGGGTTCAAAAATTTGCACACGGGCATTGGTTGGTATTGATGCAAGGTGTGTGGTGGAATTGATGTCAATGGCTGATGAACTTCCTGGAGAGTCAACGAGGAAGTTGCACCATAATGTTTCAGCGGATTAGTTCGACATGAGCCGAGGTAAAATTCTTAGAATCGTTGATTCTAAGTGTGTGTACTCTTTATGGTGGAGTATGATAATTCTCTGTGTTGAGAATTATGACTGTTGGTGAAGACAATGTTTGTAGCAGAAACTATGATGTTCTTCTTTTGCATCAAGGTGGAGCAACAGAGGTGGAGAATTTTTGCCAAAGGTGGAGATTGTTGCAATTTGGCAAAACATTTTGAAGGTATTATTGGTTTCAACATCAATTCTAGCACATGGTACATGTGGAGTTGAATTTGGAAGATGGTCAACCAATGAAGACTTTGTGAAAGTTAGGTTGCCAAATGTTTGGTGAAGACTTTGAAAATCCAAATGAGACTTAAATGGTAGTTAGGTGGCAAGCCAATTTTGAATTGTTTGGTCACTTCTAATGCCTATAAATAGAGGTGTTAGAAATGAAGCAAGACACACCAAAACTTGTAATCCCAAAGAAGAGAAAAGCTTTAGTGATAAGCTTTGTGAGGGAGAGAATTTTGTGGGAAAATTCTCTTGGGCTTGTATTTGTTCTTGTGGGTGTTTTTGGGGTGAGAGAAAATTACCGAGAGTGTGGTTGTAACAATTTTCCACATAGTGAATTTTTCTCTAGTTGTCTTTGACAACGACAGTGGTTTTTCTCCGGTTTGGAGTTTTCCACTATAAATCTTTGTGTCGTATTTTCTATTTCTCTGTTCTTTGATTTTCTGCAAAGGAGGATCCTGGGATAGGGAATTTGTGATTGTCCAAATAATCCAAATTTCCTAACAGCTTGCCTGATAAGTTTTGTATATTATTAAAAGTAATAGTATTTTAATACAAAAGTAGAACCAACTTTAACAGAACTGAAGCTAGCTATTATTTAATTTTTGACAAAACCTCCACCTTAAAGCCTTCAACTTCTTCCTTTCCCACATTTTCTTTCTTAGATAAATCTTCCTTCAAATCTTTCCTCTCATTCCTAACTTTAATACTTTGGTCCACATAAGGTCCATAAGCCCAACTACAAACAAGATAATAAAACAAATTAATGAAACTCATTACAGCAAGATGCCAATAATAATTGTAATAGTGACCCTTGTTTATATTATCGGATGACCAACTCTCTTTCCCTCCTCTCTTAGTGATATTGTTCACAACACTCAATATCCCAGTGGTTAACAAATTTGCCACACCCATTCCAAGCAAGAACAGAGAACCTGCAATGCTTGACATTTTCTTTGGGAATTCAGTGTAATAGAACTCGATTTGGCCAATCGCGTTGAACGCTTCCGCTAATCCATTCAAGCAATGTTGCGGCACAAGCCACATAGCTGACACCCCCACCAGTGCACCATCATTGTTTGTAAACCCTTCTTCGATTGCTTTTCTTCGTCTAATGTTCTCCACAACTACGGAAACTACCATGGCTAAGCAAGAGATGAAGAGTCTGATGCCCATTCTTTGTTTCACACTGAGGTACATTGGTTTCCCTTTGACCTTTGATGCCACGGGAAGGAGGATTCGGTCATAGAAAACAATCGGGATGACCTTAAATGTCATTTCGAAAGATCCTGCAGGAATTTGGAAGCTTGAAGTTAAATGTTTGTCCATGGACTTGGCTTGCAGCACTTGATCCCAGAAGACCATATCAGGATGACCTTAAGCAATGCTTTCAATTTTTCCACTTGTTCTACTGTGCAAACGCTCCACGGGTTTAAAGCTACTCCATCCGGGGTTATATCTTTAGGTTTTCAAATGATGCAAGCTTTATTTAGAAACCTAGTTGCACAAAATACTTTAACATAAGCCAAATCATTCATGAACCAATCTTTTCAAATGATGTTGAAAATGATAATGGTTCATGAATGTTTCTACTATGAATGTTTTGAATTATGTTTAGTATTTTGTGCAACTAGGTTCTTAATAAAGCTTGCATCATTTGAAAACATGAAGAGATAACCCCCGATGGAGTAGCTTTAAACCTGTGGAGCATTTGCACGGTAGAATAAGTGGAAGAATTGAAAACATTGCTTAAGGTCATCCCGATATAGTCTTCCGGGGTCATGATGTCAATAAACATAAGCCAGTTCACATTCCCAGTGCTGCAAGCCAAGTCCATGGACAGACATTTAACTTTAAGCTTCCAAATTCATGGAGGATCATTCGGAATGTTCACAATCATTGCTCTAACACTTTGGATTGTTTTCTACTATCGATTCCTCCTTCCCATAGCAATAAAGCTCAAAGAGAAACCAGTGCACCTCGGTGTGAAACAAAGAATGGGCATCTGACTCTTCATCTCTTGCCTAGGCATGGTAGTTTTCGCAATTGTGGAGAACATCTGACGGAGAAAAGCAATTGAAGAAAGATTTACGAACAATGCTAGTGCACTGATGGGGATGTCAGCTATGTGGCTTGTGCCACAACATTGCTTGAATGGATTAGCGAAAGCATTCAACGCGATTGGCCAAGCAGAGCTCTATTACACCGAATTCCCAAAGAACATGTCAAGCATTTTAGGTCCTCTGTTCTTGCTTGGAATGGTTGTGGCAAATTTGTTAGCCACTAGGATACTGAGTGTTGTGAACAATATCACAAAGAGTTGATGGAAAGAGATTTAAACATGTGATAATATAAACAAGGGTCACTATGACAACTATTATTGGCTTCTTGTTGGGATGAGTTCCGTTAATTTGCTTCATTATCTTGTTTGTAGTTGGGCTTATGGACCTTGCGTGGCCCAAAGTATTAAAGTTAGGAATGAGAGGAAAGATTTGGAGGAGGAAGATTCATCTAAGCATGAAAATGTGGGAAAGGATGAAGTTGAAGGCTTTAAGGTGGAAGACTTATCCAAAATTAAAGAATTGCTAGCTTGAGTTATGTTAAAGCTGGTTCTTATTTATCCATTCTTTCGTCCATTATTTCTCTCATTTACCAAAATAGAATGTCAATTCAATCTCTCATCTCTTCCCTCATATCAAACGCAGCTCCCGCATTATGTTATAGTTCCTTTAAATATTGTGGAGCTGAAATTCATCTAAATTACTATAAATACAATAACAATAATGACAGGCAATGACGGATCTAAAAATTCACATGAATGGGGGTATAACTACCATATTAAAACTTCAGTTGGAGTTTTAGGGTAATTTTTAAAAATTTCAGTAGGGGCACTAATACAAAAATCTAAAATTTTAGAGTAGAAAAAATATTTTCAGTCGGGGCGGTAGCCAGCTCCCGCCTTATGTTATAGTTCCTTTAAATATTGTGGAGCTGAAATTCATTTAAATTATTATAAAGACAATAACAATAATGATAGGCAGTGACGGATCTAAAAATTCAGAGGAGTGGGGGCATAACTACCATATTAAAATTTTAATTGGAGTTTTAGGGTAATTTTTAAAAATTTCAGTGGGGGCACTAATACCAAAATCTAAAATTTTAGAGTAGAAAAAATATTTCCAGTGGGGGCGGCGACCCCCTTTAGGCCTTAAGGAGATCCGTGCCTGATGACAGGTAAAGGTATTTTGAGATTATTCTTGTTGGGGTTCAAAGTAGTCCATCTGGCATCTCAATCCTTAATAGATCTATTCTTCATTTTTACCAACCTCTTATTGACATAAAATAATAATTTTTTTATTTAGTTTGTGTCCAATGATCTTTAATACTTTACATTTTCATTTTTTTATTATTCATACATGTAATTATCCATACATAAGAATATAGATTCCTATTTGATGCTCCAAACACTCACATTTTGTTAGGAAACCAGTATCTTTGTTATTTATTTTAGGCAATATTGTACTTTTCATATTTTGTTATTTATTTTAGGTTAGTGTTATTTTAATTTTCCTATATAAGGTGCTATTATAAGAGAATTAGGGTTCGCGACAATAATAATTAAGTATTTTGGTGGATAATCCCCAATTCAAAGGATTACAGGTGGCTAATCCCCAATCAAAGGATTAACTTTGTGTGTAGAACCCTATCATTTCTTTTGAATGGTGAATTGTTAGAGCCGTTAAGCTAATAATGTGAAGTACAATAATTTTGTTTTCCTAACTTTTCAATTTCCAGAAATAATACTAGTATTATAAAAAACAATTCCAACAGAACAATTTTTTTAGAAAATACTCCTTGTTTGTTATTTAAGTATCCGTTCTTGAATTTGATTTTCATTGGGAGTAAATAATTTGTTAAGGTTGTGAGTGTGCATATATTTTGAACTTTATGTGGTCTGTTGGAGTTGTTGCTTTGCATGGGTATGGCAAATTAGTCACGAACAAATGATCTTTTTACCATTATATATATATATATATATTATATTAGAGAGTATATTGAATAAATATTTTTATTTTTTCAAAAAGTGTATAGTTTTCTTCAATAAACCGGATCTCATATATGCAAATATATCTAACATTGATTTGCGTACAAAGTGAAAAATGACCCAAGCGAAGCATGTGGATATGCACAAGGAAAGGCCCGACTTTTCAACATTATTAATCGTGGATAGGAGGAGGGAAGAAAAGAATGAAAGTGACCATACCTCTATATTAATCCTTATCCCAAACAAAATAAAATAAATAATTTAACAAAATCAAGTCTTATAAAATAACACTATCACTATATTCTATAACCTCCCCACTTTCTTTCACTTGTTTTTAAGCAAAACATTTCTCTTTTCCATATTTGAGGTCAAATAGAATATGTTATCTTCCCTAATGGATATAAGTGTAAACTCCAGATCACTAAACCCTGTTTACCATAAAGCATATAGCTAGTTGGCCCAAATTTACAAAACGATGAAGGAGACTCCTCTGGATTTAGTTACGTGCAAATTTTCCATAAATATCGAATAAACCCAAGTGTTGTGATAACACTTCTCACTTATCAGTGAGCTCTGTTCTTTTTCTTTGTTTTGAATCCTCGGCCTTCTTGATCCTCCTCATTCATCCAAAGTGCCATATGACTAGAAAAAGGCATCTTTTCTGGGTGCCCCGTTTTCATGGCGCCTATGGTTTGGCCATGTTTGATGATACTTGTTGGTGACTTTTTCTAACACCTTTTTGCCTAGCTTGTTTGAGTGGAGATAAAATGCGATCGGTTACATGTTGATAATTATTCACTCTAATTTCATCAGTTTGGAAACACTTTTTTCAAGTGAAACATACTCGTGATATAATTGATTTCTTATCATAATATGCCAAATATTTATTTTTGAAGGAGTGTGCTAGAATATATGTATATACAGCCCGGTCCATTGTATATAGTCCGGCCCGTTTCACCTTAACTTGTTCCCTACTCCAAGTCTACTTGGTTATCCTCTATAAATAGAGGCTTTACCTATTGTAATTGATCAATTCATCAATTCATTGTATACAAAATTATTCATCTCTTCTTTACTTTATTAAAACCAACATGGTATCAGAGCCTTTGTAATCTCTGCATTAAAACCCTTCTAGGGTTCTTTTCATCTTGTTTTTCAAAAATCCATCAGACTAATCAAGGGTTTCTCTTCATTTACGGTCAATTACCGATCGTCATTGCTTCCGCACCATCAAACATAATTTGGTCTAAATTTGTCTTCTAAAACATCCTCGAAATCAAAATCCAACAGCACCAACAGGTTCGCCTCGATCAGAAGAAACGAATCTCGTTCGCCGCACCACCAACGGACACCTCACGTGCTCTCACGCGCCACACATGAGACGCTGCTCATCGTCACCCGCTTCACGTATCTTCAACCTCCAGCGCGCGTGTGGTCACCGGAACCCTACCATCGCCGGTCATCTTCTCCGGCAAAGTTACCAGAACCCTACCGTCGTTCAGTTTTCTGGCGACTTCTGTAAATTCCGGCAACGATCATCTTCTCCGGCAAGTTTTTCGATGCCGGTCATCTTCTTCAGCACTATTAAATTTTTCTGGCAACACTTCCAGAAACCGGCGAACTTTCCGACGCCGATCACCATCTCCGACAAGCTTTCCAAATTCTAGCGAATTTTCCTTACACCGATCATCTTTTTCGGCGACTTCTCAACACTGGTTGCCAGAGCACGCCGGAACCCTAGAGCTGGCAATTAGTGTCAACAGGTCGACCCACGTGTCAACAGGACAATCTGATACTTGTCGACACGAAAATCAAACATTTGAAATATGACACAATCCAACACAAAAAATAAAAATGAAATTGAAATTGAATTTGACACGATTCAGTAATAATATATTAATATATTTCAATCCATGATCAATTAGAGAATAGAAAAAATCAGCAAATAAATATTATCGTGTCAAACGTGTCAAGTCATGTCAGAAATTGCCAGCTCTACCACCGACACTATAGTTGGTCACCATCTCCGGTGACAGTTGCAGACTTCGGTGAACTTTCAGACATCAACCATCTTCTCCGGCACCGATTAAAATTTCAGCCCATATTTCCCGAATCCAGCGACTTTCCGTTGCCGGGAAAATCTTCGAGATAGTGATGTCATCTGTGATGTCACCTAACATGTGTCCTCTCCAGCATCGGACACGTGTCCTCTCCAGCACCTGCCACGTGTCACCTCTTTATTCAGCCATGTGTCACTGCCAGATTGTGCCACGTCACCAGGTTCATTCAAAATTATAATTTTACCCTTATTCACACTTTTGTGCATTCCGGGCTCATTTTTAATCCGATTTTAGCAAATGAATAGTCGATTTTAGCTAATCAGACCGCTCCGGACGCAACCATACAGTCAGTTTTGCGAGTTTTGACTTTTATCTCTTGATTACTCACATTTTTTCATTACTATGGATTGTTTGGAGGTCTCTCATCCTATCTCCACTGTTCTCAATGGGCCAAACTATATTCTTTGGGCTCAAGTTATGACCATTTTTCTAAAAGGTCGTAAACTTTGGCGACTAATCACTGGTGATGTTACCATACCATAACGCGAGGGCACTGAAACTAATGACAAGTTTGTGGAACATCTAGATGACTGGGATAGCAAGAATGGCCAAATGTTCACCTGGTTTCGTAACACATTAGCTCTGACAATTCATCAGCAGTTTGGTCGGTTCACTACTGCTAAAGAAGTTTGGGATTTTCTCAAAAGTTGATACACCACCACAAATCTTGCTCATCAGTATCAGTTTCTGACAAATCTTGATGTTAAGAATCAATAACTAGGCCAGTCTATTAATGATTTTGTGTCAGAGATATATGCTATTTGGGATTAACTTGCACTTTTTGAACCAACTTGGAGTTGTACCTTTGATGCTGAGAAATTCGTTACCTATCGAGATCAACAACGTGTGGTCACACTTCTGATGGCTCTTCATGATCATTTTGAATCGGTTCGAGCCTCTCTTCTACACAGAAGTCTTTTACCCTCTCTCGACAGTGCCATCACTAAGCTTCTCTCTGAAGAAACTAGACTTGGAACCAAATCTCAGACTACTGATGTCGTTCTTGTTGTTCATTATCCCAACTATGCTACATCCTCTTCTCAGCAATCCTCTCAGCAGACATGTACCTTCTGTCATCAAAACACCCATGATCATCTAAATTATCCTATTCGAGTTTGTAAGCATTGTCACAAGAAAGGGCCTGGACATTATCACAATGATTGCTTCAAGAGTCATTACAAAAGTCTCGCTCCTATTCATCTCGCGGAGCTCCAGCCAAACAATACCAATCATCTAAGTCTGTCAATGCTGCCATTGTGGAAGAATCTTGTCCTTTAGAAGGTGCTAGTCCAGCAGTCTCCACAAATGACCTTGTCACTTTACTCAAACATGTTTTATCCCCTTTCGGTAATGCTATGTCCATCACCACAGGTAATTCTTGGTTTTTTTATTCTGGATGTTGCAATCATATGACTGTTGATTCTTCAATTTTTCATTCTAAAAATACTATCTCTCATCCATCATCCATTAACACTGCTGATGGATCTCAATTGTCAATTAGTCATATATTAACACTACTGATGGATCTCATCCATCTCTCTCTTCAAACTGCTTTACATATTCCTTAGTTGACTATCAATCTAATCTCTATTGGTTAATTGTGTGATCTTGGTCTCAAAGTTATTTTTTCCTCTTATGGTTGTCATGTACAGGATCCAAAGACGGGACGGATCATTGGCATAGGCCGTAAGGTTGGACGCATGTTTCAGCTTATTCATCTTCAAATTTCACATCATTCCTCTGGTTCTATAGTTGTTGCTACATCATCTACTTCTCCTTTCAACTTATGGCATTCTAGGTTAGGACATGTGTCTGTTGATAGACTTCGTTCTTTAGTATCAGCTAGCAAACTTGGCAATGTCAAACCTAATACTCTTTCTTGTTTACCTTGTCAATTAGGAAAACAACCAACTTTATCATTTAATAAAAGTTCTTCTCATTCTATTGCTCCTTTTGATCTTGTACATTCTAATGTTTGGGGTCCTTCCCCTAATGACACAATGTGGGGTTCAAAATATTTTTTCATTTTTTTCGATGATTACACCCGCTTCACTTGAATTTTTCTAATGAAAAAAATGCTCAGAATTACCTCAAATATATTATGATTTTGCTGGTATTGTTAAAACTCAATTCTCTTGTCCCATAAAAAATTTTCGTGCTGACAATGCCATGGAATATAGGGAAACAAATTTTTTAAAATTCCTTCGTCAACAGGGAACTGTGTCTCAATATTCTTGTCTTGAACATTTTTGGGGGGAAGCTGCTGTCATAACTGTTTACACTATCAATCGCATTCCCATGCCAAACATTGACAATCAAACTCCTTATGAACGATTGTATGACATATCTTATAACTACAATCTTCTTAAGGTTTTTTGTTGTGCTTATTTTGTCCTACTACAACCACACGAACATTCCAAACTTGAACCTCGTTCTCGTCTCTGTTGGTTTTTGGGATATGGAATTGAACATAAAGGGTATAGGTGTTGGGATCCTCTTTCTAAACGTCTTCGCATCTCTCGTCATGTCATCTTTTGGGAACATCAAATGTTTTCCTCTCTTTCCAAGTTTAATCTTACACCATCCTCTATTACTCCATTTTTCACTAATCCTACACTTAGCCTCTTTCCATCAGAGGATGATACTGCACCAACCACAGATTTTGATTCGTCTACAGAGATTTCTAATACTCCATCTCTGTCTATTACATCCAATGTACCTTCTCCTGTGCTCTTTCCTACAGTCCATCCAAATGCGTTAGTCTCGTCTGATGATCCTATCGTTGAAGTCTCTATTTCTGACACTGCTATTTCAACTCCTCATGTTACTACTCGTCAATCTACTCGGGTAAGAGAACTTCCACATCATCTTCGTGATTATCATTGTTACTCCACCATCTTCTCTCATCATGAACCATCATCCTATAAAGAGGCAGGTTCTAATCCACATTGGTAGAAATCTATGACTGAGGAATTGTAGGCTATAAACAAAGCTCATACATGGGATTTAGTGAATCTTCAACTAGGGAAGACTGTAGTTGGTTGTAAATGGGTTTACAAAATTAAAACTCGATCTGATGGCTCAGTAGAACGATGTAAAGCCAAACTTGTTGCTAAAGGCTTTACTCAAGAGTATGGGATCGATTATGAAGAGACTTTTGCTCATGTTGCTCGTCTTACATTAGTACGCAACTTACTTACCGTTTCTGCTGATCGAAGATGGGGTATATTTCAGATGGATGTCAAAAATGCATTTCTTAATGGTGATCGCACAAAAGAGGTTTACATGAAACCTCCTCCAAGTATTACTCACTTTCCATCTCAAGTCTATAAACTTTAGAAAACATTATATGGCCTTAAGGAAGCTCCTCATGCGTGGTTTGGAAAGTTTAGCTCCACTATCAAGCAATTTGGATTCACCTCTAGTGCATATGATTTAGGGCTCTTTATTCGCAAGACAGATGTTGGTCTCATACTATTACTTCTTTATGTTGATGATATGATCATCAAAAGAGATGATATCACTAGTATTTCAGATCTCAAACGTTCTCTCAGTCTTCATTTTGAAATGAAAGATCTCGGATGTCTTAGTTATTTCTTGGGTCTTGAAGTTCTTTCTGATTCTGGTGGTTATTATCTCTCTCAAGTGAAATATGCTTATGATATTCTTGACCTAGAAGGTCTCACTGACTCCAAGACAATATCGACTCTGGTGGAAACTAATCTCAATCTCACTCATCTTGATGGTGATCCACTTATCAATGCCACATTGTATCGATAGTTGGTTGGCAGCCTTGTCTATATCACCGTCACTAGTCCAGATATTGCTTATACAGTTCATCTAGTCAGTCAGTTCATGTATGCTCCACGGATAACTCATTATATTGTTGTTCTTCGCATTCTTCGCTATGTCAAAGGCATTTTGATTCATGGTTTTCATTTTTCATCTACTTTGTCTCTTGAACTTCTTGTGTATCTGATGCTGATTGGGCAGGAGATCCTATTGATCTTCATTCTACTACTGTTTACTATTTTTTCCTAGGAAATTCTCTCATCTCTTAGCGTAGCAAGAAACAAATTGTCACTTCTGATCTAGTTCTGAGGCAGAATATCGTTCTCTTACTGATACTACTCAGGAACTTTTTTGGCTTCTACAAGACATGGGAGTTTCTCAAGGTTCTTCTACCACTCTTCGTTGTGATAGTCAGAGTGCTATTTAGATTGCTCACAATGATGTGTTCCATGAACGCACCAAACATATTGAAATTGGCTGTCACTTTATTCGTCAGCATGTGCATAGTGGTATTGTTTGCCTTCTTCATATATCATCTAAAGATCAGACTATAGATGTTTTCACCAAAGTTCATCCGCTAGGAAGATTTCAGGAATTGGTTTCCAAACTCCAGTTGGTCTCACAGCTCCCACCTTGAGTTTGAGGGGGGATGTTAGAATATATGTATATACAACCCGGTCCGTTGTATATAGTCCAGCCCGTTTCACCTTAGCTTATTCCCTACTCCAAGTCTACTTGGTTCTCCTATATAAATAGAGGTTTTACCTATTGTAATTGATGAATTCATTAATTCATTCTATACAGAATTATTTATCTCTTCTTTACTTTATCAAAACCAACAGAATGAATTCAGATTTATAGTTACTATTGTTGTCCCAATAAAAAAGACAATTGTTGCTAGTGGTGGACAAAATGGATTTTGGAATATTTCCCTTTGAACTAGGATATATGGCTTCAGAGTGTAATATCAAAGAATAATTCATTTACAGTGATTGAATACTAAGCTTGAGAAATTCTGGAAACAATTTGTGAATAACTAATGGTTTAGCAACACATGAAATATTTATAAGTATTTTCATGTTTTTCAAATATCTGTATACTTAATATGTTGATCAATTAAAAACTTGCATAAGTTTTTCAAATTTCTAGCTAGATTTATTGAGAATCTTTTGCTGCCATCTTCTCAAGCTTGCATAAGCTTTTCAAATTTCTAGCTAGATTTATAGAGAATCTTTTGCTGCCATCTTCTCTATGCTTGGTTTTCGTGCTTGTCAAATTGTAGAGGTCTTTTTTTGGTCCCCACTCTCATTCATTGTGTGAATGGCTATCTTTGAGCAATTCGTAAGAGGTTGGGGTTTTCAAAGTTCTCTATTTGAACATAAAAAGATAGAGGTAAAGATAAGAAGTTTTTTTTCTGGTTTTCCTATAGAATTAATTATTAAGGTTCATTCTTAACATAACATGTTGGAGAGCTGATACAATAGAGGAAAATTTTGTGGGTCATAGAAACTTTAGAAAGACAATTTGGTCATGACTACATTCGGAGACTGCTCAGGGAGATCCAGAGGTGTTGATTGTTGGGAAAAATGTGAGTAGAGTGCAAGGAATTATTAGGTAGTCCTGCTTAGGGTTGTTAAGTTGCAGAATTTGTCTAGACCTGGCTAGGAATGAACAGAAACTACTGTTATACCTATTTAAGCCTCTGGGCATAACTTTATATGCCAATCTACTACTAGTACTTGAGGCTCTTTCAGACCCTTCTGCCACTCCGATCTAGCCAATTGTGCTCCCATTTCTGTATGTCTATCCTCATGTACTCGATAATTGTACTATAAATAGAAGTCGATGTTTGTATCAATTATTTGTGGCCCCATGCGTTCCATTACATAGAAATCACTGTCAGACCTATCATCCCAATGAAGATGGATCTTTGTTTTCCATTTAAGGAATGCATCCAAGTATACTTCATCGTCATTCACCCATCAACTACTTGGGGCTTGACATAATTAACTTACCGCTTAGTAGCATTTTATATTTACAACACATGCATAGATTGTACTCTGTGTCTGAGCTTGCCCACAAATGTATTAGAAATGATACCTTGGGAGTAACTTCTCGATATTTGTGGTTTGAAATCATTAAAGGTCCATTTGGTTGCGCGGATTTGAAATTGCATTGGAATTGAAATTTCATGATAATTTCAATTCCACAAAATTCCAAATATATTGTTTGGATAAGTCTTGGAATTCAAGTGTAATTGAATTTCAATCACAAACTCAATTTGAATGTAAAAGATTATATATTTGGAATTAAATTAGAAAATATAGTTAAATATATATATATATATATATATATATAGGTATAACTATGTAAGTATATGTATGATTATATACACGTGTGTGTATGTGCATGTGTGTATATGCATGTATGTATGTGTATGTGTATATATATGTGAGTTTATACATATGTGTTTATGTGTGACTATATATATATATATGTGTATGTGTACCTATATATTTGTGAGTAGGTGGTCTTATATCTCGATGTATATATATATATGTATATACATATGTACATGTACATATGTATATACATATATACATATATATGTGTTTGTATATGTAGGTGGTCTTATATCTCGATCCATATAACAACGCCAAATCATCAGAATGGTCCGCATAGCTTGGTCAAACGGTCAACGTTCAACGAAGTCCAGGGTCCGTCTAGTTGATTCCCGACCTGACTCGAGAGAAAGATTTACCATTTTGACTCTCGTACATCACTTTATGATTAATTGAGAGATTAATCTCATTTGATTAATTTTAACTCCAAGGATGGGCCCACCCCTTCACTACACTCCTTTATTATTATGCCCGCCACACCCCTTCACTACACTCAGCGGCGCTCACGCAGGGGGGCTAATGTAGGGGGTCTTATATCTCGGTCCACATGGCGATGCTACATCATCAGAATGGTCCACATAGCATAGTCAAATGGTCAACGTTCAACAAACAAGTGGCATCCGCTACGTCAGCAAAGAGAAGACTGAAGACTGAGTTGGGTGCAGGACTCAGGCATTACTGGGATCCAAGGAGGTACTTGGTTTGGTGGATGAAATACAGGATTCGTCGAGTTGATTCTCGACCTAACTCGCGAGAGAGATTAACCATTTTGATTCCCGCACATTACTGTATGATTAATTGAGAGGTTAATCTATTTTAATTAATTTTAACTCCAAGAATGATGTCACGATGACATCACCAACTCTCTTACTTGGCCTATAAAAGGAGGCCAAGGAAGAAGAAAAGAGGACTCTTCTCTTGAGACATGAGTCTTTCTCCCACTCACATATTTCACAACCACTTCACAAAAGGGGTCAATGGTATTTGTAACATAACTTCCATCTTCATTTCTATCTCGCTCTCGAGTTCGTCTAGCCTAGACTTCCACCTCTCTGAGTCTACCTCAAATTCTATTGTGTTGAGAGTTATTTTAGATTCATCATATTGTAGTGTGATATCATCCTTATTTATATATTTGTTAAAGAACCCCTTCCTACAGTATATATAGGCATATGTATGTATATATATTTGTATATATAGGTGTATGCATATGTAGCTGTTTATTTATATATATGTATGTATGTGTGTGGTTGTGAAAAGTTAGTCGTTAGAGAGAGTATGTTTGTGGTTGTCAAAACTTGGGCATTTATGCACTGCCAGATGTACAAACCCCACAGTTCAAGTTCTTAAAGACTTGATTTTGTTGCCAATTCAGTCCAATTTTTTGGATTTTTGGTTGTTCCCCATCAGCAAGAATAATATTTCAACAAATTAAAACTAACCCGGTTGCTGAGAATCACACAGTTACATGATATCAAGGAGATCATATTAAGCAGCATACCATCTGGAAGCAGAATACAATTGTACAAGAGATTTGCTAAGAAAGAGAGAAACCTAAACAGAAGTCAACTTACCCCTCGGTTTAAAGAGCCTAGATAGCATTATCTTCCCATTGCCTATACCTGATCCGTTCACCGGAGCACTTGCATGAAACGCAGACTGCCTCGACGGTTCTCCTAGTAGTTTTAGCGAGAGCGATGACGCTATCCAGGCTCTACCAGACTGAGCTAGGACATGCCCACCAATTCGTCTACATTCACTGGTTCTTTGGGGAGGATCGGACTTGGCTTCAAGAAAAGCGGGGAAGAATGCAGGAGCTGCTGATGGGATTTCTCTTGATGGCGTAATGATGCAGGGGGATCCGAGTCAGACGATGCCGAGCTGTCAGATTGCTCATTAACGGCGCTGGATTACCTGGAGCGGGAGGATCAGCGCAAGAATGGCAAGAAATCGTAATCCAGCCTAATTGGGGCAGTTTCCGTGCACGTGTCGGTTTTTTGGCCATAACTGGAGCTACGAGTGTCGGATTCGCGCCCGTGACCCCAATTCGGAAAGCTAATCTCGGCGCGGACGTCGTGGCCACCCAGCTACGCTCGGTGCACATCGTTTCGAGCCCCAAATCCGCTGTTTTCCTTCTCGATTCTTTATTTTTAGTTATTTTTTGTTACTTATGGTAATTTTTTATTTGTCAATTAGGAGATGATTCTGAACCCGATTTGGGCCAGATTTTTGGCAATCTTTTTATTTTTTTCCATGTTTTGTTTAGGTAGGACTTTTAGGGTTTTGCTATTTTTGGCAAAAATCCCATTAGGGGTCGATTTTCAGCTATTTATACCCGGCTTGTGGGTTGTTTTTATTCATTCTTGATTATAGATAATTATATAAAATTCCAGAGTGTTCTCTGAATTTTGGGTCGAATTTCTCCCTTTTCTTTCTTGCAAATTACCCGTTGCGCTAGCCTACAGAATAATCTCTATTATGTCCGGCGTCAATTGGTATCAGAGCTCAGCATCTTCCTGAGGCGGTTTTTTTTCCATCAGTTTTTCGATGGCTAATTATCGTGGTCGTGGTCGTGGTGGTCGTCGTGGGCAGGTTCCGATTGAGGAAGTCCCGCACCGTGATCGTTATGTTCAGGATGTTACGATTGAGGATTTGCAGAGACAAGTGGCAGAATTAACCCAGCGCCTGGCGGCGCAGGAAATCGGTAATCATGATGTGGGAGATTCTGATACCGACAATTCCACCTTCGAAAATCCGTATCACAATCAATACCGTCATAGAGATCTCGGCTTCAAAGTAGACCTGCCCGAGTTTTCTGGTACGTTACAAGCCGATTGCTTTATTGATTGGTTGAATGAAGTAGAACGAATTTTCGATTATAAAGAGGTCCCGGATCGTGTCAAAGTGAAATTGGTGGCCATCAAACTCAAGGGTCGAGCATCGGCGTGGTGGGAACAGTTGAAACGTTCAAGAAACAGGCAGGGCAAGGCCAAGATCACTGATTGGGAGAAGATGAAGAAGAAGATGAAGAGTCACTTCCTTCCCTTTGGCTATACTCAAACCCTGTTTCAGCGACTTCATTCGTTGAGGCAAGGGATGAGATCCGTGGAAGATTATACAGAGGAGTTCTATCAGTTGATCGCTCGGAATGATCTAACTGAGACAGAAGAACAGATGGTAGCCCGATATTTGGGGGGTTTACGACAACCTCTGCAGGATGCCCTCAGCCTTCACTCGCTGTGGACAGTTTCTGAAGCCTACCAGCGTGCCCTTGCTGTAGAGAAACAGCAGAATAGACGACCTATCATCAGAAACGACCAAAGCAGTAGGCCATCTCGCCCTCAAGAATCCCGTCCTCCCCAGCAGCCACCAAAGGGTAATCCTAACCCTACTATTAAGTTTTTTCGATGTGGTGAACAGGGGCATAGAGCAACCAATTGCAGGAAGCCTGCCAGTCAGACGGGCAAGAATCTACTGCTTGAGGAAGACGAGACTGAGGAGATTGGAGAGCCAGTGTATGACGACGAGGAAGATGAGGATGTGTTGTATGGAGATGGCCATGAGACCCTGGTCATTCGTAAGAGCCTCCTGACTCCCAAAGGCGATTCCGACGATGATTGGTTGAGGACCAATATTTTCCACACAACCTGCACCGTGGCCGACAAAGTCTGCAAGATGATTATTGACAGTGGCAGTTGCGAGAACGTAGTCTCTGAAGACGCTGTCCAGAAATTGCAGTTGAAGACAGATCGTCACCCCAAGCCATACAAACTGTCATGGCTGAATAAAGGAAGTGAGGTAACAGTAGATAGACGATGTTTAGTGTCTTTTTCTGTTGGGAAGAAGTATTTCGATAATGCTTGGTGTGATGTAGTGTCTATGGATGCATGTCATATACTGTTAGGCAGGCCTTGGCAATACGATCGAAGTGTAGTGCATGATGGACGAAAAAATACCTATTCCCTTAGCATTAAAGGGAAAAAGATTGTGTTGGCACCGCGTCGGGAAGGACCCAATCCCACCCCGGTTGTCAATAGTAACAATCTGCTTTCTATGTCCAGATTTTTGGTTGAAATTGAGCGTGAACATGTAGTTTATGCTTTACTGCCTTATGGGAATAGTGCAGCAGGTGAGGTTCCAGAATTACCCACGGAGGTCCAGCAGCTGCTTTCGGAATTCTCTGATTTGATGCCAGAAGACCTTCCTCCTGGATTGCCGCCTATGAGAGATATTCAGCATCAGATCGACCTGATCCCAGGCTCGAGTTTGCCCAATAGACCAGCATACCGCCTCAGCCCAAAGGAAGCTGAAGAGTTGCAGCGACAGGTAGTAGAGTTGCTGGAGATGGGCTACATCCGTGAGAGTATGAGCCCATGTGCCGTTCCAGTCTTGTTGGTGCCAAAGAAAGATGGGTCCTGGCGTATGTGTGTAGACAGCAGAGCCATCAACAGAATTACGGTGAAGTACAGATTTCCCATTCCCCGCCTGGATGACATGCTAGATCAACTGTCCGGTTCTAAGGTCTTCTCCAAAATTGACCTTAAGAGCGGATACCACCAAATCCGAATAAGGCCTCGAGACGAGTGGAAGACGGCGTTTAAGACGCCACATGGGTTGTATGAGTGGATGGTCATGCCATTTGGACTGTCTAATGCGCCCAGCACATTCATGAGATTTATGCATCAGGTTTTACGGCCTTTCATGGGGAACTTCGTGGTAGTCTACTTCGACGATATCCTTATTTATAGCCCTACATGGGCCTCCCACTTTGATCACCTCCGTGCAGTTTTTGACATGCTCAGGAAGGAGCGTCTGTTTGTTAATCAGAAGAAGTGTTCTTTCTTCACTACTTCTGTAACCTTTCTAGGTTTTGTTGTATCAACTGATGGTGTTCATGCAGATCAGTCGAAGATAGATGCAGTCTTGGAGTGGCCCCAGCCAAAAACCGTGCATGATGTCAGGAGTTTCCATGGGTTGGCATCTTTCTACCGCCGCTTCATCAGAAATTTCAGCACTCTGATTGCTCCTATTACAGAGTGTCTCAAGGGACGTGATTTCCACTGGACTAAGGAGGCAGAAGCTAGTTTTCAACTGGTCAAGCAAAAGATGACAGAGGCACCGGTGTTGGCACTCCCTGATTTTGATAAAGTGTTTGAGTTGAATTGTGATGCATCGGGAGTTGGCATTGGTGGTGTTCTAAGTCAGGAAGGGCGACCCATAGCTTTTTTCAGTGAGAAACTGTCGGGATCCAAGAAGAATTACTCCACCTACGACCTGGAGTTCTACGCCATCATTCAGTCTTTGAGTCATTGGCGTCACTACCTTGTGCATAAGGAATTCATCCTTCTTACTGATCATGAGGCCCTGAAGTACATAAATGGTCAACACAAGCTGAGCAGACGGCATGCCAAATGGGTGGCGTACTTGCAAGAGTTCACTTTTTCCCTGAGGCACCTATCAGGGAATTTGAACCGTGTTGCAGATGCCCTCAGTCGTCGCACTTCACTCCTCACCACTATGAGTACCCGAGTCACAGGATTTGAGACTTTCACTGATTTGTATGCCACAGATCCTTCCTTTGGAAAGATCATTCAGGAGGTAACATCTGGTCACCGTCATGATTTCCTTTTACATAATGGTTATTTGTTTCGTGGGCTACAATTGTGCATTCCAGATTGTTCGCTAAGGCAACAGATTATTAGTGAGCTTCATAATGAGGGTCACTTCGGGCGAGACAAGACATTGGCCCTTATTGCTTCTGATTATTATTGGCCCAAATTGACCAGTGACGTGGCTCACTTTGTGGGACGTTGTTATGTATGCCAAAGGTCCAAGGGTGTCCTCACCAATGCAGGCCTTTACACCCCCTTGCCGGTTCCTGAAGCTCCTTGGTTCGATGTCAGTATGGACTTCGTGTTGGGCTTACCCCGTACCCAACGGGCCTGTGATTCTATTTTAGTTGTGGTTGACAGGTTTTCCAAGATGGCCCACTTTGTACCTTTCAGGAAAACCATGGATGCTGCCCGAATAGCCCATCTTTACTTCAGGGAGATTGTGCGTCTCCATGGTGTTCCTCGATCCATCACTTCAGATCGAGACACCAAGTTCATCAGTAATTTCTTGAGGAGTTTATGGGGAAAGCTGGGTTCGAAGCTAAATTTCAGCAGCGCTTATCACCCCCAGACGGATGGTCAGACCGAAGTGGTGAATCGGAGTATAGGCAATCTGTTGAGGTGTTTAGCAAGCACTAAACCAAAGCAGTGGGATCTGGCATTACCTCAAGCAGAATTTGCCTACAACAGGTCAACGAGCAGGACCACAGGAATGAGTCCTTTTGAAATTGTCTATGGTCAGAATCCATCTGGAGTACTGGACCTAGCGCCCATTCCACGTGTGGGCCGTTTGCATCCTAAGGCAGATGAGTTGGCCCAACATCTTCGAGGCATCCATGAACAGGTGAAACTGGCCATTCACGAGAGCAATGCCAAGTACAAAGCTCGAGCGGACAGTCATCGTCGTCAGGTACTTTTTGATGTTGGTGATTTTGTTTGGGCTGTATTAACTCGTGATCGTTTTCCTGTTGGCGAGTATAATAAGCTTAAGGAACGGAAGATTGGACCCTGTGAGATATTGCAGAAGATTAATGACAACGCATACAGGTTGCGTCTCCCTAGTCACTTGAAGACTTCTGACGTTTTTAATGTGAAACACCTGACTCCTTGCTTTGCGGATTCTGCTGATCCTGCCATGAACTCGAGGACGAGTTCTTTCCAACCCGGGGTGACTGATGCAGGGGGATCCGAGTCAGACGATGCCGAGCTGTCAGATTGCTCATTAATGACGCTGGATTACCTGGAGCGGGAGGATCAGCGCAAGAATGGCAAGAAATCGTAATCCAGCCTAATTGGGGCAGTTTTCGTGCACGTGTCGGTTTTTTGGCCATAACTGGAGCTACGAGTGTCGGATTCGCGCCCGTGACCCCAATTCGGAAAGCTAATCTCGGCGCGGACGTCGTGGCCACCCAGCTACGCTCGGTGCACATCGTTTCGAGCCCCAAATCCGCTGTTTTCCTTCTCGATTCTTTATTTTTAGTTATTTTTTGCTACTTATGGTAATTTTTTATTTGTCAATTAGGAGATGATTCTGAACCCGATTTGGGCCAGATTTTTGGCAATCTTTTTATTTTTTTCCATGTTTTGTTTAGGTAGGACTTTTAGGGTTTTGCTATTTTTGGCAAAAATCCCATTAGGGGTCGATTTTCAGCTATTTATACCCGGCTTGTGGGTTGTTTTTATTCATTCTTGATTATAGATAATTATATAAAATTCCAGAGTGTTCTCTGAATTTTGGGTCGAATTTCTCCCTTTTCTTTCTTGCAAATTACCCGTTGCGCTAGCCTACAGAATAATCTCTATTCTGTCCGGCGTCACGTAACGGCTAACGGTTTCTTTGGCTGCTTCAACCATTTCAAGGGAATTAGCTTCCATGGGTTCAAATTCAGGTTTGAGATAGATACCTAAACAGAAGTCAGCTTACCCCTTAGTTTAAAGAGCCTGGATAGCATTAGTCTTCCCATTGCCTATATCTGACCAGTTCACCGGAGTGCTTGGATGAGGATCATGTCGAAGAACTGCTCCCAGTTGTCTATACTCCAACAGTTGGTGAGGCATGCCAAAAGTATGGAAGCATCCTCAGAAGGAGAAGTATGTTGTATTGCAATTTGTTTTGAGTTCCGCAACTTAGGGGCATTGCTTTCTTATTATGATGATGAAACTGACAAATAATAGTTGTTTGCAGGGGTAGAATTTTTAAGGTATTGAAGAATTGGCCTGAGCAGAAAAGGCAAGTTATTGTTGTCACTGATCAAAGGGGAGCCGATTTTGAGGCTTGGGGATCTTGGCTGCCAAGTAAGTTGTGCGTAGATTTAAATTCTTGAAAATGACTTTATAATCTAATGTGCCGTTGAATAATTCTTTGAGAATCTCCGATAAACTAATTGATTGTCAAAATGTCTGAAATTAATTTAGTTAGGGAATGGGAATACCCGTTGGGAAACTTGCTTTATACACAACACTTGGTGGGATTCGTCCTTCAGCTGTAAGTAATATGAAATTAGAACTATAGTTCCGTGTAATGGATCAAGTTGACATATAACTCAATGCTGCTCCATTGCCTAGATGGTAGGCTGCTTTTGCTGGAAAAATTGGACTTGAGATGACGATTATAGAGATCCATATCTTCAAAAGCTGAACATAATAAAAACTTAATTAGTTTGTCATGTTGCTACAATTTACTTTCTTGTTGCTACTTATTTTCATAAAAGGAATAAAGTTGATGAGATTTAGTGATCCTTTTTCAGTGCATGCCTAAAACAATTGATGGTGGAACGAACAATGAGAAGATGTTAAAAGATGGATTCTATATTGGGCTTGGGCAAAGGAGGGCAACTGGCCAACGTTCAGAAATTGTTTTTACTTATGTTCCTAATCTTAATAATGGACTCAAACGTGTCATATAAACAAAGTTTCTGACATATTCAAAATATTTCCATTATAGGAATATGCCGAACTTCTGCATGAATTTATTGCGTCAGTCAAGCAGAATTATGGGGAGAAAGTCCTCTTTCATGTTTGTCCTTTTTACTGTATTACAGTCGATTAGTTTCTTAACAGTATATAGTTCCAGTGTTCTTAATCTTCTCAATCAACTTGCAGCTTGAAGACTTTGCAAACCACAATGCTTTTGATCTGCTTGCAAAGTATGGCACCACTCATCTTGTTTTCAATGATGATATACGGGTAGTTGAAGCGTCTTCTTTTTCTTTTGTATTTTTTTCCAAATAGTTGGAGAGGAACAAATTTTTATAATTCCTTTTGTGTCGGGACAGCATCAGTGGTCCTTGCAGGGATCATTTCAGCACTAAAGTTAGTTGGAGGAACCTTAGCTGAGCATACATTTTTATTCCTTGGAACTGGAGAGGTGTTCCCTTACTGCCCAGTCTCAGGAGTCTATGTTTTTTATTATTGTTTAGCTAGTTAATGAAGATATTAGAAGTTAGTAAACATGTAATCAAGTTAGAACGTACTATTACCATACTTTCTCTCTAATTTTTTTCTCTAGCTTCCTTTCAAGCAACCTTTTAATGTTGAGAAAATATAAGGAGAGTTTAAACCTTATTCTGCATGCAGACAGGAACCCCATTGGAAGAGAGTCCCAAGAAGATTTGGCTTGTGGACTCAAAAGTAACAAGAACCGCAAAATATCTGGCTCCCGTCTTTTTAAACTTTTCCTTGCATCAATAACAATATCTATACAAAAATTTTACAGGGGTTTGATTGTTAAATCCCGCATGGAATCACTACAACATTTCAAGAAACCCTGGGGCCAAGAACATGAGCCTGTTAACGAACTAGTGGATGCTGTTCTTTTGTCCGTCGAGGAAATGTGTTTTCTTCTTGAAGAACTGACAGTCTTCAAATTTATTGGCCTGCAGAAACCAATTATCCTTGCTCTTTTCATTGATCGTCTTGGAGCGATGTATTATGGATATGCAGCTTTTCTGTCTCCCGTATTCATAGTGAACAGGGCCTATAATCAGTTGACAATTACCTTTTCTGCCTAGGGATTCATGAGTGTCACTGATACGAAAATTTGAAACTTTGGCTCGTGTCTTTCAGGGGCGTGCCATTTTTGCAAGTGGTAGCCCATTCGACCCTGTTGAATATATAAGGGGAAAGTCTGACCAGGTCTCAACTTTGTAGAACTTAATTTAGTCAACAGTTTTCAAAAGTATTATTGAGAAAAACAGATTAAGGACTGACATTATTACTTCACTTTCTTATACAGGCAAATAATACATACATTTTCCCTGGACTTGGTCTTGGCCTGATGCTATCCGTGTTCGTGATGACATGCTTCTGGCAGCTTGTAAGTAAACAGTTTGTTTGTGTGTGATTTTTGAGGAATTTATCTTAATATGAAACTGACAGGCTTCGAGGAACTTCCTTGAATCTTCTTCATAAGCATGTCCCTAATTGGATTTTAACACAAAACTTAATTTGCTTCTTTGTCAATCTCTGTTCTTTCAAAATAGCTTCGAGTAACTTCCTTGAATCTTGTAACTAAGCATGTCCCTCGTTTACAGACTTGCAAGACTGCTTGCTGTTCATTCACCTAATTGCATTTTAACACATTATAATTTGCTTCTTCGTCAGTCTCTCTTGTTTTGAAATAGGTTTCTGAAAATAGGATGATGAGAAGTATAAAAGAAAATTGTCTTCGAGTAATTGGTTCCTTTTCTCCGAGATGCAACATTCGAAGTCTTCTTTTTGGCTAAGATTTGATTTCAGATGCTTAGCCTTCGTTTATTTTTGAAAAGAAGACAATCAACAACTGCCAAACATCATGTCTTCCCCCTTTTTTTGTGTTCCAATTTGTAAGAACTTAACCAACTGCACGAGACTGCTGCCATTTGGGGCATGATGTCACGTCCTGTATTATGAGGTTACGCCACGCAGGCGTCACGCAGACACTTCGTAGGATCCTACTTGGCACCCGGAATATTCTAGACTTCTCCACACTTCTCCGGAATTCTCTAGAGTATTGTAGAGTTGTCTAGACTTGTATAGAATTGTATAGAATATACTAGAATTGTATAGAACATTCTAGAGTAGACTAGACATGGAGGATTCTAGAAATCTCTCCACTTTTCCTTGTAAGGCCCTTGGCCTATAAATAGAGGTGGGAGCTCATTTGCTCACCATCCAAGCAATACAAGTTCTCTTAAGTTCAATTGTCTTCTAAGCTCTCTTCCTAACTTTTTCTTCTTACACACTAGCTTCCACATTCACCTAGTTTTAGTTGTCCACTAAGCTAGAGACCCACAAAGGCTTACTTTGCACTTCTCAAGCATCTTAGAGGTGTCTAAGGCCGCACGGTTCCTTGAAAATATCAAGTCCGTGACAGTTAGTATCAGAGCCCGGTTCGTGAAGGATCACAACCTACTTGCAAGAGAATATGGCGGAGATAGCTTCAACCATCACCCCAGCCGTGGAGGAGCAAGAACCCGGCAGGGAGAAACAATGCCCACCCATTAACACCAAGGCAAGGTCGAAGTCCAAATCCAAGGGCACTCAACCAAGCCTTGAGACACGCATCGATGACATAGAAGGAACTATGGCCATCATGCAGGAACGTATAGTGGAGACTCACCAACGCTTGGAAGAATTGGAGTCCGATGTCGCCGACTTCCAAGACACCATGAAGGGGCAACTCAATGCCCTAGATGGAGACCATCGCAAGGAGCTACGCTCTCTTCGTGATGAGATAACCACCCTACGTGGCTACATGGATCATGAGTTTGGCAACATTCGAGCATTCATGGAGGACATGCGTGCCGATTGGGCCATTTGCAAGCAAGACATAGCAAACGGCGCCACTGCTACTCGGGAGGCCGGAGCTCCCATAATCGACGTCCCCAATCCTAAGTGCTACAAGGGGGAACGTGTGGCCAAGGAGGTAGAGAACTTCCTATTTGGCGTGGAGCGCTACTTTGATGCCAAAGGGATAGTGGACGAGGCGAAAAAGATCAACACCACCACACTCTACCTAGTGGATGATGCTATGCTATGGTAGAGGTGTAGACATGGTGACATCGACAGAGGTACGCTTTCCATTGATACTTGGGCATATTTCCGTAAAGAATTTAAGAGGCACTTCTATCCTAAGAATGCCGAGGAAGAAGCTATGGGCAGACTTCGCCAGCTCAAGCAAACAGGGACCATCCGAGACTATGTCAAGGAGTACACATCGCTCACCCTTGAGATCCCTGAGCTCTCAGAGAAGGAGTTTTTCTTCTTCTTCATGGATGGCCTACAACAATGGGCCAAGACGGAGCTAAAGCGACGTAGAGTGAAGGACCTTGCCAGTGCCATCACGGAAGTGGAGCCATTGATCGATTTCAGCTCCAAGAAAGACTTTGCCAAGCCCAAAGATAAGACCCGAAACTTTAGCAAAGGTGGGGGAGATAAGGGAAATACTTCTAATGCCACACACATCGCCCCTCACAAGGAATGGTTCCGAAAAGATGGAGGCAACAGGCCCCAGAAACAACCGCCATCACCCTGCTTCATATGTGGTGAGATGCATTGGACACGGTTTTACCCAAAGAAGAAGATCGACAATGCCATGACGCTCGAGCACCCGGAAACGCAGGAGGCACGCATGGGTTTGCTTCAAATCCTCAACGCCATCAAGGCTAAGATGGAGGTCCCTAAGGAAGCACCTAAAGGGCTCATGTTCGTTGAAGCAGCCATAGGAGGGACGTCTACTAGAGCATTGGTAAACACTGGCGCCTCCCACAACTTCATAAGCATTAACAAGGCCAAGTGACTAGGCCTCAAGTACACCAAGGAGGACGGTTCCATGAAGGTCGTCAACTCAGTAGCCAAGGCCATATACGGCACATCCCGAGGCAATCATGCATGCATAGGCAATCATGGATGACTTTGCCTTAGTCCTTGGCATAGAATTCTTGGACAAGGTAAAGGCCTTCCTCATCCCCTACACCAACACCATGTACATCATGGAAGGCAATACCACATGCATGGTGCCAGTTGAACGAGGTGCTAAGATTGAGGCTCGCTCCCTATCTGCCATGCAATTCAACAAGGGGTACAAGAAGGGAGAAGTTAGCTACTTAGCCACCCTACTCGACTCAGCAGAAGACCCCTCAGAGCCTTCCCCACATGAGGACATGCCCATAGAGATCCACTCAGTACTACTGGAGTACAATGATGTCATGCCCTCGGAGCTACCGAAGAGACTACCACCCAGAAGGGAGGTAGATCACAAGATTGAGCTGGAACCAGGTTCCAAGCCACCATCCATGGCACCTTACTGCATGGCACCACCAGAGTTGGAGGAATTGCGGAAACAACTCAACGACCTACTCGATGTGGGCTACATTCGACCATCCAAGGCCCCTTATGGCGTACCAGTCCTGTTTCAACGCAAGAAGGATGGGTCATTACGGATGTGCATCGACTATAGAGCTCTCAACAAGGTGACCATAAAGAACAAGTACCCCATTCCTCTCATCGCAGACTTGTTCGACCAAGTTGGAGGAGCACGCTCCTTCACCAAGCTGGAGTTGTGCTCGGGCTCCTATCAAGTGCGAATCACGGCAGGAGACGAGCCCAAGACCACATGCGTGACGAGGTATGGTTCTTATGAATTCCTAGTCATGCCATTTGGTCTCACCAATGCACCGGCTACATTTTTCACCTTGATGAACAACCTATTCCATCCCTACTTGGATCGCTTTGTGGTGGTATACTCGGACGACATCATCATCTATAACACCACCTTGGAAAAACATGCGCAACACTTGAAGACCGTCTTCCAAGTTCTCCGGGAAAACAACCTCTATGTGAAAAGGGAGAAGTGCTCATTTGCCTAACAAGAGGTGATGTTCCTAGGACATAAGATAATGGATGGGAAGATCTTGATGGATGAAACCAAAGTGCAAGCCATACGGGATTGGGAGCTGCCCACCAAAGTGCCTGAATTACGATCATTCTTGGGTCTTGTCAACTACTACCGCCGCTTTATCAAGCACTACTCAGCGCGAGCGGCCCCTTTGACGGACATGATGAATAAGGGGCACACATGGAGCTGGACGGAGGAATGCCAAACTTCATTTGATGACTTGAAGAAAGCAGTAATGGAGGAGCCCATACTTAGCCTACCGGACCACTCTAAGCCTTACGAGGTATACACTGATGCCTCGGACTTTGCCATTGGGGGAGTTCTCATACAAGAGGAACAACCATAGCCTATGAGAGTCGCAAGCTCAACGAGGCCGAGCGGCGCTACACGGTGTAAGAGAAAGAGATGACCGCAATCATCCACTGTCTTCGCACTTGAAGACATTACCTACTTGGGGCACGGTTCGTGATCATGACCGACAATGTTTCCACTAGCTACTTCCAGACGCAGAAGAAGCTTAGCCCCAAGCAAGCACGATGGCAAGATTACTTGGCCGAGTTCACTTATCGCTTGGAGTACAAACTAGGCAAAGCCAATGTAGTAGCGGATGCACTTAGCCGCAAGGCAGAACTCGCGGCCATTAGTTGACCACAACACCCTCTTATGGATCACATCAAAGAGGGACTACAGCATGACCCCCTAGCCAAGAGTCTCATTCAACTCACCAAGGATGGTAAGACACAACGTTTTTGGCTTAGGGAGGATCTTCTCCTCACTACGGGCGACAGACTATTTGTGCTTAAGTGGGGGAACCTGCGAAAGGAACTCATCAAGGAGTGCCATGACACTATATGGGATGGACACCCAGGAATGAGCCGCACACATGAAATCCTTGAGGATTCTTACTACTGGCCCCGGATGCGTGACGACGTCGAGGCCTATGTACGCACTTGTCTTGTTTGCCAGCAAGACAAGATAGAACAGCAGCAGTCAGCCAGTCTACTAGAGCCACTACCTATTCCAGAAGGTCCATGGGCGAGTGTCTCAATGGACTTCATCACGTGCCTACCCAAGTCTAATGTTTATGGCAGCATCATCGTAGTGGTAGATCGATTCAGCAAGTATGCCACCTTCATACCTGCCCCGGCAGATTGCATGGCCGAGCAGACAGCGGAGCTCTTCTTCGACCATGTGGTCAAGCAATGGGGGTTGCCACAAAACATTATGAGTGACAGAGACCCACACTTCACAGGTCGCTTCTGGATGGGACTCTTTCAGAAGATGGGTACGGGTCTCAACTTCTCTATTAGCTTTCACCCCCAATCCAATGGACAGACGGAGCGTATCAATGCGCTCCTAGAGCTATACTTGAGGCACTATGTTAGTGTCAACCAGCGGGACTGGGCTAATCTCCTTGGAGTAGCACAGTTTGCCTACAACTTGCAGCGGAGTGAGGCTACCAACCACAGTCCTCTCGAGATAGTGACCGGGCGACAACCCATGATGCCTAATGCTATGGCATAAAGTGGAGATGGTAAGATCCCGGCAGCATATAGATTCACCAAGGGATGGCATGACCAATCCGACATGGCTAGAGCCTACCTAGACAAGGCGGGCAAGAAAATGAAGAAGTGGGCTGACTTCAAGAGAAGGCCCCTAGAGTTCATGGAAGGAGACTTGGTTATGGTAAAACTATTACCCCAATAGTTCAAGTCTTTGCGAGCGGTGCACAAGGGATTAGTACGGCGTTACGAAGGTCCCTTCCCAATCATCAAACGAGTTGGAAAGGTCTCTTATATGGTGGAGCTACCACTAAAGCTCAAGATTCATCCAATTTTCCATGTCAGCATGCTCAAGCCCTACCACGAAGACAAGGATGATCCAACTCGAGGCATATCACACCGAGCTCCCACTGCCGTGGTCACTTCATTCGACAAGGAAGTAGAGTGCATCCTTGCTGACCGACAGGCGAGTAGAAGAGGAGTACCCAAGTACACAGAGTACCTGGTGAAATGGAAGAACTTACCGGATAGCGAAGCAAGCTGGGAGCATGAAGACACACTTTGGCAGTTTGCAAAGCACATCCAGCAGTTCAAGTAGAATGCGATGAGGACGTCACGAGCTTAGGTGGGGGAGAATGTCACGTCCTGTATTATGAGGTTACGACACGCAGGCGCCACACATGTTCCACGCAGACGCTTCGTAGGATCCTACTTGGCACCCAAAATATTCTAGATTTCTCCACACTTCTCCAGAATTCTCTAGAGTATTGTAGAGTTGTCTAGACTTGTATAGAATTGTATAGAATATACTAGAATTGTATAGAACATTCTAGAGTAGACTAGACATGGAGGATTTTAGAAATCTCTTCACTTTTCCTTGTAAGACCTTTGGCCTATAAATAGAGGTGGGAGATCATTTGCTTACCATCCAAACAATACAAGTTCTCTTGAGTTCAATTACCTTCTAAGCTCTTTTGCCTAGTTTTCTCTTCTTACACACTAGTTTCCGCATTCACCTAGCTTTAGTTGCCCATTAATCTAAAGACCCATAAAGGCTTACTTATCACTTCTCAAGCATCTTAGAGGTGTCTAAGGTCGCACGGTTCCTTGGAAACATCAAGTTCGTGACAATGAGGAGGGTTAAATGTTTGCATCCTTGCCCCTGCATGCAGATAGGCTATTCCTCATTTTTACCCTATGACCTCGTCATAACGGAGCAACCTCACCATTGCTAAGGCCCTCCCTCATGCCGGTCATATTCTGGTTTGATATAAATTTTATCGAACTGAAAACCTGAATTAGACTCGAAATCTGCTGGCCAAAGATCCCACCCAACTGCTCTGGTGGTATTCCATATTTGGCTTTTCCTAATTTCCTATATTGCCAAAAGTTTGTAGATAAAGTTTAAAAAACTTATCTCATAATTAATGGTACATTGAAAAATATTTGCAATTTTGAAAACTAACAATCAAATACTTATCTCAAGCTTGATGCTAATATTCTGATAACTTGTGCTACATCCCTTAGTACAATGTCCTTGTGATAAAGCCCCATCAGTACCAATTAAGCACTTTCGTTTTTCTACTCAATAGTCTTTTTTTGCATTCTTAAACGATACACAAAGGGTTTTGTTTGTTAGGTTTGGCTAAAATTATTAAATCTCAATAATGGCGGGTAACTGTTCCAATGATGGCGGAAGAAGTAAATTTGAGTTTGGATTGTATAATGGGTTTGGTCAACAAATCTTTGTTACCAGGAGCTTCCAATGAGGGTTGAGTCGGCTACAAATGCCTATAAAATAGGCATGGACCAGATGAGGAAAGACACAACAAAATGAGAAAAAAATAGATATGTGAGTGAAGATGTAAGGGTGACCGGCACCGGGTGCGGACTGCACCGAGAAGAGAAAAGTGAGGGTGTTGTGTGCGCCGATGTAATCCATCTCTATTTATTGAATGAAAATTGTGTGTCCATAGACGTATGCCAAAGTTGGGGCTGAACCATGTTAAATATTATGTGTTATGTGTGTGTTGTGGGTGTTGTTGTGTGTGTGGGTAAATACTGGGTGTTGAAGATCTTGAGCGGAATTAATTATTAAGTGTGAGTTGGGAGTTAATTCCCAACAATTGGTATCAGAGCTTGGTTGTGGAGTGGTAGAGATAGTGGTCTGAGTTTGTTGGGGAAAAAAAGGTGAAAATGAAGAAGATGAAGTGGCGCACGAAGATGGATCATGATGTGCGAGCAGCGGCAGTTGGCCGGTGGCGCGCTATGATCGTGACTTGGCACAGATGATGAAGTTAAAGAAGTTGATGCCGAAGATGAAGATGTTGATGAGGTTCCGGTTAACATATGGAGGCACGGTGCAATGCGGCGTGGTGAAGAGCGCGTAGCAGTGGTGGTTCACTGGTGGCTCGCATGTGTTAGATCCAGACATGAAAAAGAAGACCAAGGAGGTTGCAGGGGTGTCGCAAAAGTGGAGATGACCTAATGGTGTTGATAAATATGAGATGTGATGAAGTATTTGAGTTAGGTAGAGTAAAATAATTGAGGAGACAAAAACTTGTGATGTCAGGTAGCAGGTGTCGGTAAATGGGTTTGATTATGAAGTGTTGGACATATATATATATATATATATATATATATATATATATATATATATATATATATCTTGCTTTGTGTGAAAGGGAATAAAAGAAATGTGAATGGAAGGTGTTGGAGATAAAGTGAAAAATAAAAAATAAAAATAAAAAATGTGATGTAATGTTGTTAGGCGAGTTGATAGAAAAAAAAAAGGAATGGAATGAGTAGATTCGGTGGAGGTAGAGTATAATGTAAAGAAAAAAAAATGATGTTGATGTTTTGATGAAGGTGGAGTTGTGTCAAACAGTCGATCAGATTCGAGGTGGAGAATTTTAGCCAGTGTGGAGATTGTTAGCTTTGCCTTAAATTATTAAATGTCAATAATGGCGGCTAACTGTTCCAATACTGGCGGAAGAAGTAAATTTGAGTTTGGATTGGATAACGCATTTGGTTAAATAATCTTTGTTACCAGGAGCTTCCAAGGAGGGTTGAGTCAGCTACAAATGCCTATAAATAGGCAAGGACCAGATGAAGGAAAGACACACCAAAATGAGAGAAAAATAGAGATGTGAGTGAAGATGTAAGGGTGACCGGCACCGGGTACGGTGTGCATCGAGAAGAGAAAAATGAGGGTGTTGTGTGTCATGAGTGAAGTGAGGATGTTGTGTGCGCCGATGTAATCCATCTCTATTTATTGAATGAAAATTGCATGTCCATGGAATTAGGCAAATGTTGGTGTTAAACCACGTTAAATATTATGTGTTATGTGGGTGTTGTTGTGTGTGTGGGTAATTGCCGGGTGTTGAAGATCTTGGGCGGAATTAATTCTTAAGTGTGAGTTGGGAGTTAATTCCCAACAATTGGTATTAGAGCTTGGTTATAGAGTGGTAGAGATAGTGCTTTCAGTTTGTTGGGAAAAAAAGGTTAAAATGAAGCAAATGAATTGGCACACGAAGATGGAACATGATGCGCGGGCAACGGGAGTTGGCAGGTTGCGCGCTATGATCGTGACTTGGCACATATGATGAAGTTAAAGAAGCTGATGTCGAAGATGAAGATGTTAATGAGGTTCCGGTTGACATATGGAGGCACGGTGCACTGCGGCGTGGTGAAAAGCGCGCAGCCCTAGTGGCTCGCATGTGTTAGATCCGGACATAAAAAAGTTGACCAAGGAGGTTGCAGGGGTGTCTCAAAAGTGGAGATGACCTGATGGTGTTGATGAATAGAAGATGTGATGAAGTATTTGAGTTAGGGAGAGTAAAATAATTGAGGAGACAAAAACTTGTGATGTCAGGTAGCAGGTGTCGGTAAATGGTTTTGATTATGAAATGTTGGACATATATATATATAAATATATATATCTTGTTTTGTGAGAAAGCGAATAAAAGAAATAAAAGAAATGTGAGTGGAAGGTGTTGAAGATAAAGTGAAAAATAAAAAATAAAAAGGTGATGTAATGTTGTTAGGAGAGTTGATAGGAAAAAAATAAAAATAAAAAGAGAAGGAAGGGAATGAGTAGATTCGGTGGAGGTAGAGTATAATGTAAAGAAAAAAAATGATGGTGATGTTTTGATGAAGGTGGAGTTGTGTCAAACAGTGGATTCGTTTCGATGTGGAGAATTTTAGCCAATGTGGAGATTGTTAGGTTTGGCTAAAATTATTAAATGTCAATAATGGAGGCTAACTGTTCCAATACTGGCGGAAGAAGTAAATTTGAGTTTGGATTATATAATGGGTTTGGTTAAATAATCTTTGTTACCAAGAGCTTCCAAGGAGAGTTGAGTCGGTTACAAATGCCTATAAATAGGTATGGACCAGATGAAGGAAAGACACACCAAAATGAGAGAAAAATAGAGATCTGAGTGAAGATGTAAGGGTGACCGGCACCAGGTGCGATCTGCACCGAGAAGAGAAAAGTGAGGGTGTTGTGTGCGCCGATGTAATCCATCTCTATTTATTGAATGAAAATTGCGTGTCCGTGGAATTAGGCAAATGTTGGGGCTGAACCACGTTAAATATTGTGTGTTATGTGGGTGTTGTGGGTGTTGTTGTGTGTGTGTAAATGCCGGATGTTGAAGATCTTGGGCATAATTAATTCTTAAGTGTGAGTTGGGAGTTAATTCCCAACAATTGGTATCAGAGCTTGGTTGTGGAGTGGTAGAGATAGTGGTCTGAGTTTGTTGGGAAAAACAATGTGAAAATGAAGCAGATGAAGTGGCGCACGAAGATGGAACATGATGCGCGGGCAGCAGGAGTTGGCCGGTGGCGCGCTATGATCGTGACTTGGCAGAGATGATGAAGTTAAAGAAGCTGATGTCGAAGGTGAAGATGTTATGAGGTTCTGGTTGACATATGGAAGCACGGTGCACTGCGGTGTGGTGGAGAGCGCGTAGCAGTGGCGGTTCACTGGTGGCTCGCATATATTAGATCCGAACATGAAAAAGAAAACCAAGGAGGTTGCAGGGGTGTCGCAAAAGTGGAGATGACCTGATGGTGGTGATGAAGTAGGAGATGTGATGAAGTATTTGAGTTAGGTAGAGTAAAATTATTGAGGAGAAAAAAACTTGTGATGCCAAGTAGTAGGTGTCGGTAAATGGGTTTGATTATGAAGTGCTGGACATATATATATATATATCTTGTTTTGTGTGAACGAGAATAAAACAAATAAAAGAAATGTTTGTGGAAGGTGTTGGAGATAAAGTGAAAAATAAAAAAAAATAAGAAAAAGGTGATGTAATGTTGTTAGGAGAGTTGATAGAATAAAAAAATAAAAAAAAAGGGAATGAGTAGATTCGGTGGAGGTGGAGCATAATGTAAAGAAAAAAAATGATGGTAATGTTTTGATGAAGGTGAAGCTGTGTCAAATAGTGGATCCGATTTGAGGTGGAGAATTTTAGCCAATGTGGAGATTGTTAGGTTTGGCTAAAATTATTAAATGTTAATAATGGCGGCTAACTGTTCCAATGGTGGCGGAAGAAGTAAATTTGAGTTTGGATTGTATAATGGGTTTGGTCAACAAATCTTTGTTACCAGGAGCTTCCAATGAGGGTTGAGTTGGCTACAAATGCATATAAATAGGCAAGGACCAGATGAAGGAAAGACACACTAAAATAAGAGAAAAATAGAGATGTGAGTGGAGATGTAAGGGTGACCGGCACCGGGTGCGGACTGCACCAAGAAAAGAAAAGTGAGGGTGTTGTGTGTCATGAGAGAAGTGAGGGTGATGTGTGCGCCGATATAATCCATCTCTATTTATTGAATGAAAATTGCATGTCCGTGGACGTAGTCCAAAATTGGGGTTGAACCACATTAAAATACTATATGTTATGTGTGTGTTGTGGGTGTTGTTGCGTGTGTGAGTAAATATCGGGTGTTGAAGATCTTGGGCGGGATTAATTCCCAAGTGTTAGTTGGGAATTAATTCCTAACATCGTTGTGGCCTGAATTCCTTGTTTGGCCGAACCTGGCGTTTTTTGGACTTCATTTTTTCGCCTTGCACTGGCTTCTGGTATCTATTGTAAGTGGGTGAATTTTTGACTCAAGTATTCCGTGAATGTAGACCAAGTTGAAGTAAAATCCTTTCGTGCAACCGGGTCTTTGTTTTAATTTGTTACTTTTCTTTCCCTTTTGCTTTTTCCAAGGGGTTGTAATAATTTATATATCTAGTTTCTAGTCATATCATTTTTACCATGTTAATTTGTAACGTGGGGCTGCTAAAGCTTATGAACTTTAGGAAGATTTCTGTCCATATTGCTGTCAGGGTGGCTGCTAAAGCTTATGAACTTGGTGAGATCCTTTTCCAGTGGATACAACTCATATATATATATATATATATATATATATACACACACTAATATTATTTTGGTATTTTGTTGTAGGATTGACTGCTACTCGTCTCTCCCTCAATCATAAAATCTGGTTGCATATGCGGAGAGCTGCATGTACAGCCCCAGTTATCGGAAGTACAGATAAATCAGTGGAATATTATTCTGTGCTTCTTTCTTATCATTTCAGAAATTTTCATATGGTCTTGTCATTTATCATATCAACTTTCACATTTTTTTTCTTTTTCTTTTTCTTCCGGAGTTGTACGTCACATAAAATTTTGTGTAGGTAGAGAACCATGAAGAGTGTTGCTAGTCAAATCAGTGAAGATCAAATTTAGTTTTATACACATTTTAACTGATGAAAATTATACATCAAATAAAATACTGTCTTTAACAAGATAAGTTCTCTTTTTTTTTGTTTTATTGAATTCAGGCGAAAATTTTATTTTTATTTTTCATGGTCAGCACCAAATACATGGTCACTGAATACAACAACATTTGACAATAGTTTTTCAACTAGAACAATTTCTTGATGACATTTCAATATCTAATTTTCTCAAGGGTCACGAATAAAATGTATGAATTTTGAAGTACTCCGAATGTTATTTATATAGGCTCAAAAGTAAAGAATATTCTTCACAATAATTATAATTAATTATTCGGAAACTGGCCTGTGAGATTGTGTCTTAAAGCATTGGGCTGCATTTATATGACCTCCAAACACTTTTGAAATCCAAATGGAGGACCATTTCTACTTTAATTATTAGGTTAATCATTTGGAAATCCTTGGGTCTTTTATGGATCAAACCTCAAATACTGTTGGCACCCAAATTTTCCTACCACGAAAATTATCAATTAATTTGTGTCAGCATAGCCAGCAAAGTCCCACAGACCATGGTCATGAGCTAAGTGTCGAGAAATACTTAAAGAAGGCCAATTTTCTAAGAGCTTTGGCCAAAGGAATGTGACAATGGGGAATCGACACTGGTCATTGCCAGAGCATTTTCGAGAGATTGGAAGAATGTGAGGAGCCCGTGGCAGTCATCTAAGAGATAAGGATGTGTTTATATGAAGATAACTAGAAACAAGTAAGATGAAGGAACGTGTCCTATTTTCAAGGGGAGTGATTTGTTAAAAGGTGTGATGAACGTGGCTAGAAAATGGACTAAATTCATTACATGTAGTTGGTTTAACAACATGGCCATGAAACAAAACGTGCAATGAAACGTGACAGAGGTGGTTTCTACAAGAGTTAATTTCAGTAAAATCCCATGTGGTTTTAAAAAAAATCATTTTGTCTCCCTCCTATACAGAAAACCCCCTCTGCACTTATCAAATTGTATCAGCTTGTCTCTTTCCCTATAATTTTGGACCAAAATACCCATGTGATTTAATAAAAAATTGATTTAAAATTCTAAAAAAAAACATATAAAATTCGAAAAAATATATATATAATCCGAAAAATATATATAAAATTTGAAAAAAATATATAAAATTTGAAAATAAACATATAAAATAAGAAAACAAATTCATAAATATATATATATATATAATTCGTAAAAATATATAAAATTCATAAAACAATATATAAAATTATATATTGTTTTATGAATTTTATATATTGTTTTCTAATTTATATGTTTTTTTCTAATTTTTTATATTTTTTTATTTTTATATATCTTTTCAAATTTTTTATATTTTTTCGAATTATATATATATGTTTTCGAATTTATATTTTTTCGAATTTATATTTTTTCGAATTTTATATATTTTTTACGAATTTTATATATATATTTTTTAATTTTATATGTTTTTTTAATTTAATTCATTTTTCATTAAATCCCAAGGGTATTTTGGTCCAAAATTATAGGAAAATGGGCAATCTTATACAATTTGATAAGTGTAGGGGTTTTTTTTATATAGGAGGGGGGCAAATTGATCTTTTTTTAAACCACAAGGGGGTTTACTGAAATTAAACCTTTCTACAATTGAACTACAAGTGACAAATGGCAAAAGGACAAAAGTGGATGATGACACGTGGCCACATCCTAGGCTGGTAGTTAGAAACGGCGGTAGAGGCAGTTTGGCAGTCATATAAATAGTACACTTAGTGTAATTTTATAAGCTTTCCTGCAGCACACACAAAATCACCTATCTTTACAATTTCTTATAATAGTAATCCTTCATTATCCATTTCAATTTGTACTTTCATTCCGTTAATGTTAGTTCAAATATTTGTCTTATTTGTATTTGTTGTCTAAACATCATTATCTTGTAATCATATTACAATTGTGTTGTTTTTCCCTTTTAATTCCAGTCATTCAGCTTTCTGCAATTTCATTTACATTTAACTTCTTGTTATTTCAATTCCAGTCAAGTTCTTCAATTCCTTTATTTACTTTCTTTCCCACAGTAGTTCATTTTCTTCCAACTTTGACATTTAAATCCTTTTAATTAAGGCAAAAAGAACCCTTGAAGTAGAAGTCTTCTATTTTATTTCTCAATCGCTTGATTTCACATCCATCAGTTCTAAAAGAATGATTGCACATTTTTTGACAAGTTCTTGACTCATTTAGAGTCTAGCACGCCCACACTTGTAACTTGAAAAACAGCCCATTTTTGTGCAAACAAATACATTAGATATTTATACTTGAATATATCACGAAATTAAATTAATTTTTATTATCTTATAAGCCAAATTTCTAGCTTGTTATCAGTTAGGTGAATTTCAATCATTATGTACCATTTGTACACATTAGAGATCTTATTAAAAGGAAGCGGATTAAGATTTTCCATTACTCTTTCCCTTTTTCTTTTTCATTAGAATACAGAGAATCATACAATAGCGTACCATCAAAGAGTGGTTTAGTTGAATTGATTACGGTTCTTCCTATCTTTTCACATATACTCTAGCAATTTTGTTTTTCATGTTGTTGAAAACTAAACAAATTGACGTAGTGGAAGCGAATAGGGATTCAGCTAGGAACCAAAAAAATAACTAAGACTTTGAAATTTTCAAAGTCAATAAAAGAACTCGCAAAAACTTGTAGAAAATTCTTGAATGATATTATTAAATGAATGAATAAATTCTCTACAGTTACACGGTATTTATAGGCAAAGAAATCCTAATGGGTCATGGGCCTCCATTGGCCTAATCTTGGTGAACAAGAAAACTTGTTTTAAAAGAAAACTAATAAATCTAGAAAATCCCATAATAATTGGAAACATATTCCTAGAAGAAAACTAAATGATATACAATAAAAGAGAAATAAAAATTATAATTAAAAAAAAATTACGGTCCTACATCAGGCCCCTCCACTTTAGAAGAACTCGCCCTCGAATTTACTGGATATAAAGACTCATCAAGAGGATGATATGGAAACAAATCTGCCACATTAAAAGTATTCGAGATCGACATGTCATCCGGGAGCTCTACCACATAAGCATTGTCGTTAATCTTTCGTGTAATCCGCAGCGGTCCATATTTTCGTTTGGATAGCTTCCCATAAGTTCCTGCCGGAAACCTTGATTTGCGAAAGTACACAATGACAAGATCACCTACTTGAAATACTTTAACTCGCCTATGTTTGTCAGTCGCCTCCTTATACTTTGCATTAGTCCGTTCCAAATTCTGCTTAACTTCGTACAGTATTTTCTGGACCCTTTCTGCCATATTCTCTGTTGTGATACTAAAACCCAAAATCTTAGGCAATGGAACCAGATCTAAGGCATGCTTTGGCGCCTTCATATAGACAATCTCAAATGGTGTCTTCCCTGTGGATTGGTTAGGCATGCTATTGAAAGCAAATTCAATTTGAGGTAGGGATACGTCCCATTACTTTGGCTTATCCCCAGAAATACACCCAATCATATTTCCCAATGTTCGATTCACCACCTCTGTTTGTTTGTCTATCTGCGGATGACTAGTGCTACTATAGTTCAATGAAGTATCAAATTTCTTCCATAATGTTCTTCAAAAGTGACTAAGGAATTTGACATCTCGATCGGAAGTAATAGACTTAGGAACTCCGTGCAACCTCATAATTTGTCGAAAAAATAAATTAGTCAGATGACTTGCATCTGAAGTCTTACGACATGGAATAAAGTGAGTCATTTTAGAAAATCTATCAACCACCACAAAAACAGAATCGATACTTCTTTGAGTGCAAGGAAGGCCAAGCACAAAATCCATGCTTAAATCCTCCCAGATATTTTCAGGTACAGGCAACAGAGTATACAAACCGGTATTTTGTGTTTGCCCTTTGGCAGTTTGGCACACTTGGCACTTTTGCACAAACCTGCCAATATCACGCTTCAACTGTGGCCAGTAGTAGCATTCTTCTGCTAACCCGATAGTCTTATCTCAGCCCAAATGTCCACCCAATCCGCCACTATGCAATTCCCGAATAATTTGCTCCTGCAGTGATGACTGCGGAATACATAGTTGATTGTCGCGGAACAAATATCCATCATAAATGTGAAAATCAGTTGTAGGTTGTCGTGTGAGACATTTACTCCAAATCTCTTGAAAATCTGCATCAGCCTCGTAAAACTCTTTCAGGTACTCGAAACCTATAACCTCAGAACTTACAGTTGTCAGCAAAGAAGCCCGACGACTCAATGCATCAGCTACCTTATTATGTTGCCCCGACTTGTGCTTGATTGCAAATGTAAACTTTTGTATAAAAGATATACATCTTGCATGCATGCGGTTTATACTATTTTGCGTGTTAATAAATTTCAGCGTCTGGTGATCATTGTATAACACGAACTCTCTCTGAATAAGATAATGCTCACAATATTTAAGAGATCGAATCACCGCATAAAACTTCAACTCGTACGTAGTCCACTTTCGCCTAGCTTCAGAAAGCTTCTCACTGAAGAACTCCACTAGTCAACCTTCTTGAGAAAGAACTGCATCAATGCCCATGACAGAAGCATCGCATTCCACTTCGTAAACCTTCTTGAAACTTGGTAGTGCCAGAATGGGTGCAATAGATAATTTTTCCTTGATCACCGCAAAGGCTACCTCTTGTTCGTCTCCCCATTGAAATTTGCCTTTCTTCATACACTCGGTAATGGGCGTAACAATACTACTAAAATTTCTGATAAATCTATGATAGAAAGTTGTCAGATCGTGAAAACTATGAACATGATTAACCGTTGTTGGCGTAGGCCACTCCCGAATAACACGAAGTTTTTGTTCATCAACTCGAATGCCATCAACTCCTACCACAAACCCAAGAAATAATAATTGGTTGGTCAAGAAACAACATTTCTTGAGATTGATGTACAATTTGCCCACACACAAGGCTTGCAAAACTGTTCTCAGATGCTCTTGGTGTTCAACCATGTCATGACTGTAAATCAAAATGTCGTCAAAGTAAACAACCATAAACTTGCCGATGAATGGTTTAAGAACTTGTTTCATCAATCGCATGAAAATGCTTGGTCTGTTGGACAAGCCAAACGGCATCACCAACCATTCATAGAGTCCATCCTTCATTTAGAAGGTGGTTTTCCACTCATCACCCGGCCTATTCCGAATCTAATGATACCCACTCCGCAAATCAATCTTGGAAAAAATCTTAGCACCCTCCAACATATCCAACATGTCATGTAACCGCGGAATTGGAAATCTATACCTCACTGTGATCTTGTTGATTACACCACTATCAACACCCATCTCCACGTACCATCTTTCTTCGGTGTTAGTAAAGCAGGAATCGCACAAGGACTCATACTCTCTGTGATTAGTCCCTTCCGAATTAACTATTCAACTTGCCTCTACAACTCTACACTCTTAACTGGACTCATGCGATAGTGAGGCAAATTTGGTAAGCTCGCTCCAGGCACTAGATCTATGTGGTGTTGGATATCCCGCATAGGTGGAAACCCATCTGGTAACTCACTTGGAATCAAATCTTTAAATTCTACTAGCAATGGTCGTAACTCCTCAAGGATAGTTGCCTTGTACTTGTCTTCTTCGCTTTTGACAATAAGAACCATGATTTCTCCTAACTCCTTTACAGCTTCAGTGAATTGTTCCTCAGGTACCGTAAGAAAATAATGCCCCTCCTCTTTAAGAACTTTAGGTGGTTCTTGGTTTATAGGCACCAACACGACCTTCCGATCATGCCACCAGAATAAGTAAGTATTGTCCTTGCCCTTGTGAGTTGCATCCACATCATATTGCCAAGGTCGCCCCAATAAAATATGACAAGCAACCATTTCAACCACATCGCAAATTACCTCATCCTTGTAGTACCTCCCAATGGAAAACGGAATGTGGCAAAGTTCTGTAACCTTAGTTTCAGCCCCTTTCTTTATCCATCCGATTTTGTAGGGAGATGGATGTTTTTCCGTCTTCAACTGCAATTTCTTCACCAAGGACTTCGACACGATGTTCTCACTATTGCCACTATCTATGATCATGTCACAAACTTTCTGATTAATTGTACATCTGGTTCGAAAGTAACCATGTTGTTGTTTGTCAATTTCCTACTTCGGTGCGAACAGCAATCTCTGAATTACACAATTCACCCGTTCACTGTCATCTCCTTCAGTGATATCTGCTCCGTCATACTCATCTTCAGTCTCTGTAATATGATCTTCATCATTAAAATATGGATCATTATCTTCCGCCGTCACAATGTTTACTCGTCCTTTGTTAGGGCACATGTTGGAACGATGACCAGGTTGTTAATAGCGAAAGCACTTTTATGGCGAGGGACGTGCATAAGTGTTGTTGTTCTTCTCTTTATGTGGTGTAGGTGCAATAGATTGTCGCACTTGTCCTTTGCTAATGTTTGGCGCCGAGGAACCCTGTTGTTGACTCTGTTGTGACTGTTGTGATGACATAGCCGTCTATTTTCCTTTGTTTTGTCCAGTGGACATCACATCGAAATAAGATTTATTTGATTCTTGTACTCGTGAGGGTGGTCGTCTCGATCGTGCCTCAATCTTGTAAGCCAAGTTAACAGCTTCTAAAAAATTCCAGACCGTATGCATAGTAATTTGATCTTGGATTGTCAACTGCAACCCGCCAGTATATCGGGCCACTTGTTGACTATCTATCTCAGACAGGTTGTTTCGCGCGCTCAGCCTGTAAAATTCCTCTGTATATTCATTAACTGACCGATTTCCCTACCTACAATTCTGGTATTGGTGATACAACATATGCTCATAATCGGGTGGAAGAAATCTGGCCCTCAACAACTACTTCATCTTGTGCCATGTCCAAACAGGTTGTTTGCCTTGTTATCTCTGGTAGGTTTGCGTTTGTTCCCACCAAGCATAAGCACCTCCTTTAAGCTTGTAGGCCACGAGCTTCACCTGTTTATCTTCGGGCGTCTCCATATACTCGAAAAAGTGTTCCACATCAATGACCCAGTCAAGGAAATCTTCAATATGAAGATGTCCATTGAAACTAGGTAAATCAATCTTCATCCGGAAGTCACGAGTGTCTGGATCTCTTCAATTTATGTTGTGTCAGACTTGTTGTCGTGGATCAATCATATGTCCTCCAAACTCCTCATCACTAGAAGAATCTGCATGGGCGGGAGGCCCACGTAGATGAACAGGATGATCTCCAATATCCAGTTGGCCGCGAGGAAGAACTCTGACTTGAGCCCGAACAAGTCCACGATCCTAGTTGCCACCAATCCCAAGTCCAGCAAAACCCCGTTGTATCTCATGCATGTCTTGCATCATGAGATCCATCCGACGTTGAAACAGTTCCTCCAACGTTTAGATTCGTTGATCTTGAGTTCGCATGGCTGCCTGAAAGGTCTGCACTCCACGATCTTCGTCACCAGAGCAATTGTTGCCATCACCATCAGTTGCCATCAAACCAGGGTAGATCAAAGCTCTGATACCAACTGACGTAGCAAAAGCGAATAGGGGTTCAGCTAGGAACCAAAAAAATAACTAAGACTTTGAAATTCTCAAAGTCAAGAAAATAATTTGCAAAAACTTGCAGAGAATTCTTGAATGAATGAATAAATTCTCTACAGTTACATGGTATTATAGGCAAAGAAATCCTAATGAGTCATGGGCCTCCATGGGCCTAATCTTGGTGAACAAGAAAACTTGTTTTAAAAGAAAACTAATAAATCTAGAAAATCCCATAATAATAGAAAACATATTCCTAGAAGGAAACTAAAAGATATAGAATAAAAGAGAAATACAAATTATAATTAAAAAAAAAATACAATCATACATCACAAATTCAAGAAAAACACGGTTTCAATCTAAATTCGGACGTCAGAAACAATCCAAGGAATACTGAATGTGAGGACTAATGTCTTTCTACTTTAATTGAAATTCGGTGTTTGTAATCAGAGTTGATATTATCATAATATATATTATATGGTGTGTATGTAGGGCCGACAATTCGTGTCGGTGGGTCATGTTCGTGTCAGGTTGAGATCGTGTCGAATAATACATGGATAGTATATGTGTCAAATATGCTCAACCTCTAGACCCAACCCACAGGTTATCCGTGTTGACCCATGTAATCCATTTAGCCTATTTATTATAATATATTAAATTAAATAATTAAATTGAATTTGATACGATCGAGTAATAGTTTATTGATATATTTCAACCCATGACCAATTAGAGAAGAGAAAAAAATATATAAATATAATCGCGTCAAACCTGTCGTATTCGGGTTGACCCTTATACAGTTTCAACCTTGAATTACCTAGACAATCAATGAAAATAGCCTAGAAGGAGGGTGAATAGGCTTTTTGTGAATTTATTGACAAATTAATAATAATTGCGGAAAAGTCAATTTTAATCCAATTTTCTATCAAGATAAATCATGCAAAGAATAATTTAAGTGCAGAAAATAAAACAATAGATACACGCGATATTTTTACGTGGAAAACCTTGGAAAGACTCTAAGTAAAAACCTCGGATACGCTCGGGTATCGATGCACTATAAATCAAACAGTACACAAACTCTATGAAGCTGTGTCAAAATAATCGTCTTGATTTCACGAAACTTTTGATTCACGTGACGGTTTCGGAAAATGTCGTTTTTGCCTTTCTAGAGACACTTTTTACTCAAATTTGATTCCTCTTGAACTCTCTTGTATTCTTCACTTCTTAAGACTTGATTTGAATTTGACAAAGCTTGACAATGTCTATAAAACCTACCCGACTCCTCAATTCTCTCAACATTACAATTTATTTAACATGGTTATTGTCTAGAACATGCCAAACACAAATAATATTATAAATGTTCTTACAAACTCTTTTATGGTCAACCATAACCCTTTTAATTCATGTCGTGTTACCGTATCGTGTTTCATTTTACCAGCTCTATTTGTATGTACATATGTATGTATAATTACATATATCTATTTATATAAAAATACATATTAATTAAGTATGATCCTATATGGCTACATGTCTACGACCAAAATGGTATCGAAAATGAATGGCTTTTGAAATTTAGAACCATGATGGCATCGAATCGTTGTAGAAGTTTGGTTTGCTTCAGTTTATACTGATTTCACGGTTGTTCATGCACCCCTATTTTTATTTTTATTTTATAAAACTAAACATGTTACACAAGTTATATATATTATGATTACTTCAAAAACTGATATATTTTTAAATACTTTTTAAAATAATTTTTCACCAATAAGTATAAAGTAATATGAACTTCTAGTGATTTCATGTGTCATTTAATATTCTGATTTAACACAGAGGTGGATACGTACAGATCCATTACATTGAGCTTTGTTGAGATATGAACATATTCTTTATAAATCGCTTAATATTTATTATTTTACCCTTTTCCAAATAATATCTCTGGTAGATAAAAGTATTTTTTAGTGTAAAATTTAATAAGATTACTATATCAATAATTATTTAATATCTTGGACAAAACTTGGTCCACAGTTATGCCACTAAATAATTATTAAGAGTGCCGGTTTTTGGTAAAGAATTGTGCTAAATTAAATTATAATTATAATTAAAATCAAAATCAAAATCAAAATCAAAATAATTAAAGTTGAATACCCTAGTGGGAATGCATTAATGTGTTTAACCAACTATTGATTGGTACTAATAATATTAAAGTACTTCGAAAAGCAGTGAAATGAGTTGAAAACAATTGCGTTACTTGGGCTTGGGTATGCAAACTTTGATTTTATGAACTCCACTAAAACCTTTGTTTATGATGTTTAAGGTTAGGGTTTAAATAATTGCACCTCATCTCAAACCACCACGTGGTTTGCTCACATGACCCCCACGTGGAAGTGTTGTTCATATATTTTGTAAACTATGTATGAATAGTTCAAATACGTTACGTATATGTATATGTATATGTATATGTATATGTATATGTATATATTTAAATGACTAAATTGCACTCCCATTCTTTTAGGTTTCACAAACTCACTTTTTTTTTTCTCTCCCTCGCACTATTAAAATCACGCTTTCAATAATTCAGATCACTTTTAATTATAAACTAACTATTTATTTTTATCTTTTTTAATTTTATGTTGACTTGGAAAAAAGTTATTTCGTATATAATTATTTCATTACTCCCCTAGATCAATTTTCAAGTGACCAAAATATTTCAAAATAGTTTAATACTTTTCATAAGGTCCGTTGATTCGTGTTTTTGTTTTTGTGTTGTGGAACTTACAAAGTAGAAGTGTATGTTTTTTTTGTGGTGTGCTGTGTGAGTCAAAACTGAAGCATATTGGTACAAATTTTTTGCTTTTATTTTGATCACTTATTTCTTTCACTACAGTATTATTTTTATAAACAATGCAAAAAATATAATATATATATATTATTTTGGTACTTTTTAAAAATGACACTATTTTAAAAAATAAAACATAATAGAAATCTGTCTACAATCAAGGCCTTTAGTAATCTATCTACAGTTTGTCTCTCATAGCCACCAACAGAATAGAAATCAGCTCCATTCAACAAGCATCACCATAGCATTTTTTATTACCATCCCAAAAAAAATATATATATATACTTTGAATGCCAATAGGGCACCATATTTAATTATTTATCCACGCAGTAAATCCTTTTCTAATTTAATTGAAAACTTTTAAGGGTTAGGTGCGAAAAATCTATGTGGTATGAATATAGTGCGTATAAATTTCTGTAATTTTTTAACACTCTCTTATTCAAAAATATGTACGTTTTTCCCTATTATGACATGAATTGTTTGAAATGCCCTTAGAATAAGTTATTTTAAAAAAAAAATTAAAATAAAATTACAAAAAAAGAAAATATATTTATAAAAAAAAATAGGATTATTTACAGTGACACCCCCTAAGGTTTGAGTAAATTACAAATAGATGCAATATTTGGAGATTGCGTTTCAATTGACACCTGAGGTTTGAAAAAAATGACAAAGACACCCCAATACCTAGGAAATGTCCATAGTACCACTTGACTTTGGATTTGTAATATAAATATTTTTTCTTTTATTTCTTGCTCTTTTTTTCGTAAGTTGAATAGACTAAAATAATTATGTCTACACTTTAATTTTTTAAACTTTTGTGTTGTAGCATTATTAATCCTCAAATTAATTATTTTTTTATCTTTTAAGTTATCATAAGTACATTTTACCGTATTCAATATACGCCCTTGACACAGTTTTTTTGTCTGCCCTATATGTGTGTAGATTTTAGTTTTTTTTTTTTTACTATTAACGATTACTTATAAATATAATTGTAATACTTGTTAATTAACTTTATTTATATAAATAATTTGAAATAAACAGTGTCCACTTAGAATAGTAATCTCTTATTATATTTGGTAGAGTTGTTAGACAAATTTCAATTAACTAAATTTCAATAATGGTAATATATCGATTTTATTTTATCATTAATAACTAATGATTTTTACAAATTTGTCACACTTCAAAATAATTAACAAAAAAAACTTAACTTTTTGGGACAAAGTGCCAAATGCAAATAGTTTGCAACCTAATGGAACTTTGTCATAAAAAAATAAATTTTAAGCAAGAAACACTCAAATTTGTTGCTAAAAATTTTCTTTTACGTAACAAATCAAATATTTATTACAAAAACTAATTATTAGAAAAAACAATTGTCATTAAAAGTTAATTAATTTGGATCAAATAGTTTGTATCTAATTTTTCTTTTCGTATGACTATATTTTTGTTGTAAAGTTCAAAAAGTTCGCAACCAATTGGAACTTTGTTGAGAAAAAAAATTTAGACAACAAACATATAATTTTGTGGCTAAAAATAGAATTTTAGGCAACAAATTTTTTTTTTTCCAAAAAATTAATTCCTTACAACAAAATCTCATTTTGTTACATAGAGGGATAAATGCGTTATTTTATTATTCAATGATTTTACTCGTTTAATCAATTTTTTAATTTAAGGGTCATATGCGTCATTGAGGTATCTTTATCAACTTTTCCAAACTTCAAGGAATGATTGAAATACACTCTCCAAACGTTGCATCTAGCTTTAATTTTTCCAAACCTCAGGGTGTCAATGTAAATAACCCAAAAATATATTTAAGAAAATAATCAATAAAATAATTACATTTTTTTTTCAAAAATATTAAAATTATTTTGAAAAACAAATAAGACTATTTTTAAAAAACTTTTTATTTATAGTTATATAACATTTTGATTAAAAAACATAATCCAGTTTATTTTTTAAAAAATATATATATAATAAAATTACAAAAATAAAAACAAAAAACTGAAAATATGTTTATAAAAAATATATTTAATAAAATTATCAAAAACAATTACAATTTTACTTTCAAAAATTGTAAAAAAAATCAAACACAATCTCTCTTCTCCAATTTTTTTTCCAAAAATACCTTTTACACTCACTTCCACCATAATTACTATTTGGCTTTCGATTGCATCAATTAATCTTAAAAGTAGGGTTGTATCATAATTTGTCGTATCATCTGATAAGTTATGTGTAACTTGATTCTTAATATTTTTTAAAAATATTAATACAGTTACCCAATAGCATTACTCATCTTATACTTATTTTTAAAATTCATAATGACCATGTTATGTTGTTAGAACGACTATCTGATTACACGAAATAAATATTGTGATAACGAACCATGATTGTATATAGTTTGGAAGACAAATTGCTATAACTAAATTGACATATGAAAAATATAAATAACGGCGAATAAGAAATTTTAGGGGCGCTAATTCCGAATTATTTGTTATTTGTTATCACAAAGGAAATACTCTATTAAATAAAAATTTAAACTACAAATTAGTCTAAGAATTATTGGTCTCTCTTCTATTTGAGATGATAGTATGACAACAGTAATGCAGTGTTGCTCAAATTTACCCTAACTAACTGTGAAATTTTTAATTAAATGAAAGTTTCATTGGAAGTTCCTCCTAAGATAACTTATTCTATTACATTTTCTTTTATGAAAAAGAAGAGAAAAAGATAGGGGGAGACTCTTTTGTAGTAGAGATATAAAGCCTGCAAATCTTGACTTTGCTTCATCTAATCTGTCTATAAAGCATGTGCGTCCTAATCTATAGAGCCACCACCACATGTCCGTACATATCTACTTTTATCTTTGTCTTAAGATAAGGTTTTATTTCATAAAGCATTAAAAAAAATTATAAAAGATCAAGGGTTAAAAATAGACCATTACTTGCGTCTAATAGGTAGTATCAAAACCAAGGATTGGGATCTAAATTATGAATTAATTTAAATTACACAAAATTTAAGATTGCTTTTTTATATGGAACATAACAGGCAACAAACATTCAATGATGAATTCTGTCTCAATTAAATTTCACATTACCTGTCACACAATTAAACATACCTAAAAATAAAATAAAAAATCAATTAAACATACCTAAAAACCATCTAATTATAGTTTTGATTTCGATGTTAAAAGGAAATTGCTGACAACACTTTTCATAAATTAAATAAAAAAAACCTAGATTAAGATCAGATATTTGTGAGCCAAACTTAGGCCATGTTTGGATTGGCTTTTTAAACACTGTTTTTGTTTTCCTAAAGGAAAAAACTGTTTTGAACAGTGTTTAACAAAAATTTTATAAGAACTTCTAGGCCTTGAAATAACACTTAGAAGAAATTAGGGGTACCAGTTTCTTAAAATGACTTCTGCTTCTCTTTTTCTTCTGAAAAAAGCTAGAAGTAAAAGTTATGTCAAACGAGACCTTAGCTTAATCTAGGTATAGGGACAATGTGTAATGATAATATATAATATTTGTAATTGCTAGGTACTAGGTCTCTTACTTCTATATGCATTGTAAATATTTTAGTGCAAGTGACGCGGATCATAAAAAAATTTATGAAGTACGAACACTTCGCCTAGGGTTGTCATACCCGTATCCGACATGCGGACACATTAAAATATGTGTCTGACATGCCAAAAATATGTCGTGATTTTTTTAAAATTGGACACACGGGAGATATGCGATGGACACGTAGTAGACACGCGATGAACATGCGGTGAACACGGCGGGGTAAAATTTAAATTTAAAAAATGCCGGTAATTTGGTGGGTCACTTATGGAACTCAACACCCCTAATCCAATATTTGATTTTGAAGATACTTGGACATCTTTGTTCCTTTTCATCGTGTGAGAAGAATTGGAACACCTATTCATTATCCACTTTTTAAAAAGGAACAAGATAATAACACAAATAACTGAAGATTTAGTATTTGTACATTTCAATCTTCGTCTTCTATCAAGAAAATCTCCCCAATAAACCGAGGGAGAGACTAAGATGTGAGACATTGGAGAAGATGTATTTGATTCCTTGGATGGTAGTGGAATACTTGATGTTGCAAATCTCTCACTTGATGAACCGGAGTTGGAGGTCATAGTATTCACTGATATTGGTGATGGAATCGATGATGAGTTCATGAAAGATCCAACTCAATGAAGACAATTATAAATTTCCTTTTTTTTTTTTTTGTGGCTTTCTCATGTGCTTGGTTTTAAACTTACTTGAAAATGAAAATATTATAGATTTTTTGTTTTAAACTTGTGATTTTCATGTTATCAAGTAGAAAATAGGAAATTGTAGATTTTTCTTGCGTTATCAAGGATAAATAACTAACATGTTATAAGTATATTTGTCATTCATCTTTTGATTTGTGTATGAAAAGAAAAATTTATAATATATTAGATATTACCCTTAATCTATTTTTTTAACAGTAAGAAATTCACACATCACACACACAATGTTTCCTAGAAAGTTCGAACCCTTATATCATTGCAATATATGTGCACTAGTATCTTTAATCTATTTATTTATTTTTGTGTCTAAATTTATTTAATATTAATTATTTAAGTAATAAATAAAATATTTCTGTAATGTAATATGTATGCATAAAAACAAAAAAGAATTTTATAAAGTGTCGTGTCTTGTCCATGTACATAGTTCATAGAAGAGAACACTGTATCAGTTCCGAAAACTGGTGTCAATAGATTGAGAATTCGGCATCATTCATGTCAATGATTGACAAAATATGATTGGAAGATGTATCATTCTGTGTTTCTCTTCTCTACTTCTAGATAGAGTTCTTATTGACTTAACCATGATAATTAATGGCCTCTCCAAACATATGGTTGTCCAATACATGTACCCATAGGATCTCATTGAACCATCATTATTACAAGTTTTTAATTATATGCAACGTGTAAAATTAAAGATGAGGCCAAAATAATTTTGTAACACTCGATCATAATACCTATGTATTTTGCATTGCTATCAAATACTTTTTACAAGGACCACAATATCATAAGATCAATCAGAAAGTTTGTTGAAGAATAAAATGCAAAATACCTTTTCTTATCCTTTGTTCCACTCGACTTTTGGATCGGTTTTAAGTGGTAGCGAGGAGATAGAATCGAGGGTTATTCCAAAAATACCTCCTCAATAAGATTTGTCATATTTTCACAAATATTTTTTCCAAGTTGAATATTTTCGATTATATGCAAAGTTATGTTTTTGCCCCTTATATTATAATTAAAATAAAGTCTTATTTTATATTAAGACCATTATGCCCCTTAAGTTTGTTTATATTTAGGATTCTTTTCTCCTATTTTGTCAAACCCTAGTCTAGGAGCATTAAAAATAAAGATAGATGATACTTAATATATGCACATACCACAAAAGCATATATAATTATACTAATTATGTTAAATTACTCTTGAGAACACAAAACCCATTTGCGATGCCATCACCTCTGCCATATCCATCAGAAGATCAACTTGATTATTTGTGTCTTCTATCCCTACGAATCTGGGGATGTCTAATTTCATGATTTAGGGAAGAATTTTGAAAAGGCTTGTATATGTTACCATATAAACAAACGTATCCATCACCATGTGAACTATTGTGTTTTGTTATATGTTTTTGCCGGAGGAAACCCAACAACGACGTCAGAAGCGTCGTCCATACTGTAACGGCAGCGTCTGGCCGTGAATACAGCAGTCCGCTTCGGCGACGGAGAGGTTCAGTACTGCTGCCGCGCCTCCGTCGTGTGGGTTTGTTGGATCGAACTCAATCCTGCTCTCATCTTCCTGTAACAACGAATTGAATCCGTAATTTAAAACGACAAGAACCTCCTCTCTCCCTACAACGCCACACCAACCTCCCCTTTCTTGCCACCGCCGCCACCTGCAACCTCACACCAGCCCCTCTCTCTCCCCCACCGCCGTCTGCAACCCCCCTCGTTCTCTCCCTCCATTTGTTTGTCACCACCCTCAATAACTTCCAGATCTTAATGTTTCTACACATTCTAAACACGAACCCTAATTCTAGCCCAATTACAACTGCATTTACTAATCATATCCCTAATTACACATTCTAACCCTAGATCTAATTCCTAATTTTAGCCCCAATTTCACATGCTCTCTTAATTAACCCTATCCATAATTTTAGGTCCAATTTTACATGCCCTCTCTCAATTAAATATTTTGAGGTTAAATTAGACATTTCAGATATTTAAGTTAGGGACAAATTGGTGATCACATTAAAAGATAAATGTTATATAAGTTAGGGTTAATTTCAGTAAACCCCCCTATACTATCCAGATTAATCAACTAACCCCTTGTGTGTCCACTTTGTCTCATATACTATTCAATTTTATCAAATTGCCCCCTCACTTCTCAAAATGCCTAAACTACCCTCAATATTATCAGGGGGTTTAGTGAAATTAATAGTATAAGGGGGTTTAGTGAATTATTTTGGAAAAAATAATATATACTTTTTGCAAAAAAAAAAGAATTTCGAAAAAAAATCATATTTTGGAACATAATATATATTTTTCGCAAAAAATTATCTTTCAGAAAAAAAATCATATTTTGGAACATAATATATATTTTTTGAAAAAAAAATTCATATTTTGGAACATAATATATACTTTTTTGTTCTAAAATATTATTTTTCGAAAACAAAATTCATATTTTGGAACATAATATATACTTTTTTGTTCTAAAATATTATTTTTCGAAAACAAAATTCATATTTTGGAACATAATATATACTTTTTCGAAAAAAAAATAAAATTTTGGAAAAAAAATCATATTTTGGAACATAATATATATTTTTTTGCAAAAACGTTATTTTTCAGAAAAAAATCATATTTTGGAACATAATATATATTTTTTGCAAAATAAAAAATTTTCGAAATTTTTTTTCATATTTTGGAACATAATATATACTTTTTTGCGAAAAAAAAAAAATTTCGAAAAAAAAATCATATTTTGTCCAAAATATGAATTTTTTTTCGAAATTTTTTTTTTTTGCAAAAAGTATATATTATTTTTTCCGAAATAATTCACTAAACCCCTTTATACTATTAATTTCACTAAACCCCCTTATACTATTGAGGGTAGTTTAGGCATTTTTAGAAGTGATGGGACAATTTGATGAAATTGAATAGTATAGGGAGCAAAGTGGACACACAAGGGGTTAGTTGATTAATCTGTATAGTATAGGGGGTTTACTGAAATTAACCCTATAAGTTATTGGGTAAATACCACTGACACCCTCTCAAAGATACCTTAATCCCACACAGACCCCTCGATATTCACTATTCCCACTCAAACCCCCTCAAAATTGAATTTTATCCCACAAAGACCCCCTCCGTCTCCACGCCGTTAAACTGTGTCGTTAACCACCCTGTGAATTGTCTATTTTGCTCTTAAAATGATATAAAATGACATGCATATCCTTCTTCTTCTTCAATTTGGGCATCTCAAAACCATAACCCTAATTTATATATATATAGAGATTGGAAGTGAAAAATTGGGAGAGAGATTGAAGATGGAGATTATATATTTTGCATACCCATATATACATATATATATATATAGCTGCTATATATATACCCGTATATACCCGTATATATATATATACCCGTATATATATGTGTGTGTATATATATATATGTATAGATCTATATATATATATGTGTGTCCCTCAATGTGTTTTTAATATTTTTTTAATTTTATATTTATTTTCGAATTTAGTATTTTTTTTGAAATTTAATATATATATATATATTTTCAATTTTATATTTCTTTTCAAATTTTATAATTTTTTATGTTTTTTTCGAATTTTATAATTATTTTCGAAATTTAATATATATTTTTAAATTTTTATGTTTTTTGCGATTTTTATATTTATTTTTGAAATTTAATATGTTTTTTTGAAATTTTTTTTTCGAAATTTATATATATTTAATATTATATTTATTTTCGAATTTATAATATTTTTCAAATTTTAAAATATATTTTTTTGAATTTTATATATATTTTGAAAATTTAATACAATTTTTTTTGAATTTTAAATATTTCTTTCAAATTTTATATATTATTTTTGAACTTTATAATTTAGGTATGTTTATTCAAATTTAAATATTTTTTTGAATCTATATATTTTTCCCCTTTTTATATATTTTTTTTCTAAATTTTTATATATTTTCATATTTTAATATAATTTTTCAAAATTTTATATTGTTTTTGCATTTTCAGATTTTATATAATTTTTTTGAATTTTATATATTATTTTTGAAATTTATAAATTATATATATTTATATATTTTTGTAATATATATATATTTTCGTAATATATATATATATATATATATATATTTTGGGCATATGAGTAATTTCATACTTTATATATTACCCTAATGTAATAAGTGAAACCTTAGGGGGTGCTACTGCAATTTATCCTTTTTTAAAATATATATCGAAGGGAAAATTAGTAATTTCACAATAAAAATGTCAATAAATCTAACGGTCGTCTGTTAGAGGGGTCTGTGTGGGAATACTCAATATCGAGGGGGTCCGTGTGAGATTATGGTCTCTTTGAGGGGTGTCGGTGGAAATAACCCTAAGTTATTTTAGTCACTCCGAGGGTAAATTAGACAATTTATATAATAGTTAGAGTAAGTGGGACAAAAATTAAATTCAAGGCGGTAAGGGGTGTAACTAGGATATTTGAACTTTGAGGAAGTCTTTGTGAGAATATGCAAACTTCAAGGGATGTTTGTGAAAATAACCCTAGAATATATCTGTCTATCATAGAAATAGAAAGTGAGTTTTCTTACACTGAATTTGAATGACAAAACATCTATACCTCTATATATATATTTAATATTTATTACTAATATATATGTATATATATAATGTAATTTACACAAAAATTTTGTTTTTTCAGAATTTAATCACAAAATCTCCTAAGATTAACTAAACTCTCTGACATTTCAGATTTGAATCAAATACCCCCATCCCAAAAGCAACCGATTTTTATTTCAAAATAACTTAAATGCCCATGACATAAAATTATCCTTTATGGGTAATTTGCACCAAAACCCCCTGTGTTTCAAAATTTAATCAAATAAACCTTGGGATTCAAGGCGGATTTTTTTTTCGTTTAAAAAAAAATTTAAAACAAAAAAATTGAAAAAAAACAATTCGGCCAACACATAAACCTTTTCTGCACCCAACACATTAGTGCACTTTATTGGGTCATCTATGGAAATTGACGTGATGGATTATTGGGATCCATAAATTCATTATTATGAAGTAGATGGGTGAATACACACACACTAATAACATACATACGTGTGTCTTGTAATGTGAATTTTCATCCATTATTTAAAGTTTTCAAAAAGGGAAAGAAAAGGTAATTAACGAGTCAAAGAAGAGACTATGTGGCGGCTCAGGGACATGCTTGGTTGATAGGTCAGTGGGTCTTTTAACAACAAAATCCTTTGTTCCTATATGGGTTTATATGCATATTTGTATACGAATAGCTACATATATATTTTAGGTGCTAGTTAATGTGCAATGAATTGGAAAAGGTTATTTAAATAAAGTTATAAAAATAATAATCTACTTATAGAAATCATGTTAATAATAAAATAATAATTATAGTAATAATTATTGTAAAGTATTACAATTTGTTCATGTTTTAGGACAAAATATAGTGATCGAGTATAAAATGTGAAAGAGTTAATAAATCCTCTCGCACGTCATATAAATAGTGTTTATTTGTTTGGTATTATTATTACTTTATTTTGGAATGGAGGAAACCATGATGGGCTGATTATTAACGCAGTCTCATCTGTAACATGACATGGAGTTCGGGTATGTGTTTATGGTTCGGCATGAGTTGGTTGCCTATGTACTTGTGGTTTAGTTATTGTATCACCTTTATTGGTTTGCCTATTGTTTTGTGATTTAATTAATGTTGCACTTATATGTTTTTGTCTATTGATTTGTGACTTAATTATAGTTGCGCTTTATTTGTTTTGCCTATTTATTTATTTATTTTTGGAGGATGTTTATTTAGGAGTGGTATTTAAAGTTATAGAAATTATAATTTTTACTCTTATACTTTGGTTAGGTAGATGACGGGATTATGGATACTCTGTGTGGGATCATGTAGAGTCTACTTTGCTCATGGGTCTGACCCACCATTGTTAACATTTCAGGTTTTCGGCAGTTCCAGCCACAAGGTTGAGGGTTCATCTCGTTTCTTCTTGAGTTATTCAGCTTTTCGATTTGCTTCAGTGTAGGGACTCTATATTAGTATTTTCTTTCGGATTTGTTTTCATTTATGTTTAGGGATCCATAGATATGGATTCCCGAGTTGTACCATTTGGGAAATTTGGATTTCTTAATTTATCTATTCAAGAGAATTAAAATTTTGAAACTCATTTATTTATTCATTATGTCTTTTGATTTCGTGTTTGTTTATTATCGGTTGTTGATGCGCCCTAGTTTTCGGTGTAGGCCTGCCCAACCTATGCATGAAAATTAGGGGGTATCAGAGTTGGTATTAGAGCACCCCAGGTTCAAGTGTCCTAGGGATGTTTTTGCTAGGTTTTCCGCATTACGTATTATGATATTAATAGAGCCTAAATTTAGGACCCGTTGTACTCTTTTAAGTTCAGTGTTGTGGTATTAACGACTCGTATTTTCATTTTTTCAGTATGCCGCCTCGTAGGAGAAACAATGTGAATCAGGGTCAGGGCAATGCTCATGATGGCAATGTCGAACTTCCTCATAACCTCGCTACTATTATTGCTCAGGCTGTAGCAACAGGGCTGGTGACCGTACTTCAACAGCTTCATTCGTCGCCGCCTCCTCAGCAGGCTCCCGCTGTGGAGCAGGCAGTATAGCCTATCACATGGGAGAACATTTGAAACACTTCCACTAAGGGACACCCACAAGAGTTTTTGGGGTATACTGATGTGAAAGTAGCTCACCAGTGGCAGAAGGATATTGAGTGTCATCTCCGTATGGTTGAGTGTACAGAGGTCCAAAAACAGATGCTTGCCACTTTCAAGATGGTTGGTGATGCTTTGCAGTGGTGGGAGTCAGTTAGCACTTCAAAGGAGAGGGCCACATTGACTTATGCCCAGTTCTAGGCTCGCTTTGACGAGAAGTACTTCATTTTTGTAGTAAGGGAAACTAAGAAAATGGAGTTTCTTGATCTACAACAGGGAGATAGGACTATAACGGAGTATGAGCAGGAGTTCACTAGTTTATCATTGTCTGCACCTGAGGAGGTGAACACATAAGAGAAAATGAAGAATTATTTTGTGCATGGTTTGGCATGGCGCATTCGTTTACACCACTTATGCTTAGGTGGTGGATGTAGCATTACAACATTGTCAGATCAAGAGGGACTACCAGAAAACTAAGGGGGAGAAACACAGTAAAAAGGACTCCACTAGTCAAACAGTGGAGAAGGGAAATGTCATAGTAATAGACGCAGCGAGATGGGCAGATTCCAGGGGTATTAACCTTGGAAGAAGCCTAAGGGTGACACAGATGCTAGTAAGGAGATATCTTCTCATCAGGGACATCATGGTGGAACACCTCAGGCTGGACAGGGTCAACAGTAGGGAAATTATCAGAGAAGATTTCCAGGTTCTTTTAAGGGACATTGTTATGGTTGTGAAGAGTATGAGCACTTTGCTAAGAGGTGTCCCAAGGCTACTCAGGGTCAACAGGGCTATTAGGGTCAACAGGTTTAGCAAGGACAGAGACAACCACCACCATTGCCGACACCACAGATTCCACGTATTTAGGGCCCTATGTACCCAACTTTACCAGCACTCCCACCACCATAGGGGCAACCATAGTAACAGTTGTATTATGGTAGGGTGTACAACGTCATGCTTTATGATCCTCGGGCGCCTTAGGCTATTGATGGTATGTTTCCTATTTATGGTAGACTCGATTGAGTTCTTTTTGAAACTGGTGCATTACATTCTTTTATGTCACAGTCGTTTGTTATTTTATCTGGATTATCGACTCAGCCTAGTAGTCGGCCCTCAGTATTTTTACTCCCTTAGGTGTTAATGCAATTTTATGGGAGAGTTGGGGACAAGTTCCTATTGATATTGACAGGCTTAGATTTTAGCTAATTTGTTAGTACTTGATATGCACTCTTATGATGTGATACTTGGGATGGACTAGTTATCTCACTACCATGCTCAGTTGGACTGTCATGGTAAGACGATAGTCTTTGCGATACCGGGTCAAGAGATGTACTTGATTGCTATGCCTCATCCACAGGAAGGGTCTAGTACGCATTTATTTTCTATTGATACAGAGACCCAGGAGGAGATCACTGTATCTATGGATAGTATTCCTGTAGTGCATGATTTTCAGGAGATTTTTCAGGAAATTCTAGGATTACTACTGAGTCGTGAGATTGACTTTGTTATTGACTTAGCTCCAGGCACCAGGCCTATTGCTAAGGCACCATACAGGATGGCACCGATGGAGATGTGGGAGTTGAAGGATAAGATTTAGCAGCTTTTTAGCCAGAGTTTTATTTGCAGGAGTACTTTACCTTGGGGAGCACCAGTGTTGTTTTTAAAGAAGAAGGATGGTTCTTTTCGCCTTTGTATTAATTATAGGGAGCTAAATAAGGTCACGGTTTGCAACAAGTATCCGTTGCCTAGGATTGATGATTTATTTGATCAGTTGAGGGGAATCACCTATTTCTCGAAGATAGATTTGAGGTTTGGTTGTCATCAACTTCGTGTCAAGGAGTAGGATGTGCCCAAGACAACATTTCTCACCAAATATGGTTCATATGAGTTTCGCGTTATGCCTTTTGGGTTGACCAACACTCCAGCTGTCTTTATGGATCTAATGAATAGAGTATTCATGCCATTTTTAGATAAATTTGTCATTCTGTTCATTGATGACATCTTGGTTTATTCTAGAACTGAGGAAAAGCATGCCAGACATCTATAGACAGTGTTAAAGACCCTTAGAGAGCACCAGCTGTATGCAAAGTTTGAGAAGTGTGGTTTTTGGCACAGAGAGGCAAAGTTTTTAGACCATGTAGTGTCAGAGAAGGGGATATCAGTGGACCCAGTGAAGGTATTAACGGTTCTGGAGTGGGGACAACCTACCTCACCTTCAGAGGTTTGTAGTGTTTTGGGATTGACAGGTTATTATCATAGATTCATTTAGGGTTTCTCTAAGATCATCGGTCCGCTCACTAACTTGACTAGGAAGGGTGTACCATTTGTTTGGGATGATCACTATTAGACAACTTTTGATGAACTGTAATAGGTGCCAAATATTATACATTTTAAGCCCCTATCTTGCTATTGTTACGTATTTTCATTCCGTTATTTGGTATTTTATGCCGTTTTTGTGTTTAAACGTATTTCAGGAGCTTAATGAAGAAAAATAGCTAAATTTTGTGAATTAACCAAAGACATGTTCATTCTATTCAAGAGGAGAACAAAAAGAGATGTTTTCAAGAGAAAAGTGGCTCCCGGAGGGTAAAAACATCATTTTCGGAGCTGCAACTTCAAGAATCATACCAATGGAGTTGAGAGGGTTCAAACGGAGCAAAAATCAAGAAAAATGGTTTCCAAGGGTTTTGCTACACTCCACTTACGGACCCAATATCTAAAAGTGGCTAGAAAGTGCCATTTCTATGCCCCATCTACACTCGGCACGTAGCTCCCTATGCGCGGCGCATAGGAATAGTGTTTTCAGCATAATTTTTTAGTCAATTTTGGGAGCCCATATCTCAGTCAAAACAGGTCCAAATGGGGTAATTCTTGAGCCTAACATCAAGATCTTGAACTCATAGTTCCAAAACACTATTACACGCCTCCATCCAATATGTGTAGCTCCATATATGATCAAAACAGTGAGGGGTGTCCTGCAGAAAAAGTTGGAAATTCATATTCGGGCCAAAATCCTAGTTTGACCCGGATTGATCCGAATTGACCCAGATGACTTTGTATACAACTCCAACACTTGTATGCACATTTTCTAGACATATTATACATTATAGTAAAGGGTTTGACTCTGTTTGAAAGGAAATCATACCAAAGGGGTACCCTATTCTCAATAAGTCTAACACAAGTTAGGGTTTCCCTCAACTTTGCCTATATATACCAAGGTCTGCTACAGATCTAAAGGAATTCTCTCCACATAATTTTGGAACTTATTTTTACCCAATTTTTAGATTCATATAATAAAAAGGGAGGAACAATTCAAGACCTAGAGATCCGGAGAAGAAGATCAAGGAGGGCATTTCTACATCAACGATGCAGTCACCTTCTACCATGAGTAACTAATTCGATATCTAGGGTTTTCTAAAAAAACCCTAGCCAAGTAATGTAGCTTTTAATATTTTTTTTCAATTGTAATGAAGGGGAAGCTGAGACTATACAATGATGATTATTGTAGATGAGTGAACGGTTTTATTCTTGACACAAGTTTGTATATTTATTCAGAAATTCTTGTATTGGATTGAATGAATATACTTTCTTACACAATCATGATTATTCTAAACAAATTATGATTTTCTACAATAATGGTTCTTAACATTTGAGACCCTAGGTTTACACAGGCCATGCCTCGACGAGGTATCATAGACATACTTTAGTTTAATTTCATGTTTTAGGAGTAGATTAAAGTAACGTAAATAGAATGCACTAGATATACTCTGTCTAGAGATGGGTTGTAGAGAACTCAGTTGACGGTATCCTTTCTGGAATGTATTCGACTATTTGCGGTACATTCTAATTCATGGGAATATATCGCACTTCTTACAATTGAGAAAATTGAAACTTATATTATGAGGTTAGTGGTGGAGTGATGAAAACCCAAGTTTTATCTCTCTTTTGAATCACAACTATAATTTAAATTCCGTTTTAGTTAATTTTAGTTTAAATTCTCAAATTCAAATCAAACACTTTTTCAGACCATAATTCAATATTTTTGAATTGTTGAAGTGAATAACCAAGTCCTTGTGGGTTCAACATTCCCTATCACAAGACGTTTTATATTATAATTGACTCATGCGCTTGAGGGTAGGTAAAACCTAGACCGTCTTAAGGGTGTGTTTTTAACACATATTTTTAGTCACCTCGATGGGACATCAAGTTTTTGGCGTCGTTGTTAGGGACTAACGGATATTCTGAAATTTAGTAATTTAGTATACTTGAATTGTTTGTATTGTATCTAAAGTTGGATTGTGTGTTTTTGCGAGGTACACTAAAAAGCGCGAAGGGAATCGGATGAGCAGTGACTATTGCATCGTTGGACCAATTATGAGTTCTAGTGTAGCTTAATTTTACGCATAATCTTAGCTTTATTTTCTGTTCATAGTTTTTTTTTTTGCAGTTTTTGTGTAAACTGTCAGAAAGTCCAATTTTCGCAAAAGAGAAGAGGATTTTGAGTGTAAAAGTGCCGTTGAACAAAACTCACTCTTTTAGAGTGAGCCCAGCTGAGTTTAGGCCGAAATACGTCGTTTAGGACCTTAAAACCACGATTTTGTGATTGTAAAAAAAAAAGATGTACAATGGTTATACCAATTCGGTGAGTACTCCATATTATAATTCATACAACCTGAATTGGAGAAATCATCCCAATTTCCAATAGCAACAATCAGGTATGGGAAATTCATATCGAAGCTTCAATGAGGATCCACGATATTTTGATCACGAATTAGGGTATCGACCATATTGTCAAAATTATTATCCTCAACCATCTAATCAATTCTATTTTGATGACTCAGATGCATATTTGGGTCCAGAGCCATTGTATTTTGCAGATAAATTCAATGCATCTTTGAGAGCAATCATAGCCAACCTCCGATGTACTGAGATCGTCTCCCGTAGAAACGATTCATACTTTCCAAACACTGAAAATCCTCAATCAAGTCTCGATAGAAGTCAACAACCATTCAGTACTCCGGAGCCATTATCTTTTGCAGAACACCTCTTAGCTAAATTGAGTGAAATTAGAGCAATGACAACCACCTATCCGGAGTCATTGTCTTCTGAAGAAAAATTCTTAGCATCTTTGGGCAAAATCAAGACCCCTAGAAATTGTGAGGAGATCACATATAATTGAGACAATTCATACTTTTCAATTGAAGATGAGGAAGACGGGTACAGTGAAAAAGAGAAAAGTTTTGAAACTGAGAATGACATATCACACGATGAGTGTGCAAAAACCATTCTTTTTCCACAAGAGCCAAAAGAGACACCATATGAACCTAAATCAATATTCACCCATTGTGTCGAGAGGCCGTGTCTTGAAGATAAACAATGAGGGGATGAGTACTATGTAATTGAAGGGATTGATGAGGTGGTGAATGATCCATTACCTTATTCGGTGATAGAAGAATTGTTGGACATAAGTACTAAACATGGGATGAAGGTAGAGCATGACAGAGGAGAGAAGGTATGTGATGATTATTATATGCTTGATGTCTTGCTCGTTGCTAAGTGTTCACAATGGACACCAGAGACTGATTTACTTCCCACACTTGCTTCGCCATGTGGTGGAAGTGTCGAAGAGAGGAAGGGTGTTGGATAACCCTTTGCGGAACGTCAAGCCAAAGACGTTAAACATTTGTCCTAGGCTGTGAAAGTTAGTTTCTAGCCTAGGTTTGTAGAATGGTAGGTCATTTAATTTTTGCAATTTCAATTTATTGGATTGTAGGACCTTAAGGCCAAATCATTATTTATATTTATTATTAAAAAAAAAAATCTCATTCCTTGTGCTTTTTTGAATATTTCTACAGGTAGCTTGATTCAAGTTTGGGGGGAAGGACACACATGAAGAATTGAAATTTCGGAACTGCGCTTCAAGGGTAACTATATTCTTTCTCATGAGTATGATGGTGAACCATGATGACATGGTTTAAATTAAGTTTTGGGGGAAGAAATAGTTGGTTGTATAGTTGGTATAGGGAATATTGAAAAAAAATTGAAAATTTTGAAATTTGGAAATTTTTTGAATGAAATTCTTTGTTTTCACACATGATTGCTTTGCATTACAAGTTGATTGAGTTTGTGTATATGATGCATGAGTAATATATTTTGTGATATTCCTATTTATAAGAGTCATGATTAGATCGAGCTGAGTGAGGTGATGTGGTTTTACATGGGTGAGTGGATTAGTAAAATTAAAACAAAAAAGGACGATTTTGACCTATAAGCACAAACACACATTCACTATGGGAAAAACAGTTATACTTTAACTATGTAGTTGAAAAATTAATTTTGCCACAATAGAAGGGGAGATGTTCTGGTTGAAATGGAGAAAGTTGAAAATTATTTTGAGAAATAAAATGCAAAAAATAGTTCTTCGATCTGACTAACCGGACATTGGTATCACCAATATCAATGTCCGCATAAAAATGGGAGAAAATTAATGAGCATAAATCCCAATTAAGAAGCTAAGGCCTAGTTGGGTGGGATTAAAAATCCTCGCTGGAAAGTTCGGAGCTTAGAAAGACAAAAAATGATGAAAAGTGGAATGATAGAAGGAACAATTTTTTTTAAAAAAATGGCAAAGTTTGATCAATGAAGTAGAAAAAGAAATATTGAAATACTATAGAAAAATGTTCACAAAACACATAGGGTTTTCTGGATTGGGAGTAGAAAGTAACAAAATCTTTTACTTTAGTGGAAACCATTCATGACACAAAGCTCGGGATAATTATTGTTCGGTAGTGAGTGGAAGTATTTGTATCTATATTATCTTATACATTGTATCATGACTTGATTGATGAGTATGTGAATGCATGAATGCATGATTACAAAGAATGGAGAAGTTATGGGTAGTATATTCACCCCTCACGAGACTTCACTCGTCCACTTAGTGTTGCCGAAGGGTTTAAAAGGCTTGTTACATGTGCTAAGTGTAATCGTCGACCCTCATGAAAGAAAGGGAGTAATGTAGATTAATGTAGGTTATTTAGAATAAAAATCATCACAAGGAAGGTTTTCCTGACTTCATTGCTAAGGGACTAGCAATATGTAAGTTTGGGGGTGTGATAGGTGCCATATATTGTACATTTTAGGCCCCCATCTTGCTATTGTTACGTCTTTTCATTCCGTTATTTGGTATTTTTATGTCATTTGTGTGTTTAAGCATGTTTCAGGAGCTTAATGATGAAAAAGAGTTAACTTTGATGAATTAACCAAAGACATATTCATTTCTATTCAAGAGGAGAACAAAAGAAGTGTTTTAAAGAGAAAAATGTCTCCCAGAGGGCGAAAACGTCATTTTTCAAAGCCGCAACTTCAAGAATCATACTAATGGAGTCGAGAGGGTTTAAACGGAGCAAATATCAAGAAATATGGTTTCCAAGGGTTTTTCTACGCTCCATCTACAGACCCAGTAGCTAAAAGTGGCTAGAATATGCCATTTCTATGCCCCATCTACGATCGACGCGTAGGAACAGTGTTTTCAACACAAATTTTCAGTCAACTTAGAGAGCCTATATCTCGGTCAAAATAGGTCCAAATGGGGTGGTTCTTAAGCCTAACATTAAAATCTTGAACTCAGATTTCGAAAAAGATATTACACGCCTCCATCCAATGTGTGTAGCTCCATATATGATCAAAAGAGTGAGAGGTGTCCTGTAGAAAAAGCTGGAAATTTCATATTCGGGCCAAAATTTTAGTTTGACTTGGATTGATCCGAATTGACCCGGATGACTAAGTATTCAACTCCAACACCTATATGCATGTTTTTAGACATATTATACATTATATTGAAGGGTTTTGACTCAGTTTGGAAGGAAATCATACCAAAGGGGAATCATATTCTCAATAAGTCTAACACAAGTTAGGGTTTTCCTCAACTTTGCCAATATATACTAAGGTATGCTACAGATCTAAGGGACTTATCTCCACATAATTTTGGGACTTCTTTCTATCTAATTTTCAAATCTTTCGTTTTAGATTCATATCATAAAAAGGGAGGAGCCATTCAAGACCTAAAGATCCGAAGAAGAAGATCATGGAGGGCATTTCTACATCAACGATGCAATTACCTTCTACCATGAACAACTAATTCGGTATCTAGTGTTTTATAGCAAAACCCTAGCCAACTAATGTAGCTTTTAATATTTTTTTTTAATTGTAATGAAGGGGAAGCTGAGACTATACAATGATGATTATTGTAGATGAGTGAACGGTTTTATTCTTGACTCAAGTTTGTATATTTATTTAGAAATTCTTGTCTTAGATTAAATGAATATACTTTCTTACACAATCATGATTATTCTAAACAAATTATGATTTTCTACAATAATGGTTCTTAACACTTGAGACCCTAGGTTTACACAGGCCATGCCTCGGGGAGGTATCATAGACATGTTTTAGTTTAATTTCATATTTTAGGAGTATATTAAAGTAATGTAAATAGCATGCACTAGATACACTCTGTCCGGAGATGGGTTGTAGCGAACTCAGTCGACGGTATCCGTTTTGGGAATGCATTCGACTATTTGTGATACATTCTGATTCATGTGAATAGATCACCCTTCTTATAATTGAGCAAATTGAAAGTTATATTATGAGGTTAGTGGTGGAGCGATGAAAGCCCTAATTTTCTCTCTCTTTTGATCACAACTATAATTTAAATTATGTTTTAGTTAATTTTAGTTTAAATTCTCAAAATCAAATCAAACACTTTTTCAAACCATAATTCAATATTTTTTAACTGCTGAAGTAAATAATCAAGTCCTTGTGGGTTCAATTTTCCCTATCATAAGTCATTTTATATTACAATTGACTTGTGTGCTTGCGGGTAGGTAAAACCTAAACCGTCTTAAGGGTGTGTTTTTGACACATATTTTTAGCCACCCCGACGGGACATCAAACTAAAGACTAAGTTGACATCTGCACCTGTTCTAGCCACTCTACAAAATGGGGTTGGGTATCTTGTCTACACCAATGCGTCATTGCAGGGTCTAGGTTGTGTGTTGATGTAGGAGGAGAGACCAGTATCTTATGGTTCACGTAAGCTCAAGCCACATGATCTTAATTACCCTACCCATGATTTGGAGTAACCAGCGGTGGTTTTTGCATTGAGGATTTAGAGACATTACCTCTTGGGTGAAACTTTCAAATCATTCAGTGATCACAAGTGTTTGCAGTATCTGTTTACGCAGAGGGAGTTAAATATGAGGCAGCGCAGATGGCTGAAATTTGTGAAAGACTATCACTTCTCCATTCAGTATCATCCAGGGAAGGCTAATGTAGTGGCAGACACCTTCAGTCATCGACCCTATGCTAGTCTTTCAACCTTGTTCGAGATTGAGTGGAATGCACTGAGGTCAGTTGATGAGTTAGTTGACGCTTTTGCGGCATGTGTTGTGGTGACGCCTGCTATCATTCGAAGGGTAGTTGAGGCCCAACAGGTAGACCAATAGTGTATGGATAGAGTTGCTGAGTTGGCTTTAGAAGAGATTCCATTTTAATCAGTTGGTTCAGATGGGGGCTTGAGGTACAAGAGTCAATTAGTTGTTCCTCCTATTGATGACTTGAGGAGAGATTTGATGAGAGAGGCTCATAACTCTCCATTTGCAGTGCATCCTAGAAGGGATAAGATGTACCAAGACATGAAACACCAGTTTTTGTGGGATGGTATTAAAATAGACACAACCATTTTTGTCTCCAAGTGTAGTACTTGCCAAATGGTTAAAATCAATCACCAAAAATCACCAGGAGCATCGCAGTCACTTCCGGTGCCTGAGTGGAAATAGGAGAGTATTTTTATGGATTTTATTGAGGGGTTACTTACCTCACATCGGAACCATAACTCCATTCGGGTGATAGTTGATAGACTTACAAAGTCTGCTCATTTTCTACATGTTCGCTCATATTATACTTTGGAGCAATTGGCGAAGTTTTACATTGTAGAGTTAATGAAACTTTATGGGATCCCATTATCTATTATATCGGATAGAGATCCAAACTTTGTATCTGGGTTTTAGCTTTCAGCTGGCTTTGGGTAGATAGTTGCGCCTTAGTATAACTTATCATACACAGACAGATGGTTAGACTGAGAGGGTTAACCATATTTTGGAGGATATGCTTCGAGCTTGTGTCCTTGATTTCAAAGGCAATTGGGAGTTCTATTTACCACTTTCAGAGTTTGCCTATAATAATATTTATCAAAAGACTATTGGTATGACACCATTTAAGGAATTGTACGGTCGACCTTGTAGATCTCTGGTGTGTTGGCTTGAGGTTGGAAATAGCATATTATTTGGCCCTGAGTGTTAACTACAAACTGCTCTAAAAGCTTAAGCTGTTAAAGATGGTGTAACTTAAATATTTTATATCCTTCAACACGCCCCCTCACGTGTGGCCTTCAAGTCCAACACGTGGAACAACAATTTCAACAAAGGGTGGCGGTGAGGTTTGAACACGAGACCTTTGACTCTGAGACCATGTTAACTACCAACTACTCCAAAAGCTTAAGTTGTTAGAGAGGGTGTATCTTAAATGTTTTATATCCTTCAACACTGAGTTCATCAAGGACACATCAGAAAAGATTCCTCTTATTCGGGACCGTATGAGGAGTGCCCAGAGTAGGCAGAAGAGTTATGCCGATCGGCGGACTCGAGCTTTGGAGTTCAGAGTGGGGGATCAGGTTTTACTCAAGGTGTCTCCCAGGAAGGGAGTAATGCGGTTCGAAAAGAAGGGAAAATTCTCACCTCATTTTGTGGGTCCTTTTATGACTATTAACAGGATTGGACCGGTGGCGTATCGTTTAGCACTACCAGATCATATGCACAGGATTCATAATGTATTCCATGTTTCAATATTGCAAAAATTCTTACGAGATGAGGATGTGTATCAACATATTGATGTAAGAGAGATCGAGCTGGAGCAGGATATGACTTATGTGGAGCAACCTCACCGCATTATCGATTAAAAGGAGCATGTACTTCGTAAGAAGATCATTCCTCTTGTGCGAGTTCAGTGGAGTCATCAAATTGAGGCATAGTCCACTTGAAAAAGGGATGATGAAATTCGGGTAGAGTATTAAGAGCTATTTAGTTCAAGTATGTGGTGAATTCCGGGGACGAAATTCCTTTGTTAGGGGGGGGGGGGGGGGAATGTAATACCCCTATTATTATTTTTATTAAAATACATTTGTTAAAGGTAAATTAGGTAGTTGGGCTTATAAGTCCAATGGACTAATGTTTAAGTACTAGTGGGCTTTTATTTATTTTAGGCCCATTGGAAATATTTTATTTTTATTATTAAATTTATATATATATATGTATATATATATATAATAAAACAAACCCTAATAGACTTCTACTACCTATTTCAATCAACCGAGGAATAGAGAGAAGGGATAGAGAGAGAGTCGCGTAGGAGGGAGAGGAAGCAAGTACTGTTTTGCCATTCATGACACTAAGATCAAGTAAGTAGAATGTTCTTCTCTTCCCCTTTGAACTCGTAATCTTATCATCTATGGGATGTAGTTTCACTTAAACTCGTATGTATATATTTATATCCAAACTGTGATTCAAAGACTCGTACATGTATGATTTATGTTATTATATTTATATGTTATGGGTGTTGATATGCTTATGCTACTTTTTCTTGTTCCGCTGTAGTAATTTCTCGTATAGCATAAACCTTTTCTGCACCTAACACATTAGTGCACTTTATTGGGTCATCTATGGAAATTGACGTGATGGATTATTGGAATCCATAAATTCAATATTATGAAGTAGATGGGTGAATATATATATATATATAGACACACACACACACTAATAGCATACATATGTGTGTCTTGTAATGTGAATTTTGATCCATTATTTAAAGTTTTCAAAAAGGGAAAGAAAAGGTAATTAACGAGTTAAAGAAGAAAGTATGTGGCGGCTCAGGGACATGTTTGGTTGATAGGTCAGTGGGTTTTAACAACAGAATCCTTTGTGCCTATATGGGTTTATATGCATATTTGTATATGAATAGGTACATATATATTTTAGGTGTTAGTTAAGGTGCAATGAGTTGGAAAAGGTTATTTAAATAAAGTTATAAAAATAATAATCTACCTATAGAAATCATGTTAATAATAAAATAATAATTATAGTAATAATTATTATAAAGTATTACAATTTGTTCATGTTTTAGGATAAAATATAGTGATCGAGTATAAAATGTGAAAGAGTTAATAAATCCTCTCGCACGCCATATAAGTAGTGTTTATTTGTTTAGTATTATTATTACTTTATTTTGGAATGGAGGAAACCACGATGGGTTGATTATTAATGCAGTCTCATCTGTAACATGACATGGAGTTCGGGTACGTGTTTATTGTTCAGCATGAGTTAGTTGCCTATGTACTTGTGGTTTAGTTATTGTATCACCTTTATTGGTTTGCCTATTGTTTTGTGATTTAATTAATGTTGCACTTATATGTTTTTGTCTATTGATTTGTGACTTAATTATAGTTGCGCTTTATTTGTTTTGCCTATTTATTTATTTATTTTTGGAGGATGTTTATTTAGGAGTGGTATTTAAAGTTATAGAAATTATAATTTTTACTCTTATACTTTAGTTAGGTAGATGACGGGATTATGGATACTCTATGTGGGATCATGTAGAGTCTATTTTGCTCGTGGGTCTGACCTACCATTGTTAACATTTTAGGTTTTCGGCAGTTCCAGCCACCAGGTTAAGGGTTCATCTCGTTTCTTTTTGAGTTATTCAGCTTTTCGCCTTGCTTCAGTGTAGGGACTCTATATTAGTATTTTCTTTCGGACTTGTTTTCATTTATGTTTGGGGATCCATAGATATGGATTCCCGAGTTGTACCCTTTGGGGAATTTGGATTTCTTAATTTATTTATTCAAGAGAATTAAACTTTTGAGACTCATTTATTTATTCATTATGTCTTTTGATTCCGTGTTTGTTTATTATTGGTTGTTGATGCGCCCTAGTTTTCTGTGTAGGCCGGGCTAACCTATGCATGAAAGTTAGGGGGTATCACTGATAATATTTTGTTAGCTCAAGAGGTGCTAAAAGGCTACCATAAATATGATGGTGATCCAATAGTAGCAATGAAGGTGGACTTAACCAAGGCTTTTGATACTTTGTCTTGGGAGTTTTTAGAGACTGCTCTAGTTACAGTCAAATTCCCAACTCATTTGATCAATGGTTACGGAGAAAAATGGTTTTAATAAAGATACCCACGCATAAGCCTATGCTTTCAGAATAAAAAAGTGGCTAGAAAGTGGAGTTTTACGCTTGAAGGTACACTTGGACCTACGCTTCAAGCGTAGTTGCGGCTATGATTTTTCTAAATTTTATTGCGATGTCCAAATTTGCCCGTGGTTGGTTTTATGATGTGTTCACGACTCATAGACATTATAGTGCGTGCTATATACATGACATACACCAGAGAAGAGGGTTTGACTTGGATAGGTGTGAAATTACGAGAAAGGGAAAACTTAGGGTTTGATTCATCATTGTCTATAAATACCAGGTCTACAACAAGATGAGGCACGTTTTTTTGTAAAATCTTTGCTAATTTTCTACAGCTTCATCTTCTTTAGAGATATATGGTGAGAGAATATTATTTAGTGAATAAATATACACAAATTCTCTCTTGTTATTGAGGTTCTCCAATTGTGCTTCCATATCGATAATTCTCATGCACAATTGGATGCTCTAGTTGCTGAAAAATCCAAACACCATCTATAGCAACATGGTAGCATTGATCCATTGAAGAACGGAGCCATCTGAGTGCAGAGATCGAAGCAGGAGGCTTCGTGGTTATTCGATATGTTGAGAAGCTGAGCCGTCAGAGTATAGAGATCGAAGCAAGAGCTTCGTAGATCGCGAGTGAATCTAGAATTTCAGACGTCGAGTGAAGAACAACAAATTACAAAGGTTGTAAGTTTTGTTTTCATGGAGTCTGTACAATTTCTCTGATTCATAGTGCATCGATACCCGAGTGTACCGTGGTTTTTTACTTGGAGTCTTTCCGAGGTTTTTCACGTAAAAATCTCTGTGTCTTCTCATGATTTAAATTTATGCACTTATATTCATATTTGCTTGATTGATCTATTTTGAGAATTGAATTGAGAATTAGGTTTTGTGACTGATTAAAATTGAATTTCCACTAAATAATTTTAATTGATCTTAAAATCAATAAATAACCTATTCACCCCCCCCTCTAGGCTGTTTTCACTATCGTCTAGGTAATTTCAATTGGTATCAGAGTGTGGTTGCCCCTTTTAGGTTAACTACCTAGGGTTAGATTCTGTACTTAGACGATGGAGATGCCTCGTGAAGGAGGTTCCATATCTAGGTCCCCTTTGTTTGATGGGTCGAATTACACATATTGGAAAGCAAGGATGAGATCATTTTTAAAATCTTTAGATGAGAGAGCATGGAATGCTGTAAAAGTATGATACTCACCTCTTACTGTGAAAGACGATGCAACCAATGAAGTGAAAGCAAAACCATCAAACGAGTGGACTGCTGCTGAGATGAATAGTTTGAATTAGAAGTCAAAAGCGTTGAATGTACTATACAATGTTGTTACTCCGAGTGAGTTTAAGAGGATTGCTATGTGCATAATTGCTAAGGAAGCTTGGGACATTCTCCAAGTTACACATGAAGGAACTTCAAAGTTAAAACAATTGAAACTTCAAATTCTAAATTCTCGATATGAGCAACTGAAGATGGAGGAGACTGAAGTCTATGCCGACTTTGAGACTATGTTAATTGATATCGTAACTGGTTGCCATAACCTAGGTGAGCTTATTCATGAGACTACCATAGTAAAGAAAATCCTTAGGTCTCTTCCTGAACGTTTTTTATCTAAGGTCACTGTCATCTCAGAGGTCATGAGTCTTAAAGAAATTAAAGTTGAAGAATTGGCTGGAAATTTAAAATCTTATGAGATGGAGATGTTTTAAAACCCCCCTAAGAAGGCTAGTGGCACAAAAGTGAAGAGCATAGCTTTCAAAACCACTAGGGAGGATCATGTTGAACCTAATGAAGAAAGTGAGTTGAGTCTGACTAATATAGCCATGTTTGCTAAGAGATTGAACAAATTTGTTAGGGCTAACAGAATGGCCAAAGATGAAAATTTGGGCATAAGTTGGGTGAGTCTAGAAGTAAAAATAAGACTCAAACTAGGAAGGACAAGTTTGATCCTAAAAAGAAGAAACCCCAATGTTTTGAATGTCAAGGATATGGTCACATAGCTGTAGAGTGTGCAAACACTTTGAAGAAATCCAAAGGATTAACTGTCAGTTGGGATGATGACTCTAACAATGGATCAGCTAGTGATGCGACAAACTCGGATGTAGGTGATGATTTTGGGAATTTCACTGTGTTCGCCTGCACAAAGTAAGAAGATTAGAGAAGTTGTTACAAGTTGGGCGATGTCTGAAGAAGAAGGTTCTGAGAGTGATGAAGGTTGTGATGACAGTCTTCAAGAGTCTTATGACAAATTACTTGATAAGACCTCACAACTTAACAAAAATCACATGAAACTGTTGATTAAGAGTCTTAACATGGATAAAGAATTACATTATTTAAAAGATGAATTAGTCAAAAGTTCTCAAACTCAAAATCTCCTACAGACTCAAAAGGCCAAGTTGGTTGAAGATTTGAAGAAATCTGAACTAGAAAAAACTCAGGCTTTGAAGTTAGTAGATGATCTCAATAAGGACGTGGTTGAGAAATTTACTCAGATTGAGAATTTGGTCAAAAAAGCTGAAAGATGCTAGATTAACTCTTTGTAAATGTTCTGAAGGAACCCTTAAGCTAGATGAGATGTTGAGTAAGGTAAAATCAGTAGGAAATATAAAGGGTTTGGGTTTTGTTGGAGTACTGCCGAATTCGAATGTTGTTGCAAAAACCACATTTGTAAAAGCCTCCCATATAGTGTCTAGTTCTTCACAAGGAAATTCAAATTGGGATCCTAGTGCTCAAGCCTATGTCAAAAGACCTATTGAAAACAAGCTCTTCAATTCAAATTGGGAGGTCGACTGATAGAGTTCAGAGGTTCGTTCCTGTATGTCACCATTGTGGTGTCAAAAGTCATATTCGACCTTAGTGTTTGAAGCTCAAAGGGAAGGTGTTGAAGTTAGTGAAGGAACAAAGAATCCAACAGGAAGATCGTGTTCAAGATCAAATTAAAATGTTAAATGAAGAAGTGAATAATTTGTCAAGACTGGCAAATGGAACTCCAAAGATGAAGAAGGCATGGATCAGAAAAGGTGAGCACACTGTTTTGTAGTTCATACTACCCTTAGAGCATGAAAGTCTACTTCTTGGTATCTGGATAGTGGATGTTCGAGGCATATGTCTGGAGATAAGTCATTTTTTGGATTTCTAGAGGAGTGTCATGGTCGGATAGTAAGGTTTGGTGATAGAAAGAAGTCGAAGGTAATAGGAAAATGTACGGTTATGATTCATGGTCTACCTAAACTAGAAGATGTGCTTTATGTAGAGGGTTTTAAAGCAAATTTGTTAAGCATAAGTCAGATATGTGATAACAATCATAAAGTCTATTTTTCTCCTGATAAGTGTTCGATCATTGACTCTTCTGGGAATTGCGTAATGGAAGGTATGCGTTCAATTGATAACTGCTATTGCATTGTTCCAACTTCTGAATTGTCATGCAATAGAGTTAAGCTTGATGAAGTTGAAATTTGGCATCAGCGGATGGGACATGTAAATTTTCGAGAATTAACAAAAATTACTAAGAGTGAAATTGTTAAAGGAGACTCTAAGCTTGGTTATGCAAAAGGGATTGTGTGGGGATCATGTCAGAAGGGTAAACAAGTCAGATGTCAGCATAAAAAGACAAATGTCATTGGTACTTCTAGACCTTTAGAGCTGTTGCATATTGATTTAATGGGTCCCACTAGGACTATGAGAAAAAGAGGAAAGAAGTATATTTTTGTCATGGTGGATGATTACTCAAGGTTTGCATGGATTCGATTTTTAAGTGAAAAGTCTGAAGCTTCTGAAAGTTTTAAGAGGATTTGTTTAATAATTCAGACTGAGAAGAATTGTTCCATTTCTAGAGTGAGAAGTGATCATGGAAAGGAGTTTGAAAATTCAGAAATTGAAGTGTTTTGTGATGAGAGAGGAATAAAACATGAATTTTCAGCACCAAAAACTCCACAATAAAATGGTGTTGTTAAGAGGAAGATTAAGGTTATTCAAGAAATGACGAATGTTATATTATATGGTAGGAATGCTCCTAGGTATTTTTGGACCGAGGCGGTGAACACAGCGTGTTACACCTTAAATATAGTTTATCTTAGGCCTGACACTTTAAAAACTCCCTACGAATTGTGGAATGGCAAGAAACCTAATGTGAAATATTTCAAGGTTTTTGGAGCAAAATGCTATATTCTTAGAGATCGGGAATCCATTAGGAAATTCGAGTCTAAGAGTGATGAAGGAATATTTATTAGGTATTCATTGACAAATCGGGCATATAGGGTTTTTAATCTTAGAACTCAAACGATGATGGAATCTGCCAATATAGTGGTTGATGACTCATGTGTTGATGAACATCCGACATTAGTTGAGGAGGAAGATAATGAACCGTTCTTTCAATTAGGAAATGATTCTTCTGATGTTGGTGAAGAGGACAATGTGGTTCATGATGGTAGTTCTAGTCCTATAGAATCGCATGATCAAACTTGTGATGCTCAAGCTACTCCTTCTAAAGAACCATCTGCAAGGGTAAAGTTGTACCATCCTTTGGATAATGTTATAGGATCTGTTCATTAGATGATGGTGACCCGCAGAAAGGCTAGGAATGAGGTTTCATATGCATGTTATACATCTTCCTTGGAACCTAAAAATGTCAAAGAAGCTCTTCAAGATAGTGAGTGGATAAATGCTATGCAAGAAGAACTTCAGCAGTTTGTTAAGAATGATGTGTGGTATCTTGTGCCTAGATGGAAAGAGATAAACGTGATTGGTACCAAATGGATTTTCAAGAATAAAAAGGATGAAAATGGTACAGTTGTTAGGGATAAGGCTAGGCTTGTTGCTCAAGGTTATACTCAGTTGGAGGGTATAGACTTTGATGAAACGTTTGCTTAATGGCAAAACTTGAATCTATTCGGATTTTATTTGCTATAGCATGTCATCTTGGTTTTAAGTTGAATCAGATGAATGTAAAGAGTGCATTTTTGAATGGCATTCTTCACGAGGAGGTATATGTGGAACAGCCAAAAGGATTTGAAGATCCTCATCGTCCTGGTCATGTGTATAAGCTGAAAAAGGCTCCGTATGGGCTAAAGCAAGCTCCTAGAGCTTGGCATGAAAGGTTGACCGACTACCTGTTTGGAACAGGTTTTATTCAAGGGAGAGTGAACAAAACACTATTTATTCAGAAAATTAAGAGTGATACAGTTGTTGCTCAAATATATGTTGATGATATTGTGTTTGGTTCCACTTCTGATAAACTTGCTTATTATTTTGGAGATCAAATGAAATATGAAATTGAGATGAGCATGATTGGTGAATTGAACTTCTTTCTAAGGTTTCAGGTTAGACAATTAAGTGATAGGATTTTCGTTTCTCAAACTTGTTATGCCTTGGAATTAGTAAAGAAGTTTGGTTTGGAAAAGGCTAAGGATGCTTGCACTCTTATGAGTACAAGTGTCAAGCTTAGCATAGATAATAAAGGCAAATATATCGATCCTACACTCTATAGGAGTATGATTGGGAGTTTGTTGTATTTGACTGCCAGTCGACCTGACATAGCTTTAGTGTTGGTTTGTGTGCACATTACCAGACAAGTCCTAAGGAGTCTCATATTACTGTTGTGAAAAGGATTATCAAATATGTTAAAGGGACAATGAATTATGGATTGTGGTATCTGTTAGGTACTAATACTGATATCGCATCTTTTTCTAATGTTGATTGGGCTGGTAATGTTGATGATAGAAAAAGTACCAGTAGAAGGTGTTTATATGTTTCAAATTGCTTAGTTGCTTGGCATAGCAAGAAGCAAAATTGTGTTTCTCTTTCCACTACTTAGACTGAGTATATAGCAGTTAGTAGTTGTTGTACTCAAGTTTTGTGGGTGTGTCAAATGTTGCAGGATTATGGTTTTCCTTAAGGCACGATGACTGTGTTATGTGATAACATGAGTGCAATAAATATTTCTAAAAATCTTGTTCAACACTCTAGGACAAAGCATATAGATATTCGACATCATTTCATTCGTAATCTTGTTGAAGATGGTATAGTGTCTCTAGAGTTTATATCCACATATTCTCAGTTGGCAGATATCTTTACAAAATCATTAGATTTTCAAAAGCATGTTAGTCTTAAGAAATTTATTGGTATGCTTTCTTTAAAATATATATCTTCTTATCTATCATTCTAGGAACATATTGCATTATTTTCCTAGAATTGGTAGGTAATCATGCATTTGTATTATATTTATTCATGCATGCATTTTATTTTAATAAAATTTTTTTATGGGAATGTTGAGCTTGACTAGAGTACAAAAGTTGTCATATTTTACTATATGTTCACATTTACTTGTCTAATTATGCATATGTGAAGTAGATGTATCAGCCTGACATGATTATTTTTTGTTACAAAACCTTAATCTTAGGTGCTTGTTGCTTCGTAGATGATTGTAATGACTGTTGAATCTGTTAATTTTTTTATTTAACCCGAAGTGGTATGAAGATTCATGAGCTATACTAGATTGGTTTATGCATGAAATATTTTTTAGCATGTGTATGAATGTAGTGGTAATGGTGAAATAAAAGGAAATGATATAATGATAAAACATAAAAATACAAAAAACAGTTCTTCAATCCAAAAACGAGAGATAACTGATGAGCATAAATCCCATGGAAGAAGATCGGACCCAGTTGGTTGGGACTAAAAATCCTCGCTGGAAAGTCTGGAGCTTAGAAAGATAAAAAGGGATCGGTGAAAAAGTTGAAAAGATGAAAAGGAGGAAATTGTGTGAAAAAAAAGAAAGTTTTTTTTTTAACTTCTAGTTTGGACTTGGATTGAATTATCATCACGGTTAGTGCGGATATTATCAGGTTTAGTATATATTGTTTTCATCTTACCTTAGTAATTGCACATGAGAATTTTCATATATATATATATTTGCAAAACTTGACTTGTGCATTTTTTAGTTTACAAGGTATGAGTACTGATTTTCTTCTATACTGCGTGTATAATGGTTGAGTTAGATATGAGAATATGATGTTAATGATTAGCTTGTTGTCTCTATTAGCTTATAGATTTATAAAATCAAAAATATTTTTATTATTATTATTCATGATATTTTGCATTCATGCATTAGTATTAGGGTCATGCATAGTAGAGATTTCTGTTAACTTGAGAATTTGGATATGATCTGATAGAGTTATGTATCTTGGTGTTTTATTTAAGTACTTCCTTGCATTTCTCTATCCTGTTGGTATTGCATATATTTTCTTTGCTTGTCATTTCAGTGACAAAAAGGGGGAGAAGTATTAATATAGGGGGAGTGATTGTTTGGTTAAGAGGGAGAAGTATTTGGCAATGGGGAGTTTATTCTCAGGGGGAGAATGATGATCATTATGTGTGCATTGTTGTTATGATTTTTTGATGATCATTATGTTGAATTTTATATATGTTTTCCACACTTGTGTTTAATGGTTTGTTTAGTGTTGTGGTTACAAGATTGATTGTTATGAAAGCAAGGTGACAGTTTATAGCTATGTTTTTTGGTGTGTGTTCATAAGTATAGATGTTATGTTGTTATTTATGAGTCTATATTGTAAAACATAGTTTTGTCTCAGAAATACCAAGAGGGAGATTGTAAGAACAATTTTGTGTATTGTTCATTTATGGCATGTTCTAGACAATAACCATGTTAGGTGTTAGATAGGTTGTTTTGGTTTTCAACGACGTCTACAAGTTTCGACAAAGGCATAATCAAGCATTGAAGTAGTGAAGAATACAGGTGAAATGAAAAAATGAGCGTATTGAGTAAATATGTCTCCCAGAGGGCAAAAATGACATTTTCCAAAGCTGTCACTTAAGCAAAAAGTATCGTGGATTCAGGAGGGTCGTTTTGGCAGAGTTGAGGAGAAAAATGGTTTTAACAAAAATACCTACACTTTCATAATAAAAAAGTGGCTAGAAAGTGGAGTTTTACGCTTGAAGGTGCGCTTTGACCTACACTTCAAGCGTAGCTATGGCTAGGATTTTTCTAAATTTTGCTACAATGTCCAAATTTGATCGTGGTTGGTTTTATGATATGTTCACGACTCATACACATTGTTGGCCTTGAAATTTATTCTCATACAATAAATCCTATTTTGATATTAACAAAACATTTAAAACGTGTTTAATACTAATGAATTATCGAGTTCAAGTGTTCAGTAAAAGACAGGTGAATGACTCGAATAAAAAGCTCGGAAAGATAGCTTGAATGAAAGCGAAAAGCCGAGAAATAAATTGAAGTGCGGAAACGGAATATCAATTATTCAACGGCAAAAGGCGAAAGTCGAAGACTCAAGACTCGGGGTAGAAAGGTCGGGGAGCGAGCAATGTAACAAGGTAATTTTATGTGTCGATATTATCTTATAAGCCCATGTCTAAAATGAACCGAACTAAAATGGAAAGAAAAATGATTTACCAAACTCAAGCGGAAAGAAAAATAATTTAAAAAAGTATTTTTCAAGTTATAGTCGACTAGAAGAATCCTTTGTATTTTCTAGTAGTCGACTAAAACAACCAGGAACATCATGTTTTTCATACATTTTGAAGTAGTTGACTAAAAGACCTTTGAGTCGACTAGACTACATCTTGTAGTCGACTAGAACTCAATCTAGTCGACTAGATGAGCCAATGTAGTCGACTAAAGCAATGAAGTAGTCGACTAAATGCTCCATAAATCCTGCAATTTTGACATAAACATTTTCCATGTTTTGTGCATCATGTTTAATGGATTTCAAACGGCTCTTGACTTCTCTAATTCAATACTCATTCTCAAAATCCTAAAGCATTGATATATATAGAATGAGATGTGTATATTATAAGATAAGAGATTGCAAAACAAAGAAAAAGAAGTCTTCATCTTCAACATAAAAGTTTCTGCAAAAAGCCATTGAAACCAAGCAAGCAAACTTTGATTTTTGCAAAAATCTTTGAAAATCAAAAACTCTAGTATCTCTTCTTATTCTCCAAATATCCTTCATTGATATATCCTTTGAGAATACATTTCTAGAGCTATTGAAAAATCACCAAAAAACACTTGAGCTTATATTGATTTATCCTCCATAAAAACCTTTGGGTTTTGAGTGTTTTTCTTCTTGAGTGATTTTATTGATTACATACGAATTTGTGATCTCGGAAGAGTGAAGTCCAATGATTGTTCAAGAGAGGGTTGTTCTCTTGATCGAGAGACAAGCTCGAGAGGCTTGTGTTGTAAAGGTTTGCCATTCCACCTGTTAAGGAAGGGCCATAGTGAAAGGATCGGGAAAAGTCTCAAGAAGGGATTCTTGAGCCGAGGAGTAGGAGTTACTAAACCTCGAAAAAATCACGGTGTCAATCTTTATATCTCTTTCTCCTTATTTCATTAATTTGCATGCTATATTTACTTGAATATCTTGTATGCTAATTAATCTTGTTATAAGTTGTTAGATAGATTGATTTGAATCATTCACTTGACTATTGAAGAAATTGATTATTATCTATAGCTTGTTCAAATTTTGAAAAGAGTTTAAACTATTTTTGAACACCTTATTCACCCCCCCCCCCCCCCCCCCTCTAGGGTTAATTAGTGACTAACAATTGGTATCAGAGCATAATCTCTATAAATTTTAGACTTAACCATCTTGGAGAACTATCATGGCCTAAAATTTAGTCACTCATGTTGAAGGACAATCTAATAATAGACCCCCATGGTTTGATGGATCAAATTATAGCTATTGGAAAACTAGGATGATATATTTTCTTCAAGCTATTTACTACTAAATTTGGCAAGTAGTTTTTGAAGAACCATTTGTATTAACCAAAATCGTTGATGGAAAAACCGTCCCCAAATTACCCAATGAATGGGATAACGATGATCGTAAGCTTATGTCCTACAATGCTAAAGCCAAAGTAAATTTAAATTGTGCATTGAGTCCAAATGAATTTAATCATGTATCTACTTGTTTTACGACAAAAGAAATATGGGATAAACTTGAGGTAACTTATGAAGGTACATCTCAAGTACGAGAATCCAAAATTGACATACTCATGCATGAATATGAATTGTTTGCTATGAAAGATGATGAAAATGTGAATTCTATGATGTCTCGTTTTACAAATATTTTGAATGGACTAAAGCATCTTGGTAGAATTGTTCCTAGATCCGATACGTCACGCAAAGTGCTTAGAAGTCTTCCGGCCAAATGGGATGCAAAAGTAACAACAATCAACGAAGCTCATGACCTCAACACCATGAGTCTCGATAAGATTTTCGGCTCTCTACTTACTTGGGAAATCACATTGAAATCTTGTGACGACGACACCAAGCCAAGAAAGGGGATAGCTTTACAAGCCTCCACCAAAAATGAAGCCAATGAGCTAAGTGAAGAAGAAGTGGATGAGGACATTGTTTTGTTCACTCAAAAATTTAAGAAATACCTTCAAAGAAATAAAGCCAATGGAGATAGATTCATGAGAAAAACCGAACCGAAAGGTGAGCCTAGCAAAAGGGAACCCCTAACGTGTTTCAATTACGGAAAGTCGGGACACTACAAAAGTGATTGCTTCAAGCTCAAGAAGGAAAACGAGAAAAGACCAAGCAAGATGGATATGAATGCCACATGGGATGACTATGAATCACGTGACTCGGATGAAGGGGAAAATGGTGAGGAAACGGCAAATATTTGCCTCATGGCAAATGAAGAAGAGGTACATTTAAATTCATATGCATTAGATAAATCTAAACTTTCTTATGATGAACTTCTCCTTGATTATAATGAATTACAAGATGCATTTGAAGAATTGCATGATGAATTTGAGAAATTAGCTTGAAAACATATTCTTCTTAAGAAAACTAAATCTTCATGTAGCTCTACTAGTTCCAACTTAGAAACTTCAAGCAATGACAAAAGCATTGAGCTAGAAAAGGAAAATAATCGGTTGAAAAATACTATAGATGATCAAATAAATGTCTTAGCTAAATTTACAAAAGGAAAAGAAAACCTTAGTATTATGTTAGGAAGACAAAGATGATCATTTGATAAATGTGGTCTAGGGTATGATGCCTTTGACAAATATGCTTTTATTTTGAAAAATAGAAAAACATTTAGTTCTACATTTACAAGACAATCATCTCATACATCTTCAAGTGATTATAAGCATGTTACATGTTATTATTGCAAGAAAAGGGACATAAGGCAAATGCATGTTTACTTAGAAAGAATAAAGTGATAACAAAAATGATTTGGGTTCCAAAAGGAACCATTGCATGCTTACGTAGAAAGGAGAATGTTATACCAAAAACGATTTGGCTTTCGAAAGGAACGATAGCATCTTTCTCTAACCCTAGTGGACCCAAGATAAATTGGGTACCAATTACTTAAATTTGTTTTGTAGGTATGCTTGAAGTCCGCCTTAAATGAAATGGCTTCTTGATAGCGGATGCTCAAGGCATATGACGAGAGACAAATCAAAGTACATTTCTCTAAAAACTTATGAAGGAGGAAACGTAACTTTTGGAGACAACTCTAAAAGCGAAATTATAGGGATTGGCTCAATTGGTATATCTTCCTCTCTTTTTATAGATAATGTGTTTTTGGTTGATGGTTTGAAGTATAATTTATTTAACATTAGTGAATTGTGTGACAATGACTATGATGTTATTTTTTGGACCAATACATGCTTAGTTGGGAAAGATGGGAAACAATTGTTCAATGTTAAAAGAAACGAAAATTTGTATACTACGTTGCTTTATGAATGTATTCATTGATTGATGAATAATCATTGTTCATGCATCACATTCTTTTGTTTATCTTGAAATTACATGAGAAGAGTGACACATTGATTTAGAGTGAAATTATTTCAAAATGGTGACTCTTATGAAAATATCTTTTCATTGTGCTTTCAAATATTCAAAGAATTTTGAAATTAAAAAGAAATGTTTCTTCCTATGTGCTATAGCTTTACAAATCTTGAAAAATGGCATATAATTTATTTTTGCTAATCAAGGGAAGTTATATTGGTTTTCTTGTCAATTCTTGAAAATTGAACATGAATGATGCATATGGTTGTTTACTATGATTCATATATGAAATAGAGTTTCATTCATAATATTAATTTCATATTGGTTCATTTACTTGTTAAATAACCATGAGTATATCTTGCTATTTGAATTGACAAATGCACTTCATGATAATGTTCTTAAATGATAAATTAAATTGAAGCATAGTGGTTGTAGAAGATCATTCATTTTGTGCTAATGTGCTTATAATGAATTATGCCCGTAAAATGTGCTAACACAAATGGACCCTAGAGCAAAAAGGGTACCAAAGAAAGCTACTTGAGTGTGTTTTATAGGTGTGGATTGATTCCTTACTCAAGAACTATTGATTCTTCATTTGTGATGCTACAACTCAAAAAGGGAGATAAAATCAAGGTCTCTCACAAAATGAGTGGACAATACAAATCATCTACAAGCAACTCTAAGTAAAATGGGTAAAGCTAGCACCATGGTACACATTTTCTAACCTCCATTACTAATGTGCTTTCATTGATGAGATTAAAAATGACATACATATGCTTATTCAAGTATGTTGAATCGTTATTGATATGTCATGGAATAAATTTAATGATCGGTAATGAGGGTATTTTGCTACTTGGCGCATGAAATTGAATATGCTTTTGATGATTTCTTGATAGTTGCTTACTTTGAAATGACGTGAATATATGAAAGAAAGTCTTGATCATACATAAAATTTAAAGAATATAGTCATGACCACCTCTAGACCATCAAAGCTATTTCACTTAAATTTGGTTGATTAGTTGAATAGCTATGTCTTGATATTTGTTCATAGGCCTTCATGATTTTAGTACTTTATCTAAATTCTCTTGATATGACATATTGCACATTATATTGAGGTGTTTGATTTTGAAGTAAAATTAAGACTGACTTGGGATGTATGTTTAATCAAATAAGTCCACACTAGTAAACCTTAAGAGAGCAAAATTTCTTTGAATGTTCTATCTAATGCAAATGAGGATAAGGAATATGTGATGAAACTCTATGTGATTAAATGATTCATCATGCTCTATTATATAACTTCTTAGTAATCATTCTAGAGATATTTGCATAAAGATTTTCATAAAAAAGATATTCATGATGCTTAGCCTTTGTTGCTTCAAATTGAAACCTTGGTTGAAGCTATTTAATATATGCTTGGATCTTTATTATGTAAATGAACTATAGGTTCCTCTTTGAAGGAAACATGTTGAAAAGATGGAGATATTGTGCTCAAATGTTGCTATCTTGAATGTTTATTGGAAAACATGAATCATAAGTCTTATGTGGACATATCATGAAAAACATACGCTTTTATTGCTTTTGTATTATTATTATTTTCTCAATGATATATAATATTTTCTATATCTTAAACTTTTATATCATTATCATACATGCATACTCTTGTATATTTTATAATGCATGTTAATGTTGCAATCTATGTCTAATAGTGGTGACCCAAGGTTTTGACTATTATTATCCTAAGATCTTAACCAAGAAAGATATAGATTATTCTTTGCACATGTGAATGGAATTAAACTTCTAAGAATGTCACAAGCCTCTTTACATGAAATGTTTTTCTCTAATGCATTCTTATATGATTTTAAAATGAAAAAATTTCATATAGAGAATCACAATGCTTTGAAATGTATAAGTTTTAGACAATGGGTTTTAAAACTATCATAAGTCGTGCTTAACTTGAAATATGCTCCAAGAGGATGTTTTGAATGGCCTTAAGTGATTTTCTTATAGATGAAGGTTATTTTAGAACCTATATTGATAAACATTCATTTTGTTGTTTATCATTTATAACTTATCAAATTTGGTTATAAGATTCACATTGGAGTATTATGTTTACCAATATTTGATGTGTTGTGCAAAGAAGTTTATAACAAACATGCAAACTATTTCAAAATAAGCATGATAAATAAACTTATTTCCTTTTTGGGTAAAATCCATTTAAGTGTCATGAACATAATTTCAAATTATTTTTGACACTTTGGCTTTGGGATTATATGGTTTCGTTGGTTGACTACTCTTGGACTTAGATGATTAGTAACATAAATAAGAGCATATATTATGTGTTACTTTGTTCATTATCTTGGTTCATCTCTTATTATTTAGATAAGTATTTTTTTGCCATATATATAAGAGATATATTTTATGCACTTGAGAAGAATGCATACAATGTCATCACATTACATTACAAAGACATGTATTTATGAGAGATATTGAGCTCATTTTCATGATTATAAATGTCTTCGTCAATATTCTCACAAATTTTCTCCAAGGGAACTTATTTTGTAAAATTCATAGAGAAATGGAAATGTCTTTGAATATCAATGTGTTAGCATATGTCTTGTGTATTTTTCATATGCTTATTTTAGGATATTCATCTCTTACTCATCATTATGATTTTTACGCTATTCACATTACACTCTAATGATTAGATGTTGCTTATGTGTTTATTGATTTTCATGTGGTTAAGATGAAGGTGTTGTTGACTTATTCTTAATGCTCATATGTAATTTTAAGTGAATCTTCATACATGACTATGTGATTTTAAATGATCTAGTGATTGAGTGTTTCTTATTTGCATCTAGTATGTTAAATACTTATGAGTTGAACTTTTATTCAAACACACACACTTGAACATTAAGTCACTTTTGATTTGAGTCATTCACTTGATGCATGTACTTATTATATGAAAATGGAGTGGTTATTTGAAACAAAGTAAGATTGGTAGCTCAAGGTTACAATCAAGAGGAATGTATTAACTACGATGAGACTTTTGCACTCGGAGCTAAATTAGAAGCAATTAAAATGCTTCTTGCATTTGCATCATATAAAAACTTTACTCTTTATCAAATGGATGTTAAAAGTGCTTTCTTAAATGGTGTCATAGAAGAAGAAGTTTTTGTAAAGCAACCACCCGGTTTTGAAAATAATCTTTTTCCAAATCATGTTTTCAAATTAGTTAAAGCTCTATATGGTTTAAAGCAAGCTCCTCAAGCTTGGTATGAGAGACTTAGCGGGTTTTTGACTTAAAATGGTTTTACAAGAGGCAAAGTTGACAACACACTTTTTATAAAAACCATTAAGAATAATTTGTTGATTGTCCAAATATATGTTGACGACATTATATTCGGCTCAACAAACGATTCTTTATGTAAAGATTTTGCTACAAGTATGCAAAATGAATTTGAAATGGGCATAATGGGTGAGTTGAACTTATTTTTAAGGTTGGAAATCAAGCAAATCTCGGATGGCTTATTTGTTAGCCAATCCAAGTACACTAAAGAGTTTTTAAAGTGTTTTGGTATGGAGGAAACCAAACATGTCGTAACTCCTATGAGTACCTTTATTAAGCTTGATAAAGATGAATATGGTAAATGTGTTAACATTATTAACTATAGAAGCATGATCGATAGTTTGCTTTACTTAACCGCTAGTAGGCCGGATAAAATGTTTAGTAAGTGTCTATGTGCTTATTTTCAATCATGTGCCCATTAAATACGATAATACAAGCGCTATTTGCATATCAAATAATATTATTCATCACTCACGAACCAAGCACATCGAGATTAGGTATCATTTCTTACGTGATCATGTTGCTAAAGGACGTTGTATTGGTTTTTATTGACCATAAAAATCAATTAGCGGATATTTTCACAAAGCCTTTTCCGAAGGAATCTTTTTCAAATATTTGTAAGGAAATTGGGATGGCTTTGAATGTTGATGTATTAGCATGATAAATTATTTATTCAACCATCACTTCCCACCTTTTTATGTTGCCAAAGGGGGAAAAGTTAGTTGCTTTCATGTATTATATTTTCGTGTATGCAAGTCATGTTTATGTGTGGCTCCATGCTAGTGTATGAAATTGAAAAAATATATTTACGAAGGGGAAGAATGTAATGCACACATTGAGGGGGAGTATCGCTTGATACTTCACCACTTACACGTAAACACGAAATGTTTTGTCAACATAAAAAATGGGGAGATTGTTGGCCTTGAAATTTATTCTCGGACAATAAATCCTATTTTCATATTAACAAAACATTTAAAGCGTGTTTAATACTAATGAATTATCGAGTTCATGTTTTCAATAAAAGACAGGTGAATGACTCGGATAATAAGCTCGGAAAGATAGCTTGAATGAAAGCGAAAAGCCGAGAAAGAAATTGAAGTGCGGAAACGGAAAATCAAATATTCAACGGCAAAAGGCAAAAGTTGAAGACTCAAGACTCCGGGTAGATAGGTCGGGGAGCGATCAATGTAACAAGGTAATTTTATGTGTCAATATTATCTTATAAACTCAAGTCTAAAATGATCCGAACTAAAATGGAAAGACAAATGATTTACCGAACTCAAGCAGAAAGAAAAATGATTTAAACAAGTATTTTTCACGTCATAGTCGACTAGAAGAATCCTTTGTATTTTCTAGTAGTCGACTAAAACAATCAGGAGCAACATGTTTTTCATACATTTTGAAGTAGTCGACTAAAAGACCTTTGAGTCGACTAGACTACATCTTGTAGTCGACTAGAACTCAATCTAGTCGACTAGATGAGCCAATGTAGTCGACTAAAGCAATGAAGTAGTCGATTAAATGCTCCATAAATCCTACAATTTTGACATAAACATTTTTCATCTTTTGTGCATCATGTTTAATGGATTTCAAACGGCTCTTGACTTCTCTAATTCAATACTCACTCTCAAAACCCTAAAGCATTGATATATATAGAATGATATGTGTATATTGTAAGATAAGAGATTGCAAAACAAAGAAAAAGAAGTCTTCATCTTCAACAGAAAATTTTCTGCAAAAAGCCATTGAAACAAGCAAGCAAAATCTGATTTTTGCGAAAATCTTTGAAAATAAAAAACTCTAGTATTTCTTCTTATTCTCCAAACATCCTTCATTGATATATCCTTTGAGAATACATTTCTAGAGCTATTGAAAAATCACCGAAAAACACTTGAGCTTATATTGATTTATCCTCCATAAAAACCTTTGGGTTTTGAGTGTTTTTCTTCTTGAGTGATTTTATTGATTACATACGAATTTTTGATCTCGGACAAGTGAAGTCCAACGATTGTTCAAGAGAGGGTTATTCTCTTGATCGAGAGACAAGCTCGAGTGGCTTGTGTTGTAAAGGTTTGCCATTCCACCTGTTAAGGAAGGGCCATAGTGAAAGGATCGGGAAAAGTCTCAAGAAGGGGTTCTTGAGCCGTGGAGTAGGAGTTACTAAACCTCGAAAAAATCACGGTGTCAATCTCTCTATCTCTTTCTCCTTATTTCATTAATTTGCATGTTATATTTACTTGAATATCTTGTATGCTAATTAGTCTTGTTATAAGTTGTTAAATAGATTGATTTTAATCATTCACTTGACTATTGGAGAAATTGATTATTATTTATAACTTGTTTAAATTTCGAAAAGAGTTAAAACTATTTTTGAACACCCTATTCACCCCCCTCTAGGGTTAATTAATGACTAACACACATTATAGTGCGTGCTATATACATGATATACACCAGAGAAGAGGGTTTGACTTGGATATGTGTGAAATTACGAGAAAGGGCAAACTTAGAGCTTGATTCTTCATTGCTTATAAATACCAGGTCTACAACAAGAGGAGACACGTTTTTTTTGAAAAATCTCTACTAATTTTCTACAGCTTCATCTTCTTCAGAGATATATGGTGAGAGAATATTATTGAGTGAATAAATATACACAACTTCTTTCTTGGTATTGAGGTTCTCCAATTGTGCTTCTACATCAACAATTCTCATGCACAATTGGATGTTCTAGTTGCTGAAAAATGGAAACACCGTCTATAGCAACATGGTAGCATTGACTCGTTGAAGAACGGAGCCATCTGAGTACAGAGATCGAAATAGGAGGCTTCGTGGTTATTCGACCGGTTGAGAAGCAGAGTCGTTAGAGTACGGAGATCGGAGTAAGAGCTTTGTGGAGCGCGAGTGAATCTAGAATTTGAAACGTCGAGTGAAGAACAACAAATTATAGAGGTTGTAAGTTTTGTTTTCATAGAGTCTATACAATTTCTCTAATTCATAGTGCATCGATATCCGAGTGTATCCGTGGTTTTTACTTGGAGTCTTTCCAAGGTTTTTCACGTAAAAATCTCTATGTCTTCTCATGATTTAAATTTCTGCATTTATATTCGTATTTGCTTTATTGGTTTGTTTTGAGAATTGAAATTAGAATTAGGTTTTGTCACTAATTAAAATTTAATTTTCGCTAAATAATTTTAATTGATCTTAAAATCGACAAACAACCTATTCAACCCCCCCCCCCCCCCCCCCCCCCCCTCAGGTTGTTTTCACTATCATCTAGATAATTTCAATACTTTTCATCATATTTAAAACATATTAGGCTTTCAAGTTGGTTGGCTGCCTGTCAAATACTTGGGGGTGCCTCTTTTGTCTTCCAAGTTGACTAAGGAGGATTGTGTTATTCTAGTTGAGAAGATTTCTATAAGAATTTGAAGTTGGTTTTCAAATTTTCTATCTTTTGGGGAAAGGCTACAGCTAGTGAAATCAATATTATTTTCAACCTAAGCATATTGGGCATCAACTTTTATTCTGCCTAAGACTATTCTTCATGATATCACAGCTCTCTTGAGGAAGTTTATGTGGACAGAATCCAAGATGTGCAAAGGGATTGTAAGGTGGCTTGGAGAGTGGTATGTGTTCCCTTAGAGGAAGGAGGATTAGGCATCAAAGACCTTGAAGAATGGAATCATGCAGCTATGACTAAACATATTTGGAATATCCTTAATCCCCATCATGCTTCCCTTTGGGTTTCTTGGGTTAAAACTCATATTATCAAACATACAAACTTTTGGGAATTGGGTGAGCTTCAAAATTGTTCTTGGACTTGGAAACAACTACTCAAGATCAAACCTCTTCTAAGTCATGCATTCAAAATGTTGATAGGTGATGACAGAGCTACTTCATTGTGGTTTGATAATTGGCATCCTCAATGGCCTCTTTATGCTACTTGTCCAATTAATACCATAAGATCTTCTGGCATTGGTGCTAATGCAACTGTGAGTAGGCTAATTAGTGCTACAGGTTGGCATTTCCTAGCTCTCATCTCTCAATTTTGGCTTGATTTCAGGGTTGGTTTCCCTCATGAGTTTTTACAAAATATGTCAAGAAGTAACTAGTTAGATTGGGTTCCATCTAATGACAAATTCTCTATTCATTCTGTTTGGGACTTCTTAAGAAAGCATTTTGATAAGGTAAAGTGGAGGAAGGTGATTTGGTTCAAGCATTGCATTCCAAAACACTCCTTTTTGCTTTGGATTGTTAATCTTGATCGAAACCATTCTCTTTATTTTCTCATATCCCTTGGCCTTATTCAGCATGCTACTTGTTTATTTTGTGGTTCTAGACAAGAGGATAGAGATCATCTCTATTTTCAATGAAGCTTCACTTCAAGGCTGTGGAAATCTGTGGTTCAACAAGGTTTAAGGGAATGGCCTGATGGGGAATGGGACAGCTTATTTCTATGGATGACTGATAATTTACTTGACAAATCTTTGGTTTCTCTTCTAAACAAAGTTGCTTTTTCAGCCACAGTGTATGAGATATGGATTGAGAGAGGTAGAAGGCTCTATTCAAATGAATATAATACTCTAGATCAGATTCTCAAGAAAATTGTGGACACTATGAGGCATGCTATGTTTCCATAGACAAAATTTGCAGGTACAACTCAAAATAAAATGCTAGTACAGGCATGGAGACTTCCTACTTCTATTCTGTTATAATGAAGTTGGTTATCAGTTGGCTTTGGAGCTTAGTTCCTGTTATTAATTAGTGGCTGGGCTAAGGATGATCAGACTGCTCTTCCTGTTATGTTTCTTAGTGAGGGTAGATGCTGGTTCATGATGCCTATCAAGAGATTGGCTTTGATTAGTCTCACAGCAGATGCTATTCTGAGTTGGGGGTGGATTCGTTTTTGGCATAAATGGAGTTCTAAGTCATTGCTGTTGATTTTTTGTGTGCCTCAAGATCTTCAAGTTAATGCTATTTGTAGAGGTTTGCTTCTCTGTTGCTATCTTATTTGCTCTTGTAGGCACGTGGCCTCTATTTCTTGTTTTTTCATTTGGTGGTTATTTGGTTATCACATTGTAATATGGGATATGCCCCTTAGCACCTTGTAAAATTTAGGTCTTTTATATTACAAATACATCATCTTGGCATTCAAAAAACAAGAAAAATAACTACTTATATTTGTTATAAATGTATAACTAGCTAAATTTCGATTTTTTTTTGCTCTAAAGAATGGGCCTCAATCTAATCATAACAAAAAAAAAAACCCAAAAATATATCCTCAAATTTGACCGCGGATATTTTTAAAGAACAAAAATTATATACTTTTCAAAAAATTTAGATACCTATTTAATTAGCTATTCTACTAGTCTCAAATTCATCAAAAGAAATAATCTAGACAATTTTAATATTCTGAAGAGAATGCAATTCATCATAATTGAAATTACTTTATTGAAGTATGCTAAAACATATTGAAACTAAATTTTGGATATAATAATGAATGATATGAATGAATATATACATGACCCGACCTCTGTTCGAAATAAAAAAAAAAACAATAAGATAAAAAAGTATGAGTTTTTTTGGTAAATAAAAGTTAAAGTCATGTTAAAATTAAAATTCAATCAATCAACGAATTATAATGAAACTAAATCAATAACACAACTTTACCATTTATTTATTTTAATTAGGTCTACAAATAGACTTTTTTAATTCTTATTTGGAAATTATAGGGCTAAAACAAAAATTTTGTAAAAGAAAATTTTTGTTTTGTGAACAATAGTAACGAAAATTGGAAATTGGGGGAGGAATATAATAACCATTTTCATTTTATTGTTTGGTTGTAAATATGAAAACTTTAGGAATTGAATGAACTTAAAAGAAAATTTCTCAAAAATACCCCTCTTAATGATAAATATATAATTTTAATAAAATAATATTGCTTCGTAAATTTTTTACAAAAAATGGTGAAAATAACGGAAATAGTAGTGGCGAACAATGGAGGTGGTCATGGTGACGGCGGAAGGTGATGATGGTAGGAGTGGTTTGTTTACTTGAAATGTGAAATAGTTGTTTTAGTCCTTTTATGTTTTAAAAGTATTCATTAATGAAGGAATGACCATTTCATAGGTTTACTAATGGAATGAATTTTTATTCGAATGAATGAATTCCTTATAAATGATCATTTTCATTCAACAAGACATACCAAACAAAGAAATTAAATGAATTAGCATTCCGTTCCTATATACCAAATATCACATTAGTCCTCTTCCTCTAATTTTTTCCATTTCATCTACATTTTGTTTGGTTAAGAGTTGATGAAGACGAAACTTATATGATATTTAAGAGGTTTTTTTTTTTTAAAAGAATATTTAAGAGTTGATGAAGACGAAACTTATATGATATTAAAAAAACAAGTCCTTAATAACTAAATTTGATTAATTTTGTCGGAAAGAAATTATATATAAATTTATGTTTATAACTAGTATCACCCACTTGCAATCACAACCAAAGATATTTCCACCTGTTCAACGAGAACTCCCCCCTAATTTCGCTCATGTTAAAGCCTTTGCTTGACGAAAGATCTTTTAGTTCCATTTGGATATCATGTTTTTATTTTTGTTTTTTGTTTTTTTGGCACTGTTCACGTAATAAAATCTATTTGGGAGGCCCAAACACAGTTCATTTTATTCTCAAAATGAAAATAATTTCCTTGCACAATGCTGAGAACATGGGAACACCAAAATGGTGTTTGTAAACCCGTTCGCAATTGCCGAACGAATTTCAACTTTTATAATTTTAAACAGAAACAACGTAATAGATAAATGACAAGATAACAATATAAATTTGAAGAATCAGCAAGAATGGGAGAAATTTCGGAACGTTTTCTTTTTCTTTTCCAATCTTTTTATACAAGAACTTGGTCTTACCCTCATAAATGGGTATTAAAACATATTTAAAACAATATCTTACATTAAATACAAATTGATTGTTTTTGTAAAACTGCCATATTAAAACTCATATCAGCTTTTATTGTATATAATGAAACGGTTGGTTTTTAGGAGATTTCATTCTGAGATGAACTTCTATTTTTGGGCCTTGTTCTCTATTGGGCTTGTTAATATCTGTTGATCCAGTGTTACTTTGTGTGATGGGCCTGATGCAGAAAATGGACCCACACTTTGACCCCAATTCCCAAGCCCATTTTGCATTTTTGAAATAAGGTGGGAATTCGAAGAGCCGTGCATAACCGCCAGTTTCCTTATTTCATTCGTTTTCTTCAACACTTTTTCTCCATTTACAAGAGCAGACCCTTATTCTTTGAAGACGATTTCCAGCAAGAAGCTCTTTGAGGTTAGTCTTACTTTTTTCATCCTTCGTCTGTTTTTCATAAATCAAAACATCATGAGTAATGATAGTAGCCGAACCCCTTCTCTGGAAGTGGTTGTGGATGATGCTCCTGCTGTTTCGTCTTCTAAGGTTGCCCCCAATCTGATTGAATCGAAACCCCAAAAACTTTCCTGAAAACAATTGCGTAAATTGTCATTAGCCGATAGATGTAGAATAGAGTTTAACATACCCAATGATGTTTCGATTTCTGAGTATTCTTCCAATTTGGACTTCAAATCGTATGAAGAAATTGAACCGAATGAAGCCTTGTTTTCTGCGCACCATTTGGCCGTACTCAGATTTCCCCTACATCCCTTTTATCACTACGTTCTTTTTTCTTTAGGGCTTACACCTTTGCAAGTAAACCCTAATTTTTTCAGGGGTTTATCTGTAATGCTCGTTCTGAATCACGAACGAGGTTTGAACTTAGGTTTGGGTGATTTTTTGCTTTGTTATAAAGTCAATCGGATCAGAAAAAACCCTGGTCGGTACCATCTGCACCCCCATTCAACCTTGAAACTTTGTGATGGGAATCCTTCTTCTGCGAATGAATGGAAAGATAAGATGGTGAAAATTAGGGGAAATTGGAGGGTGGATGCGTCCGGCCCGTATCCTCTGCCCAGGACCTTCAGTAGTTGTAAAAAATTGAAGTGTGGATTCAAAAATCCTGGCAAGTGTCCTTTTGTACTTTTCGAATTTTGCCTATTTTTCTTGAACTGTGTATGTATTTGTTTTTGATCGTATGTCTTTATTTTGAATACATCCGAACGTCTAGAATATCTGAACGAGAGAGTCTTTGTTACTCTTCCTTCCAGCAAAACTCTTTTGACTTCTCAGAATTTGAAACTCATTGTTGTTAGTGCTTCAGAAGCTACAATAATGGAAATTCCGGTAACAACCTCCAAACGTGCTCCAGCACAAAAGTCTACTGCCCCCATCATCTCGTCTGCTGATAAAGGAAAAAATAAAATGATCGACCTGACTAAAGATTCGAAGAAGACGAAGGGGCTTTTGAAAAGGATGAACACTGATGACAACGGTAATGTTTAGAAAAAGTTGCAGCTTGCCCCCCCTTCAGAACATGCAAAAAGAAATGACTCTGAAAAGCATGAAAAGTTAGTGAAGAAGGCCAAATCTGTGAGCGGCTACACTATTCCAGATTGCTACTTCCCTCCATCATTTGATCCTGAAGGTGACTGGATTCCCAAGTTTGAAAAAAGTGATGGAAGTGTTCTGGATCGCCGTTTGATGGCCATGTCGGATCCTGACTCCCTGATGGCACTTGCTCGTGGTATGTGGCCACCAAATGATGAAATGTTTTAGCAGCACGTCGATCAGAATGAGCTTTTGGCTAGGGCTCCTGTTTCTATTTTAGAGGTAAAAAGTTTTTTTTTTTTTTGTAATAATAACATTTCTTCTTTCTTCAGTCTGTGTTTGATGTTCTAGCCCTCTGCAAGGTTGTGGAGATGGGAGAATATAAGAGAAAAAATATGGGTGCTGCATATCAAAGGGCTGATAAATGCGCCATATTGGCTGAGAAACAGAAGAAGCTCTTGGAAGTTGAGGTGGAAAGTTTAAAGCAACTCCATAAGAAGGAAGTCGATCGGAATGTTGAACTAAAGAAGCAGGTCCACAACCTTGAGACTTCTAATGCTGTTCTGAAAACCGGTTTGGAGGTTTGCTGAAGGGGAGGTGTGGAGATGCACCGGAGGTATGTGAGTATTTTTTATATAAAATTCAGTGATGGGTTCAGGTTTTGTCATGATCAAATGTCAATGGACCCATTAACTCGAACATACGAAGATCCGGCTGCTCATGATACGGCTTGTGGTGTCGTTCATCCGTATACCGAGCCTGAGCCTTGCAGAGACGAGAAGGACTTCGCTCAATTTCTCTTGCATAGGATTATTCTGGCTGAACAACCAAAGCCTATTTTTGCAGTCCCTTCTGCTACAACTGGAGTGTCAGCTGGCCCTTCCATTCCTCCTTCAGAGAATCAGCAATCCACTACCGATGATGTTTTACCTCCAACTTCTTGATTTGAAGTTTTGCTTTGAACAATTTTTATGGTCTGTAAAACAGTATTTATTTTTGATGCTTCCGTGATGAGCATCTTTAGACAAGTTTTGAAATGGCTCTTGACGTGCTAAATATTTTTGAACAAGATGGCACTGAGGTGCTAAGTGTTTTTTGAACAGGGTAATGTGTTTTTAAAACACAACTTTTTTGAGGCGCATCTTCATGCGTCTTTGTTAAAGCAGGAACTTGGTGCCATCTTTTAAGATGGTCTTTTATTTTTGCCTTAATGGCTTATATATTTTGGCCAAGTTATTTTACTTGGGCTTTTCATGTATTTTTTTTTTTTTTACAGTTTGAACAAAAATATTGGAAGATATGAATAATATCTTTATTGATTTGTTACGGCTCTTATCATACAAATTTTGAACGAAATTTAAGATCAACAAAATTTTATTGAAAATACCTTTTCAGGTGTATTGCATTCCATGCTCGTTCGATCTGTTTTTCATTTTGATCGTCCAATCTGTAAGCTCCTTTGCCGATCACGTCTGTGATTGTGTACGGCCCATCCCATGTAGGATCTAGCTTATTTGATCTATTGGCCAACACCCTTAGTACTCGATCGCCCACCTGAAATGACCTTGGTTTCACTTTTTTGTTGTAACTCCTCATCAACCTTTGCTGATATTTTCCCAGCCTTATTGAGGTCATTTCCCTTTTTTCATCCGTGAAATTGCCTTCGATTTTTAGAATTTCTTCGTTCTGTTCAAGATCGAAGAGATGGGTTCTTATTGTGGGAACTTCCAATTCAATTGGGATTACTACTTTGACTCCGTACGCCATTGCGAATGGAGTCAGTCCGGTCGGCTTGCGAGGCGTCGTTCGATAACTCCAAAGGACCCTTGGAAATTCATCTAACCATTGTCCTTTTCCTTCGATACCTTCTAATTTTCTTTTTTATTCCGGCAAAATCGTTCTGTTCGTTATCTCGGCTTGTCCATTTGCTTGTGGATAGCTGACAGATGACAAGTTCTGGTTGATGCCGTACTCGTCCAGTAACGCCCGAACGTATTGATTGTCCAGATTTTTGCCATTGTCCATCATTATGTACTTTGGCACTCCGAACCTCTAGATTATATGGCTTAAAATAAAATCAATCACTTGAGTGTGAGTGATTCTTACATAAGCCTTCGCCTCCACCCATTTAGTGAAATAGTCTGTGGCCAAAAGCACATGTTTTTGGTTTGATGTTGCCCTTGTTAATGGTCCGACCGCATCCATTCCCCATCGTACGAACAGAACAGGAGAAGCCATTACTGTGAGAAGCTCTGCTGGTTGATGGATTATATGTGAATGTCTTTGACATTTGTCACATCTTCTCGCGTACTCTTCCGCGTCCCGGATCATGTATGGCCAGAAATAACCTTGTGTTATTGCTCTATGAGATAATGATCTACCCCCAATGTGGCCTCCACAAGTCCCCTCGTGCAACTGCTTGAGTACCTCTGATGCTTCAGATGGGGTTAAACATCGCAGGTAAGGTCCAATCAGCGATCGGCGGTATAAAAAACCGTCGATCACTAAATACTTGGTTGATGCTGATCTTATTTTCTTTGCTTCCCGTCGATCCTCAGGTAAAACACCAATCAATAAATATTTAAGGATTGGGTCGATCCAACTCAGCTCATACGGAATCAGGCACACATCCTTCTTTTTACCGATCGATGGAATGAGCAATTCGTCCACGGGAATTATCCTGATCATGTCTTCCCCAACTGATGATGCCTGATTTGATACATGATCAGCCCCATGATTTTCTGCCCTTGGAATTTTCTTGAAGACTATTACCTGGAAATTTTGTGTTTTTTCCTGAACAACTTTTTTGTACTCCAGCATCCTTTCCTCATTTGCATTATAACTTCCTTCGATTTGATTTATGACTAACTGCGAGTTACTGAACACGGTTAGTTATTTGATCTGGAGTTCCTTTGCCAATCTTAATCCTGCTAGAACGGCTTCATACTCAGCCTCATTGTTTGAACTTTCAAAACACAGTTTAATTGACTGCTGCAACTTGGTGCCTTCTGGGGATATTAGCTCGATCCCCACACCTTCCCCCAGGCTATTCACTGATCCATCCACGTAAAGCGCCCACCTTGGACTTTCGCTGTAGATTTCATCTTCGGTTGCTTCATATTCAAGGAGAAAATTCGCTACCACTTGACCTTTCATGGATGTTCGTGGTTCATAGATAATGTCGAACATGCTCAATTCTATTGACCACTTAGTCGTTCGCCCAGAGAAGTCAGGTTTGGATAAAATTGTTTTGATCGGAAATGTTGTAGGAATTCTGATCGGATGGGATTCTAAGTAATGTAGTAGCTTTCGTTTAGCCTGAACCAAAGCTAAGATTATTTTCTCCCTCTTTGAATACCTTCTCTCCACATCAAGTAATGTTTTGCTTGCATAATAAACTGGGCGATGCCTGCTCCCATCATCTCTCACTAACGCTGAACTGACAGCGTTCGGTGAAACTGCTAGATATAGAATTAAGGACTCATAATCCTTTGGTGCCACCAGGATTGGTGGTTTCGTCATATAGTGCTTTAGTTGATCGAACGCTTCTTGCTATTTCTCTCCCCAAGCCATCGTTTTCTTAGATTTCAGCACGTCAAAGAACGACTTGCATCTATCTAATAATTTGGAGATGAAACGGCTTAGAGCTGTTAACCTCCCTGTAAGCACCTGGATTTCTTTTGGGGACTCAGGTGCCTTCATCTGGATCAATGCCTGAACTTGTGCGAGACTTGCTTTTATTCCGTCTTTGTTAACTATGTGTCCCAAAAATTGTCCGGAAGACACACCAAAAGTGCATTTCTCCGGTTTAGTTTCATTTTGTGCGATTGCAGGGATGTGAACACATCCTCTAAGTGCTTCAGGTGATCATCCTTGCATTGGATTTTAACAACCATGTCATCAATATAAGCCTCCACCGTGTCTCCAATCTGGGTCTTAAAAATCTTTTCGATCAGTCGCTGATAAGTCGCACCTGCATTTTTTAGACCGAATGGCATGACCTTGTAACAATAGATCCCTCGTTCGGTGACGAACGTCATTTTGTCTTCATCTTTTGGGTTCATTGGGATTTGGTTGTATCCTGAATAAGCATCCAGGAAGGTGAGCAGTTCTATCCCGGTAGTTGCGTCGATCATGCGATCAATCTTAGGTAAAGGAAAACTGTCCTTCGGGCAAGCTTTATTTAGGTTGGTGAAGTCCACACACATTCGGAACTTCCCATTCTTCTTTTGTACGACGACAACGTTAGACAGCCAATCGGGATAATGAACCTCTCTGATAAAACCAGCTTCTAGCAATCGGCTAACCTCTTCAGCTACAAACTTTCCTCGTTCGATTCCGATCCTCCTGGGTCGTTGCCGTACGGGTTGAACGTCGAGGTAAATATTTAAAGTATGCATCATGGTTCCTGGGTCAACCCCGGGCATGTCGCTGTGCTCCCAAGCGAAAACATCAACATTTGATCGCAGCATAGAAATCAAGTTGCTCATTTCATCAGAATTCAGTCCTCTTCCAATTCGGGTGGTCTTTCCTTTTCTCCCGACGATCAGATCTACTGTGATGGTGTCTTCTTCGGTCTTTTCATCATCGTTAGTCTGATCACGGAGGTTCGGTAATTGCTATAAGTTTCGTTCGGAACTTTCGCCCTTTAAACCTTTGGTGACAATGGCATAGCACTCTTTCGCTACCACTTGATCTCTTTGAATGTCAACAAATCCTTTCCCTGAAGGATCAACACACCGCATCATCTGATGCAGAGTAGAAGGAACTCCTTGCATTTGGTGAATCCAACCTCTTCCCATGATCAGATTGTAGGAAGGTTGTACGTCCACCAGCATGAAATTTTCTGTTAATGTTCGTTTTGCGGCTGTTACAGGTAAATTAAGTACTCCGATCGGGCAGATTCTCTTTCCGTCGAAACCAGCCAGCGGACTGGCTGTCGGCTTAATCAACTCTGTGTTGATGCTGATTTTCTCAAAGGCTAATTTGGTCAGGATGTTCGTGCTGCTACCTGGATCAACTAACACACTTTTAACTAAACAATTTGAAACTATGATCAAAATTACCAGTGGATCTTCATGTGGTAGTTGTACACGTCTTAAGTCCTCCTCGATAAATGATATTGTTGGCATTGGGTAGTTCCAAATTACATTCACCTCCCCAACCCTTCGGATCTTGTTGGCATTGCGCATTCATGAATGCTGAACCGAACGGCTTTCCTCATCATCCTCTAGTCTTCAATGGATCGTGTCAATAATTTTGATCGGCTGTCCGCCCACAATTTTATTAGGCTTCAGGCGATCAAAATTTTTCATTCCACTGTCCACGTACTCCTTCAAATCTCCTTTGGCTATCAAGGTCTCAACCTGCCTCCTCAAGTGTCTGCACTCATTGGTTAAATCGCCAAAGTCATTGTGGAACGCACAGTGCCTCGAACCGTCCTGCTGCTCTGGTGGCGTTCTCAGCGGAAATGGTGGGCGAAAGATACCTTTTGCCTTATTCTCATTGTACAATTTTGCTAAGGTCGTTCGAAGCGGAGTTTCAGGTATGTCATACTTTGGTCTCCTCTCATGTTGCCTGTATGGAGCTGATCGTTGGCTGCTCGTATTATCTGTCTTCTTGATTATCCTTTCTTTTGACTTGATTTCTACACTGACTAATGCCGAATAATGACCTATTTCTTGTTCATCTTCTTCCAATCTCAGATATCCCTGTGCCCGTGAATTCAACTGGCCCATGTTGACGGGTGTTGATTTCAGCAAGGATCTATGAAAGTTGGTCCCTTGTTCGATAGCCACCTTGAAAGCTTCCACTGCTGCTGGTTGATCACAACTGGGTATCATTCCCATTTTCAAATTGAATTTAGATAGGAAATTCTTCAATGTTTCCCCTTTCGCTTGCCTCATCATGAACAGATTACAAATGGTCCTCTTCTGCTTTCGATTGCCAAAATACTGGGCTAGAAATTTTTCCATTAGAGTTTGGAAAGAATGGATCGAACCACCGGGCAACTGTCTAAACCATAATAGGGTTGGGCCCGTTAAACTCGTAGAAAAAGCTTTGCACATTAGCGCATCATCAGCCATATCGAAAGTCATCATCTATTCCACATGAAAAATGTGTTCAATTGGGTCATGTATCCCATCGAACATAATGAACTTTGGCATTCGGAACTTGTCTGGCCTTCTTGCTTGTTGTATTTCAGTGTTGAATGGTGACTTAATCATTTTCGTTGTCATCTCGATGGCTAGATCAGCTGGTGATTGTGTTCTGAGATCTTTTACTTGCTCGTCTATGATCTTCTGAAGCCTGGTCACCATATCGAGCGGAACTGCCCGATTATTGACATTCGCCTTATCTGCGATTGGCTGGGTACGAGTATGATCTGCTGTATGATCTGTTGAACTTGCCTCATGATGATTGTCCTCATCTTCAACACCGGGGCCATTACGGCATCCTACTACAGGCAATTCTAGATGTTCGGACTGATCCAACCTTTGCCTTAGTTCCTGATTTTCTTTTTCAAGGGCCTCTAGACGTTGAAGGATAACAGTTGTGTCTCCTAACTGTGTGGTGGTTTCTCCCGCCATTGATCTAATAGCTTCTGACTAGAAATCGAGTTCCCACAGACGACACCAAAAAGTGTAAACCCGTCGCAATTGCCGAACGAATTTCAACTTTTATAATTTTAAACAGAAACAACGTAATAGATAAATGGCAAGATAACAATATAAATTTGAAGAATCAACAAGAATGAAAGAAATTTCGGATCCTTTTCTTTTTCTTTTCCAATCTTTTTATACAAGAACTTGGTCTTACCCTCATAAATGGGTATTAAAACATATTTAAAACAATATCTCTACATTAAATATAAATTGATTGTTTTTGTAAAACTGCCATATTAAAACTTATATCAGCTTTTATTGTGTATAATGAAACGGTCGTTTTTTAGGAGATTTCATTATGAGATGGGCTTCTATTTTTGGGCCTTGTTCTCTATTGAGCTTGCTAATATATATTGATCCAGTGTTGCTTTGTCTGATGGGCCTGATGCAGAAAATGGGCCCACAGTGTTCTTTTTTTCTCAGCTTGGATTTAAAAAATAAAAAAATAAAAAATAAAAATCGATTACAGATCTACATCAACCCCTCCACCACCAATCGACGCCTCCACTATCACCACTCAACCCCTCCAGCACCAATTGACGCCTCAACCACCACCACCTCTGCAACTCGATACCCCCAATCGAAGCCAACCACCACCACCATCACCACCAACACCCCCAATTAAAGCCAACCACCACCACCACCACCTCTGCAACCCTCCACCCCCAATCGAAGCTAACCACCACCACTCTGCAACTCAACACCCTTAATTGAAGCCAACCACCACCACCTCTGCAACTCATACCCCAATCGAAGCCAACCACCACCAACACAGTTTGGATCGGGGTGAGAAAAGAGAGAGGATAAGAAGAGAATTAGGGCAAAAAACTATCCAAACAAGTTTTTAAATTTTTTAATTTTTATGGCAAAAATCAAAAACCAAAAACCAAAACCAAAATAGTTTTTTTTCTCACACTCAAAAATAAAAACAAAAACAAGGCATTCCCAAATGGACCCTTAATGATAAAGAAGGGTTATTTGCAAAAACCTCTGTAGTTTCCTACTAAGTGCGCAAAACTCCCATTTGTTACAAAATGTGTGTGCAAATCCATTCTATTTTTGAAATATTTTAACTTACCCCATTCTACTTTAAAATAAATTGAAATCCCAAAAATACCTCTTCTAACCTAATAAAAATAACAAATATTGAATTAATAATAAATATTGTATAATAAAATAATAAAGAAATAAAAATTAAAAAAATTAAAAGAAACTAGCTTAATTTTTTTAATCATAAGTAAATAAATGAATATAAAAAGTTGTTAAAATATGCTTTTTTAATATTTTTGAAATAAAATTGTAATTATTTTGTTGATGATTTTCTTAAATATATTTTTTATAAACATATTTTCAGTTTTTTGTTTTTGTAAGTTTATTTTATTTTAATTTTTTTTTAACAGGATTAATTTTTTAATCAAATATTAAATAAATAAAAATGATTTTTTTTTTTAAAAAAATAGGCTTATCTTTTTTTCAAAGTAATTTTATTATTTTTGAAAAAAAACTGTGATTGTTTATTTATGATTTTCTTAAGGGTGCGTTTGGAAAGCCTGTTTTTTGTATTTGTTTTCTGTCTTCAAATATAAAAACTGTATTTGTATTTGTCTTTGTTTTTTTCAGTAAAAAACTAAAAACAAAAAAGCGTTTGGATTAAAATTTGTATTGAAAAATAAAATGGTATTGGTGGCCGGCGGTGACAGGCGGCGGTGGCGCCCGGCGGCGACTGGAGATGGTGGGGGCCGGCGGCGGCGACCGGTGGCGGGGGGTGGTGGTGGTTGGTGGCGGCGGCGGTGGCGATGGGGGCGGTGGTGGAGATGGTATCCTAAACAGTGAAAAAACTCAAAAAACAACTAAAAGATGTATTTGGTGTTTTCACCACTTTTATCCACTATTCACATAAAACAGTTTTCTTGAAGAAAAAAAAAAAGTGAACAGTAAACGCGTTTGTCAAACGTGTTTTTATTTTTGAAATGAGTGAACAGTAAAAAAGGAAAACAGTTTTCTTACTTCCCAAACGGATCCTAAATATATTTTTTATAAGCATATTTTTTGTTTTGTTTTTTTTCATAATTTATTTTTTTTTAAAAAAATTATTCTAAGAATATTTTAGACAATTTATATCACAATAGAGAAAAAGTACATATATTTTTTAATAATAGGTTTCAAAGAATCACATGTATTATCTGCATACTGCAGGATAAGTGTATATATATAATGGATATATCACGTGAGTCTATTGTTCTACTTTATACACGTGTACGTGTGGTGATCTTTGTCACCAACCCCACACGCTTTGAGTCTCGGTTAATAATTATTCAGTCAAAAAGTAATGGGTTATTTACAGTAATACCTCATTAGGTTTGCTTAAATTATACCCACATATAACGTTTGTATTTTGCAAATGATAAACCTCCCAAGGTTTTAAAAAGTTGACAAATAATTCGTTAGGCCTATGAATTACTATTTTTGTCCTTAATTAATTACTAAATTAGTTAATAATATATTTTATTTTTGAGATGACTGTAATGCCCTTCTACTTACTTTTCACAGTGATTATAAAAACAAATTTTTTTATTTTAGACACTTTTTTATAGAGAGAAATTTATTTGTAAACTAAATTCATAAACCTATATACATATATGTATATATATTATTATTATAAAATTAAAACTAAGTCAAATAAATTAAAATCTAAATGTGCATGTTACACTATATTATTAATAATGTTGTGTGTTAAATGTCTAGTTAAATCTCGAAGCACTCATGTCACGCCCCTAATTTCCTAGGACTCCGAAACCCGAGCCTAAAAGCTAAGAAAATAAATGCAGAAGTGAAAATAAACAAAATAAAATCTCATATAGTCGTCAAATACCCGTTTAAGCGTAAAATAGTCATGTCACATCCCAAAGATGTCAAAAATATCACTCGAGATCGCAAAGGAAATGAAACGATTCAAACGGCACTCGAAACAGATCATTACAACACTCCATGTTTACCCAAGGGTAAAATGGTGAATTCAGGAGTGAAATGGTAAGTTCCAAGTATAACTATAAATTTTGGACCTAGCACAAGACTTAGGAATAAACGGAACCTAAATCAAAGCCACAAGGCGAGAGATATGAATTTTGGGAAACGGTATCGGACAACGCGGACCAAAATAGAAAGTTGAAGTACCCCACTTTCACCAAGGGTAAAATAGTCATTTCAGTGGAAAAATAGTCATTTCAAAGTAAAAATACATAGTTTGTACCTAGGAAAAACCATAGGAAAAAACGGGGCTCAATTCGGAGTTGTGAAGTAAGAGAAAAATATTTTTGAAAATCTGATGTCGGATGCCGCTCAAACAGCCCTGCATTGAAATTTCGAAAACCCTGAAATTTTTTCTAAGTGTTGGGAGCTGATCTACTGGTAGATTTGGGCTTTTTCTTTAAAGTTCAAATATGCAAAAATGTGAGATTTTGCGATATGGCTCCATTTTTCATGCCGTCAGTCCCAAAAAATCATAAATATTGAAAAAGTGAGTTTTTCATTGACGGAACTCAAAAACAATTCAAATATGTAAAACGTAAACTTTGTATAAAAGTGATTTTTGTAAGTTTCATAAAATCTTCCGTCTTGCCCCCGGTCTCCGTTTTAACTATCGTCGGTTTCTAAAAGTCGAAATCTTTAAGAAAATGATTTTATTTAAATCCATTTCTAAAACAAGAAAATTTGTCGGGGTTACGAGGGTAGGCGAAAACGTGTTTTTCTATTCAAAACGAAAAGGGTTTATTCAAAAATCTAGAAAAATGTCGTTTTCGGCCGGACACCTAATAACCACATTCAATAACGAGAATCCACTACATAATACTAAACGAAACCAATTGTAGATAAATAATCAAATGCCCTAGGGCGATACATGTCATAGTTTGAACAAAATACATAGTTTTATATTTCCGGCACCGAAGTGCACCAAAAGAAGGGAATCCACGCGCATAGCGCTCCGAGGGACAATACATGAAACTACAACCCATTCAGGTAACATGCTAGCCATTAAAGGAAAGTAATACATCATTTAAATTACAAGTTCTCAAAAAAAGGCATGTGAGTACACGTATCACTTATACTTCACAAAAAGATACAGTCCATCACTATAAGTACAAAGAACGAACAAGACGCCATAATCCATCGAGTGGCTACGGACCTCTAGTAACGGAACCATCACCTGAAAAATATAATATGTCGTGGGATGAGCTCACTAGCCTAGTAGAGGAAGCGTCATCGCCTCAATCTCGGTAGTTTGAGTGGTACAACCCACCCAAGGTTTATGCTACTAATCCTAGGTCGGTCTTTTGTTGCACATGACTCTCATACCAACCCGGAACCCCATCGAACCCAAAAAATAATTCCCCCAACATGCTCACATCATAATTATTCACAATTATAGCATGTTTCAACATCAAAACCACAGTCACATATATATAGCAGTTTAGATACAATGCGACTAGACACACCTTATGATACACACTTTGCCCAACACAGGTTAACGAATACATATTCTAGCCATTTTACTTTTGAGGATACAAGCTCATAAAGTAAATGTAGAGTACCGCACCAATTCTTCCCAAGGGAATTTTCTCTCTCACTTTCAATAAGGAAGACGGTTGCACGAGAGTTCTGTTTGCAACTCCGTGCGCCAAAACTCCAAAGGTCAAGAATATGACAGGAGTCCACTTGCGACTCCTAACTAGGTATCACGTTTTCGGACTTACTAATTTCCGTAGGTGTGAAACACCCACTGACCAGTTGTTGCGACGATCCAAAACAAGACTACCCACATATGATTACATGACCCGTATATACCAACACTACAAAATATACTCAATATGTATCAAGTTTTCCAATAGGAATCATGTTCCATCACAATATATGATTTTCTCATTTGCAATATATTGTACTCAATATAATCATCATGCTTACAATTTCACACTTACAAGCAATGGTTCACAACATGCTCAATCACAATACATGTTTTTCTCATTAGGCAATATATTATACTCCATTTATCACAATGCTTACAATTTCACATTTATAAGCAATAAATCACAACAAGCTTTTCTATCACACAATCATGCTTTCAAGGGTCTAGTTCATCGTCTAAGTTTTTAAGACTCAACTCGCATATATATATATATATATATATATACGGCATATATACACATATACGCACACACCATTGTACAAAGACGAAAATAATTCGTTTTTCCCTACCTCAATTCCAAGCAAGCCTACTCAAGAATGCCCAAGAGAGGTCCAACCCAAGCTACCACTCCAAGTGTTCAATAGAATAACTTCCAACTAGCAATACACCATTCATGAATCACAAGATTACTATGGTGTCAACAATAACCGAAATTTTCAAAAGTGGCTCCAACCACAAGAATAGAGTTAAAACCCTAATGAATGAATTTCTAGGCTTCATAAAAGGGAGTACTCAAAAGAAAGGAGATAGTTAAGACACTTACCAAAGTCCCCAATCCAAAAGTGAGCTCAAAACTACAAAATGAACTACAAGCTTTCAATAACCGAAAATTGGTGACAAGGTTTAACTTATGGTCCTTAACAAGATTCAAGAAAAAAGGAAACCAAAAATCAATAGTTGAACATAATACTTCAAGAATGGAAAATCAAGGGTTTAAAGTTCAAAAGCTCAAGAGAGCTAGAAACTTACCCCAATACTTAGAGCAAATGGAAGAGAAGAGCAACCCCTGCAATTCCCATGTTGAACACTTCTTCAAACTCCAAGTGAAAGGAGATGAAATCAAATGAGGAAGTGATAAAGAACAAGAGGGAAGGAGAAATGTAGAGAGAATAAGTTTGTAGAGAAATAGAAAAGTCTTGCGATGAAAGGCTTATGAGTTTGTAGAGATTTCCCATTCTCACACTCATCCAATGGCCAATAATAAATGTGAAATAAAAGGGAGGAGATCCAAGGGCCACAATGTGGTCTTGCAAGAAGACTAAAACTCAAAACCCATAAAGCTAACTCAATGCCAAAAAAGGCCATAACATCTAAAGGTTGAGAATAAAACAAGGAAAATGAATAAATGATCCAAGGGTTAACATGAAGTCTTGCCAAGTGAAAGACTAAGAATAATACATTCTTGCATTTAAGTGCCAACCAAACAAGGCCCTATAATGCAAGGGTTGTGAGCAAAGATGGAAGAAGGAGATCAATGACTAGAATTTAGACACCACTTAAAAGTGTAAAATGACTAATTTATTTTCAACTTAGGGTTAATTACAAGAGTGTCATTGTGACTCTTAATTAATCTTTTACCCGTTGTCATCCTCTCTAATTACAAATATATCACTCATACCCCAACACTTAGCCAAATCTTTACACTTTCCACTAAGCGCTCTAAAAAAATACCAATTTACCCTTCAGTCATTTCTTTCCCAAAATCGTTTCCAACAATTTTCATTATTCTCAAAATGAAAATAGAACATGCAACTTACAATTTTTAATATCACATAAAACATGTAAGTTATGTTAAACACATAAGCATATTAAGCACAAAATCACATTAAACACATAATCACTTATACATTTAATCATTAATAAAAAAATTAAATTAACACGTAAAAATATCGGACGCTACAACTCAGCATGCTAGACTAACTTTAATCAATAATATTTTTATTTTATGTAACTAATAATATTTTTCGGCCCTTTAATAAACATGCACTTACTATAAAAATTAAAATAGTAAAAAGAAAAACTATTCGTATATTGTATTGTCCAAAAATAAAATAATAAAAAATATAAATTATATTTTTTTATAGATGTATGCAAATATACACATTAGTAGCACTTACTAGTTTTTTGTTTTTAGGTCGTTTAATAAGCATGCACTTACTATAATATTAAAATAGTATAAAAAAAAACCATTAAGTCTATTTCAAAATAATTTCTTGATTTATTTGCCCAAAAATAAAATAATAATAAATAATATTTTTTTCTAGATGTATGCAAATATATACATTGGTAGCACTTACTATTTTTTAGGTCGTTTAATATACATGCATTCACTATAAAAATTAAATTAGTAAAATAAAATATTAGTTACATAAAAGAAAAATATTATTGATTAAAGTTAGTCTAACATGCGGATTGCTTCGAGATTTAAATAGACACTTAACACTTAGCATTATTAATAGTATAATGTAACATGCATAATTAAATTTTAATTTATTTGAGTTAGTTTTAATTTAATAATAATATATATATGTACATATATGTATATAGATATATGAATTTAGTTTACAAATAAAAATTATCTTTACAAAAGAATGTCTAAAATAAAAAAGAATTTAGTTTTTGATGTGCATCTAGGTGTGACAAAAATAATGCTTAAGAACGGCCCCTTATGACGGCAATGTTTTATCTATCACAAGTGCACGAGTCGTATTGTGGTACAGTTTGGCTTGAGAAATATTATCGAACCCAAGGGACTAAGTCGTATTCTAAACTTTCACAAAGTAATACTCTTAAATTGCTATAAAAGTATGATTTGTTGGTTGTGATTTATTAACTATCTAACTAGTAAAGCAAGTAAAGATAAATTAAGATAAGAATAATAGAGATAAAAACTAGGATTTTCTTACTACACCACTAACCGCATAGTATAACTATCTACTTATTCAATTACAAGAGGGAGATCCATCACTATGAATCAGATCGTACTGCAAATAGTCGAATACGTCCCAAAAATGATATTATCCACTGGATTCGCTATAACCCATCTCTAGACAAAGTGTGACTAGTACATGCCATCTACTTTACTCTAATCTACTCCTACATCATAAAATTAAACTAAAATATGTCTATATCACCTTGCCGATGCATGACCTGTGTAAACCTAGGGTTTCAAGTGTTAAACACCATTGTGTAGAAAATCATGTTATGTTTAATATAACATGATTGATTGAGATAATGCATTCATTCAATGTAAGACAAGAATTAGAATAAATATAAAATTCCCTGTCACGAATAACTACAGTCATAGATCTACACAATCATCATAGTGTGGTGATAGTTTCCCCTCATTTCAATTAAAACAAATAAATAATCTACATTACTTGGCTAGGGTTTTGCTAGAAAACCCTAGATACCGAATTAGTTGCTCATGGCGGTGGGTGACTGCATTGTTGATGTAGAAACGACCTCCATGATCTTATTCTCCGAATCTCTAAGTATTGAATGACTCCCTTCTTTGAAAGATGTAAATTTCTAGAGATAGTGCTCTAGAAATTATGTAATATATAAAGCTTATTAGATATGATCCAAACCTTGGTATTTATAAACAAAGTTGAGGGAAATCCTATTTGCATTAGATTTGTCCCGCTTAGAGGTGGTGGGGTTGAACACAAAGTCAAAAGGATCAATTCGGGTCAAACTAGGATTTTTTGGCTGAATCTACAATTTTCGGCTTTTCCTGCAGACACGTCTTACTCTTTTGATCATAACTGGAGTTACACAACTTAGATTGAAACATAATTTATCTGGTTAGAAAGATGACTTCAAGCTCTTGTGTTTAGGCTCAAGAATCATTCCATTTGGACTTGTTTTAACCGAGATATGGTCCTCTGAAGTTGACTAAAATTTTGGACCTACACATGGCCTCTACGCTTAAGCGTAGTAGTTCATTTCTGGGCCAAAAACGCCAAGTGTAGCTCGAGCGTAGTTTTAGCAGTTTTTAGCCATTTTTAGCTACTATAAGCGTATGTCAAGCGTATCAAAATTATTGGAAATCACTTTTCTTGGGAATTGTGCCGTTAGAACCCCCTCGACTCCTTTAGTATGTTTTCCGAAGTTACGGCTCCAAAAAATGATGTTTTTGCCCTCCAGGAGATACTTTTCGCTTGAAAACACTTATTTTGCTCTCTCTTTGGATAAACATAAGCATTTCATTGGTTAATTCACCAAAATTAGCTCGTTTTCTTCATTAAGCTCCTGAAACACGTTTAGACACACAAATCATATAAAAATACCAAGTAATGGAATGTTAAGACATAACAATAGCGAGTTAGGGGCCTAAAATATACAACATTTGACACCTATCAGTTTTTACAGTCACTATCAAATATAAGTAGAAGGACATTACAGTTATATCAAAGATAAAATATGTTATCAACTAATTGAGTAATTTATCAATGGCAAAAATGACAATTTATGGCCCTAGGGGGTTCTTTGTCAACTTTTTGAAACCTTAAGGGGTTAATCATTTGCAAAATATATTTAGCTGTAATTCAAGCAAACCTCAAGGGGTGTTACTGTAAATAATCCAAAAGTAATTTTAAAATCAATAATACAGCTAAAAAATGATTGAAATATCTTCATCCGCACTTGTCCAACTTCAATAGTTTATTAGAGGAAAAAAACAACAATAATTTATTGACAAAAGATAAAATATTACTCGAAAGCATGTTGGTTATTGTGGTATTGACTTTGGTTGCACTGATAAAGATATTGTAATGAATTTAGATGATATTAATTTTAAAAATGTGTATCGAATAAATATTCATATTGTGTAATAAAATTGTATGTCGAATTATGTTTAGGAATGAATTTTCATAATATTGTTAAAGACAATATGCCTCCCTTAGTGTTAAAAGTATGACTTTTAATTAAAATGTTGTTAAATATTATAAAATAGGTAAAAAAAATTTCTTTATGTTATTAATTTAGTACTTAAAAGTTCTTAGGTTATGTTTGGTATACTGGAATGGAATGGAATCGAAGTGAGAATAAAATGAAATAACCATTCTTATTCTATTGGTTGGTTGTAAATACGAAGTACATTAAGAATGGAATGAACTAGAAAGAAAATATTTCAAAAATACATCTCTTAGTGATAAATATATTATTCAAATAAAATAATATTATTTTATAATTTGTTACAAAAAAAGAATGGTGGAATGGAACGAGAATAATAGTGGCCGACAATAGAGGTGGTGGTGGTGGACGAGGAGGTGAAAGGCGATGGCCATGTTGGTTTCTTTACTTGAAATATGAGAGGTTTTTTATTTATTTTTATTAATTTTTTTTGAAGCAATGTTATGTTTTAAAGATATTACTAAAGGAATGGGAGGATTTTAATTCAAATGAAAATTCCTTTATTGAGAATGATCATTCTCCAAATATCATACCATCAAAGAATGAATGAAAATTTCATTATATTCATTCCTTCGTAGTAAACAAGACATTAGATTTTCATAATTTATCACCCAAGATACGCAGTTTCTCCTTTTTAAATGCATGGAATAATTATTAATTCCCCATTTAGATGCATCAAATATTTATTAACGTATTACTACTATTATGTTTGGATTGACTTTTCAAAAATTATTTTTGGCTTTGTACAGGGAAAATTAATTTTGAATGTTGTTTGACAAAGTTTTTAGAAAAACTTTCAGATCTAGAAAGAGCGTTTTGAAAAAGTAGATACTACTTCTCTTTTTCTCATGTGTAAAAGTAAAAGTAAAAACAAAAACTCTTCCAAATAAGACTTTGGTTTGTCTAAAATCAAATCCCAATTACTATTAACTCCTTTATTGAGAACCCACACAATAAAATAAAATCGTTTCATAAAGATAATAAGGAAAACAATTAGACCACTACCAGAAAATAGTAATGTTGGGCAACTTAATTGCACTAGAGGGTTTGAGAGTCCCATTTTAATTTGAACACATTAAATCACTTTTAAGACAAATTTTTTAAAGCTTTTCGGATTAATGTAAGACTCATAGAATATTAATGTATTTTTATTTTCCAAATATTGTATTCTCAATTTAGTAAGATTGTATACTATTCCATAATCAATTTATTGGAAAGGTACAAGCAAAAATGTGTATGAAGTACACAATTCGATTTGTTTGCTAAACTGTCTCAATTATGTGCTACATCCTACATACTTTGTAGCATGGGGTGGAAGGGCAAAGATGTCCTAATGAAATATGAGTATGGTTAAAGTAGAGTATAAAAGATATTAATTATATGTACGGTATCTATCAACAGATTCAACACCCCTATAGCTTTTGGCTAAGTATTTACTTATTATTGCGGATATGATTAAATACTTGTAGTAATTTACATGCTTACGATATCTCCTCATCTAGAATATGAGTAATTATATGTACTGTATCTATCAACACCCCTTCAGTTTATCTTTACAACTGTGTTGCAATTGGTTAAGCTCATGTCTATCTCTATTGAACCTTAATCCTTCATTTTATTTTGTACCCTTGGGAGTTTCAAATGCACTATAAACAACCTAAACAATATTATATATATATATATATAGATTAATAAAAAAAATGATTTCATAATATTGATCCAAACACCATCCAAACAACTTTTTCCATCCAAAAATTAAAAGTACTCCTTTGTCCGAATTTAAATGTCTACATTCACTATTCAACTCATTCCAAAATAAGAAAAATCAATATCACTTTATTTGGTCAATTTACTAATTTACCCTTCAATCATTCAAAATTATAAAATATCATAAACTACCCCTGAACATAATATATACTTTTTCGCAAAAAAAAATCATATTTTGGAACATAATATGTATTTTTCACAAAAAAAATATTTTAATATTTTTTTTAAATGAAATTGTGAAGGCAATTTGGTAAAAAAAGTTAGGGTTAAATTGGAACATGCATATATAAGGGTAAAATTGGAAGTTCACTCCAAAAATAGGCTTTATTGACCAAAATTCATATTTTCCGTCGTTGACTTTTAACGGAAGGGGTTGACTTTTAACGGAAGGGGCTAAGTGTTACAACGGATGTGGTTTTAAGGGTAGTTTATGATATTATTGAAACGTAAGGGGTATCGCGTGCAATTATGTCATAGTTCAGGAATAGTTTGTATAATTTTCTCAATATCTAAACTACAACCATCACATCATTTGGTGGGACCAGGGTAAAATTAAGTTTTCATTCATTATCACACCAATAAAAGTCATCATCTCAAAAAGTCAGATTCTCCAAAATGGACCTAATATGAAACGAAGGGAGTAATATTTTTTTTTTGAAAATAATTAAAAATAATATTTAAAAAGTCAATCCAAGGAGCTTACATTTAGTTTCAATTTTAGAAAATAAGAATGATTAGAATGTGTTATATGTCAAATTTAAATAGACATGTAAGCAAAATCTACATCAAAATTAAATGAGATAGACATATTCTAATTTTTATATCTTTTTTTTGCGATTTTTGATTCTACTTGTTAATAACAAAAATCTGATAAATTTGTAAGCAATTATTGTATGAGCTTGGTTTTAGTTTATCCATTGGATTGTAATCAAGTATTGTAAACCACAATTTATATAATTGTAACCGGCTATACAATTGAAAAAATCTAGGGAATATTTAGAATCAAATCCAATATTCGATAAATGAGGGGAAAAAAGGAAAAACAAATAAAAAAACAGATAGTCCAGCAAAGCAAAAGTCCTCCACGACGCAATAGCAGGACGTTATCCAATTAAGGATAAAATAGTCATTTCATCCAAATAAAATAATAATAAAAGGAATTAATTCCGTAATTAACCCAAAATTGAAGTCTTAATTACCATCCCCCTTCCTACTTCCTAGAAATGCTCAAACACATGCACACCCCCCACCCCCTTCTCTCCTCCATAAAACTAAAAATTTCTTCTCTCTCCGCGTGATTATATCTGTATCTATCAATTTTATTCTCTATATATATACATCTATATATATAGATATAGATATATATAGATACACAGAGAGACTCTGTGTTTGACTCGGTGATTGGGGAGGCCGAGTCAGGGCCGGTGGTGGAGGAGCCCTAGCCATGACTCGCCGTTGTTCTCATTGCAGCAACAACGGCCACAACACTCGAACATGTCCGTCCAGAGGCGGCGGCAGTGGCGGCAGCGGCAGTGGAGGTGGCGGTGTGAAGCTGTTTGGGGTTAGACTGACCGATGGTTCGATCATCAAAAAGAGCGCGAGTATGGGGAACCTCTCTGCGCTGCACTACCATTCGTCTTCATCCGCCGCCGCTTCACCCAATCCCGGCTCCCCTTCCTCCGACCCGCTTCGCGACCCGCTCCACCTGCCCGATGGATACCTATCCGACGACCCTGCTCACGCCACGTGTTCCTCCAATCGCCGTGCCGAACGCAAGAAAGGTTCATTTATTTCAATTTATATCAATCTCATCATTTTTTATATTCTTAATGTTTTATGAATTAAGATTTGGATTTTAATTTTCATGTATGCTGATATGTGGATAGGGAATTAAATAGTAATCATTAATGTATTATTTATGAGTTTTGTTTATTTTTAATTTGGGTTGAAATGAAATTAAATGAATGTGGTCGGTTGCACTTTTTGGGTGGATAACTTGCTTTTATCACCGTCTGTTCTGGTCTTGACTTTTCTAACTTGATTTTAGTTTTTTGAATTATTAATATAAATATATATATATGTTTTTGTAGCGGCTGTTTTTATTTATTTATTTATTGGTATGATTCTATTATTTTTATGTCTTTATTAACTGATAGTGGTACACATGGATGTATACATTCCATGTGAATAAATACAGTCAAAATTATCTTCTTCTCACACACACACATATATATATATATATATATTTTCTTTCCGGATGGATTTATTCTGTCAATATTACAAATTTCGTTTGTTGTTGTTGTTGTTGTTGAATGATCGTTACTGTTATTTTCTTCGTGGACCACATGACTCATTTTTGTTTATAGATAGACTTCTACTTGTCATTAGAGGAAAGTTTTTTCAAATACTGTCTACCTAATTAGTACTTAATTAAATAAGTAAAACTTAAGTGGGAAAATGAAAGTAGGCTTTGCATGGTTTTTCATTTCTTTTAGCTTCCTAACTTGTCCCTTTAATGCTACCCGTCTAGGGGTTTATGAATAGGATATTTACTTTTGATTGTTTACCTAATATTTTTGCTTTCATAGATGGATACACAAACACAAACACACGTTCTTTATATATATATATATATATATATATATATATATATATGCCCCCCTGTTTATGGTTTTCTGTTCAGAGGTTATACCTTTAGAGCCTACCGATGATTTTTGGTGACATGATCCGCAACATCTATTAAGGTAGTCATGTATTGTTCAAGGACCACTCTCGTGGTTTTTGATTTTTTCTCATCTGTACTTGCTAATATTGTTGTGCGGATAACCAATTCTACACACAAATATACACACACATGACACAAGATATTATAGTGGTTCCCCAAAAACGTGGACGTCCACTTTGAGAGTCGTTTCAATAATTTCGGTTGAAAACAAATGGTGTTCGGGAGGAGGATACAAAACCAGTATCGACTCGACTCAACCGTACACACTCTCACTCACAGAAACTCACAAGGTTTCTATACTTTCATGTATCACTCACTCACGTGTATATCTCACATATATATCACAATGTATATTTTCTCTGTTTTACTACCAATCCATATCTCACATACAGAAGCTCATATATATAGAGAGAGCTGTGAGAGAGAACAAACTCAAATTGACAACCTCTATGAGTGATGGCAGTTGCATGAACAATTTGTTCATGTAGTATGAGTTGGCTAGATAGAGAGAGGTTGAGTGATGCATGTGCATACGTATGAAAAACTGTCAAATATGACAAGTAGTTTTAGAAGAAATGTGCAATACTTATATGTTGAGGTCCACTGAAAGAATTGCGAAGAAATTGGTGCTAAAGATACCATGAGAATTGTGGAAATCCTAGGAAATCTTAATAAGTCAGGAGATCATCAACTAGCAAATTGGTTTTTAATATTTTCTGAAGACCACGGTTTCTCTAATTTTCACTTACCTTCAAATATTTTATTTCCTAATAAAATTATTTCCAGACCCTTGCTACTATTCTACAACGTTATAAATTACAAGTTGAACTACAGAATTCTCCTCCTTTTTTTTTTCTTTGTAACCCTATCTACTCGATTATCCTTCTTCGATTTTCCTCTTCAAATCTGTTCAAATAGTAATGATACTCGGGTTGATGCTTGCCTGATAACACCTTACCACTTTCTGTCATTTGTTCTTAAGCAAAACATTTCTCTTTTCCATTTGAGCTCAAATAGAATATGCTGACTAGCTTAATGGATATAAGTGTAAAGTCCACATTACTAGAGCCTGATTTACCACAAAGCATATAGCCAGTTGGCCCAAACTTATTGTACGATGAAGGGGAGGCCTTAGGATTCAGTCTAGTGCAAGTTCTCCATAAATATTGAATAAATCCAAGTTTTGTGATAAAGCTTCTCACTTGTCAGTGAGCTCCTCTGTTCCTATTCTTTTTTCTTGTCCTCTGCCTTCTTGATCCTCCTCATTCATCCAAAGTGCTATATGACTGGAAAAAGCCATCCTTTTCTGGTGCCCTGTTTCATGGCCTATGGTTTGGCTATGTTTGGTGATCCTTGCTGGTGACTTTTTCAAATACCTTTTTGCCTATGCTTATTTGACTGGAGACAAAATGTGATTGGCTACACGTTGATAAATGTTCACTCTAATTTCATTAGTTTGGAAACACTTTTGTCAAGTGAAACATACTCAGGAGAGAATTGATGTCTTCTAATTATTATTCAATATGAAAAATAACTTTTTGAACGAATGAATTCAGATTTGTAGATACTATTTTTAAGTGATTGAATACTAAGCTTGAGAAATTCTAGAAACAATTTATGAATAACTAATGGTTTAACAACACATCTGAAATAGTTCAAAATATTTCCACGATTTTCAAACAGGTGTACTTAATATGTTTTTCCAGTTAAGTGTGACTGGTCAATTAAAAGCTTTCTTTTAGAGAATCTTTTGCTGCTATCTTCTCTACCCTTGGTTTTCATGCTTATCAAATTGTAGAGGTATTGTTTCTTTCAAACATGTGTACTTAATAGTCCTATGATGTATCACAGATGTAATGTAATTTTGTTGTTTTATTCGATACACAGAAAGATATGCTTCCAACATGATCCTTACATCAGATTAAGGTGTTGGCTTTAGGAATTCTAGATAGAAATTTCATCTTGTGGCTGGAGCAACCATCACCACATGGACCAAATTCCCAATTTTTCCGTACTAAAATCACTTTTCCTTGAGAAGGTCAGGCCAAGGCTGGACAGATCCTTGTGTGGGGTGAAGGAAGGAGTCCAGGACCCTTTCATGATGCTACTGCCTGATTGGGTCTGAACAGGTTTCAGGGACCTAAAGGGTAGGTTGAGTTCCTGTTGGAACCATGTGGAGACAGCTCTGGGAGATTCAGAGGTGTTGATTGGTGGGTAGAATGTGAGTAGAGTGCAAGGACTTATTAAGTAGTCCTACCTAGGGGTGTCAAGTTGCAGAATTTGTCTAGATCTGACCAGGAAACAACAGAAACTTACATTACATCTGTGATACATCATAGGACTATTGCTGCATAGAATTGATGACATTTGCATTTTTCTACATAGCCTGGTGCGATCCTGCAAGCCAGTGTTTATGTAGTAGTTGGCAATTTAATCTGCATTGTGAAGTGTGATTGATACTGGGTTTCTCAGTTGGTTGTCACCTTCATTCACCTATATAAAAGTCACAAGCCCAGAGCTGTGGGCTAAACATTAAGTTGATCTGAAAACCTATTTGAGCCTCTGGGCAAACCCTTGTGCCAATCTACTGCCAATACTCGAGGTTCTTTTAGACCTTCCGTCACTCCGATCTAGCCAATTGTGCTTCCATTTCTGCATGTCTAACCTCATGTACTCGATAATCAATACTATAACCTGAAGTCAATTGTTTGTATTAATTATTTCCGGCCCCATGCGCTGCATTGCATAGAAATCGCCGTCAGGAATGTCATTCCAATTATGATGAATCTTTGTTTTCCATTTAAGGAATGCATCCAAGTATCCTTCATCGTCCTTCACCCATGAACTAATTGGGGCTTGACATAATTAACTTACCGCTCAGTAATTTTTTATATTTTCAATACATGCATAGGGTGTACTCAGATGTATTAGAAATGATAGCTTGCGAGTAACTTCTTGATATTTGTGGGTTGAAATCATTGAAGGATCATTTTGTTCATTTCGGTGAAACATTTATAAGAGAAGTTAACAAGTATTTTATACAGTATAAATGAAGTTTAAGATTGTTAAAGAAAATAGAGATACATCCAACGGTTCATCATAATTATCATAAAAAATCTCTACTTGTATTAACTGGGTTTGGTCTGGCAGGCACACCTTGGACGGAAGAGGAGCATCGATTGTTCCTACTTGGTCTCCAGAAATTAGGGAAAGGAGACTGGCGCGGGATATCACGCAGTTATGTTATATCAAGGACTCCTACCCAAGTAGCAAGCCATGCCCAAAAGTATTTTATCCGGCAGAGTAATCTTACTCGAAGAAAGAGAAGATCCAGCCTTTTTGACATCGTTCCAGAGATGGTTTGTTTTGCTTATTTGTATTAAATTTTGCATGAACCTCACCTTTACAAGCACTGAAGCACACAATCACACATGTGAAAAGTCTTTTGGCTCAATCTACTGTGCCTCGCAGGTTTTACAGGTCGTTTACATTAAACATCATATGCAAGAGTGAAGCTTTAATAACCATTAAGTAGAGTGAATCCTGTATAAAACTCCCTAGCTGTTTTACTTGGATTGGGTTTGTCTTCATAAACATGACAGCATGTGGATTGACTGTAAATATGTAATCAGACCAGTAAAAGTTTGTCATCTTAGACAAACATATGTTGCAAGCCCTTCTTTCATTCATTTTGTCGTTTTTATTGTTTTGTTACATGTTTGTCAGGCTATGGATCCACCACCAGTGCCAGAAGAACAATTCATGCTTCCTCCTTCTCAAGCAGTGGACGCTGAAAATAAGAATGCACTACCTTCATTGAGTCTCTCTCTCAAACCTGAGTTCGAACCCATGGAAGCTAATTCCCTTGAAATGGTTAAGGAAGCCAAAGAAACTGCTATGCCATCAAGGGAAATCCCACCGGCAGTTCCTGCATTCTTTCCATCTTTTCTACCCCTTCCACTTTCACTGTGGCCAACAAATGCAGCCTCCCCTGAAGAAGGGAAAGGAGCAGAAACATCTCACCATCAGGTCTTGAAGCCAACTCCGGTCCTCCCCAAAGAACCCGTGAATGTAGACGAATTGGTGGGTATGTCCCAGCTCAGTCTGGTAGAGAGTAAAACCGGCGACATAGAGCCTTCACCTCTCTCGTTAAAACTACTAGGAGAACCGTCGAGGCAGTCTGCGTTTCATGCAAGTGCTCCGTTGAACGGTTCAGATATAGGCAATGGGAAGACTAATACTATCCAGGCTCTTTAAACTTGTGGGGTAAGCTGACTTCTGTTTAGGTTTCTCTCTTTCTTAGCAAATCTCTTGTACAATTCTACTCTGCTTTTTAGATGGTGGATGCTGTTTAATACGATCTCCTTGATATCTTGTAATTGTGTGATTCTCAGCAACTGGGTTAGTTTTAATTTATTGAAATATAATTCTTTCTGACGGGGAACAACCAAAAGTCCGAACAATTGGATTGAATTGGCAACAAAATCAAAATTTTGAGAACTTGAACGGTGGAGCATGTAGTTCCATAAATGCCCAGAAGTTGGAATAATGGGGAAATTTCTAGCACCCCATGTTTTGATGAGATGAGGATTTTGTGTAATGTGTTAGGATTTCTGGATCTTAATTTATATAACAAAATTATGAAATAGTTCAAAACTATGTTTAGATACAGATTTATTGTTTGTTTTAAACAGTTTAAAAACTGTTTTTTTTTTAATTCAATACTAATCATTTAAACAGTTCAAAAACTCCGGTTTTTTTCCCAACCCTATCCTTTATCTCTACTTTCTTTTCTTCAACATTGAAATTATCCATCAAATTTTAAGAAAGCAAATGCATAAAAGCTAGGGATGGCAATTTAACCGACGCAACTGGTTCAAACCCTAATGGGGCGGATTTGCTACCCCTTTAAATGGGTTTGGGGTGAGTTTAGTATTAAAAATCAAAATTCGAAGCGGGTTCGGATTTTCTGTAAAACCCGACCCGACCCGGCCTGTTTGCATATATATATATATATATATATATATATATATATATATATATATATTAAAATTTAATACTTTATTATTTATTTAATTTTAGTAAATATTTTTAAGTTAGATTTCTAATACCTTTTTATGTTAGATTAAATAAAAACACATGCATGTGATTAAATTTTTTTATAATGAAGGGAAGCTTTGAAAAAAATATATAGATGTATTATTATGTTGGAAATACACATACTGTCATTATTATAGTTGGATTTATGATGCATTCTGTTGCTCTATTTGTTTAACTTATTTTCTATCCTAGGCATGGTGTGTACAAAGTTGAGATAAATTAATCAAATAATCATTTTTGTGTGTGATGTTGCTCCACTAAAAATTAAAAATTTAACAGGTACTGATGGTAACCTGATGGAACCCGTTTATTCTGACGGGGTGGTAATGGTATTATCGATTAAAATCTGATAAGAGTTTTGGGTGGTAACGGTATCCTTAATAATGGATTTAGCCAAATCCGTCCCGTTACTGTTGTTTTTTTTAGCAAAAGGCATGGTCTATCTGTTAGGGTTTTTACACCCGCCCAAGAACAAAACTAGGGTTTGCTAACCTTATTCACCAAGCCACGAACACCTGCAAATCAGAAAACGCACAAACACACACCAAACACAATCAACACAAAGATATATACGTGGTTCAGCCAAAACCGGTTTACGTCCACGGAGAGCACCGTTTCACTATAATCAAAAAGAGGATTACAAGGGGATGATCCGTAAATCATACACACACACACACAGTGTATACTCACGCCTGTATCACCGGAAATACTATAAGGATATATTATTCCTAACTCTCACCAAGAAGAATACTAATTTATATCTCTTTTTTCTCTCTCATAATCTTGTGCACAGATCTTGTGTTTCAGTCATACTTTTGTGTCACACAATACAATAGGAACAACCCATGTATTTATAAGAGAGGCTGGAATGGAGGACAAGTCAATTGGAATCAAATCCCAAACAGAATTGGAGTCTTAAAGCCTTTCCATAAAAAATCCTGCATCTGGGTCACTAAGTACTCCGTGAGAATTCCACCGAGTACTCAGTGGATGCACAAGTACTGTGTAAGAACCCAAAACTTTCTGCCACTTTTCCTTCACTTGTGCAAGTTCGTAGCTACCGAGTACTCGGTGAAAAACACACCGAGTACTCGGTGGTTCTTCAGTCTACATTTGCTTCAAGATACTTTTTTCTCCAATTCTCTTCTCGATTCTCGAGGAAATGAGTCATTATTACTAACAATCTCCCACTTGACGACTTTCCACCCACTCAATCAACTCTATCAATGATCAGTGCTTCTAACGATGCTCTCATTCATGTCTTCAAGCTTGAAGACCCACTGAAGTTGCACACAACTTCAGTTTCTCTCTTGTCACCACTTTAGTCAACACGACCATGCTGATAGCTCCCAGTGCATGAGCAATATCTAGCCTTCTACAGAACATGCGACTTCTATTTTGTCTGGCCAATCTGTCTTGCAACCACTGTCGCTTCTGACTTCGCCTTGCAAACTTTGTCGCGTCTGTATTCTTTCTCCCTTTCATAAAGAGATTTTTCGGTTGTTGCATATAACACTCCTTCTTTAGGTCACCTTGGAGGAAAGCAGATTTACCATCTCACAACTCTAGATGCAAAACTTCTACTTCAACAATGCTTGAATGAATGGTATTTAGTTTCACAACCGAAGAATGGAGAGTTTTCTTCCCTACCGGTAACTCGATTAGCTTCCATGTCTTGATGGAGATAAGGGACTTCATCTCATCTTCCATCACAAGCTCCCACTGGCTTGTATCTGTTGCACTGTATGCTTCATCATCACATTCTAGTTCATTTTCATCTGTGAACAATGGAGATTGCGGTGTATCAACCTGTTGAGAATTGCCGTCTGCAATCTGTTATTCTGACTGAGGACTCTCATTGTCTAGAACATTGTCTATCTCAACATACACAGGATCACTCTATGCCTTACCGCTCCATACCTCTTCTGGTATTATTTGCTCTAATGGATCTGATGGACCATGATTCATAAGATATGCTGTTGTACTGACTGCTTCTGCCTAGAACTGTTCTGGCAACCCTGCTTGAATGTGCATGTTGTGTCTATCTCAGTCATTTTCCGATTCATACATTCTACTACACCATTCTGCTGTAGTGTACTTAGAACAATCTTCTCTAATTTGATATTGTTCTCATAGCAAAATTTCTTGAACCCGAAGTCTTCGTTTTCTCCACCAAAGTCGGATCTCAGTTTCTTTACCTTCAACCCTATCTCCCTCTCTACCATGGCTTTCCATTTCTTGAACACTTCGTACACTTCAGATTTATGTTTCAAGAAATAAACCCATATCCTCCTAGAATGGTCATCAATGAAAGTCACGAAGTAGGACTTTCTGCCAAGATATGAGACAGTTGTTGGCTCCTAGACACCCATGTGAACTAGCTCAAGTTTCTTCACTATGAGACTTCTGTTGTTGCTCTTGAAACTAACCTTTTTCTGCTTACACTCGCAGAAGTCGATGTCAATCGATTTCACTAGTAGTTTTCCCTTCGAGAGCATAACCGCGAGCTCCTTTTCACTCATGTGACCTGACCTCTGGTGCCATAAGTTATGATCCTCATTGCTTTCTGCAACTGCAATCACTGTGTTAAAATTGGTGGTAGTGTAGAGCGTACCTTATTTCTTTCCTCGTGCTATAGTCATAGCCCCTTTGGAAACTTTCCACTTATCTTCACTGAAAGTGGTCACATAACCTTTACTCGCCAACTGACCTACTGAGTTCAGTTTCTTCCTAAAGTCTGGAATGTGCCTCACATCCCTCAGCTTCCATATCGATCCGTTGAGTCTGATATGTACTTCACCCTTACCAACAACACTGCAGGGTTGATCATCACCTAGATGAACCTCGCCAAGGTTACCAGGTGCATAGCTCTCAAAGAGCTCTCGACATGAAATAGCATGGATGCTCCAGAGTCCAAGACCCAAAACTCTATCTTACTTTCCAAAGAGCATATCAATGCATCATCATCTAAGACAAAATTCGCTTCAGTCTTGTCGTCCGCTATATTCTGCGAGGATCTGCACTAGCTTCTATAATGACCAAGTTTGCCACAATTCCAACACTCAATGGAATTTTGAGACTCATGTCTCAACTTGGAACGACCACGTCTCTGACTTCCGTCTTTCATTCTGTTTGAACCTCTGCCTCTACTGTCGACATTCAATGCTGAGCCACTGTTAGAAGAGTTTGATGTCTGTCTTTTGATCTCTTATGTGAGTACCATACTCACCACAGAATCATATTGTAATGGTTCTACCTTTGAAGAGTTACTGATTGCAGCTTTTGTGGCGCTCCAACTCTCTAGCAATTGGCTTAAAATAAAAGCCGTTTTCATCTTGCCAGTGATTGGCATATCAATTGATTTCAACTGCTTAACAATTTTATTAAGAGAACTGAGATGTTCACTGACCTTCCCATTTTCGGACATCTTCAGATTCACCAATCTAGTGATGAGATGTACCATATTTGTTCCAGACGGCTGTTCGTACATTTTCGAAAGAGCATCCATGAGAGACTTTGTTGTCTTCTCATTATTGATGTTGAAATCAACGAACTTTGACAATGTCAGTATGATCGTACCAAGAGCCTTTCGATTCAGGATTTTTCAATCCTCTTCTTTCATCGATTCCGGCTTCTGCCTTTCCAATGATAAATACAAATTCTTCTGGTATAACACATACTCAATTTGCATCTTCCAAAAGGAAAAGTTTTTACTGTCAAACTTCTCGATCATACCTGTCTTTTCTTCAGCCATAGCTCCCACTAAGCATATTCGAGGTGTTCAGAGCTGAATCTCGTAAAACCGGTCACACGGTTGCGTTCGGACCGATCCAAAACCTTAAGGGCCCGTTTGGGAACTTGGTTTTGGTTTTGGTTTTGGTCTTGGTCTTGAGATTTTAGGACCAAGTGGTCTTGGGTGGTTTTAGCCAAAACCAAAACCATGTTTGGTAAGGAGTTGGTTTTGGTATTGGTATAATTATATATATATATATATAATATGTATTAAAAATATATAAATATGAAAAATATATATATAAAATTGAAAAAAAATATTAAACTGAAAAATTATATATAATTAAAAAATATTTAATTATATAAAACAATTTACATTTCTATTATTTTTTAGGGTTGATTATTTATATATATATAAAGATTATATATATATAATCTGAAATCACAGTGTGGAGAAAAAATCACAGACTTCCTATGGCTGAAAACTCCATGGTCGACGGCAATCTTTTCATCGCGAAAGCTTTCCGGCACGGCGGCGTAGACCACATGTTCGGCGTAGTCGGAATTCCGGTGACCTCCCTCGCCAACCGCTTTGTCGCTCTCGGAATCCGATTCCTCGCCTTCCACAACGACCAATCTGTCGGCTATGCTGCCTCCGCCTACGGCTACCTCACCGAAAAACCCGGAATCCTCCTCACCATCTCCGTCCCTGGCTCCGTCCACCGCCAGGCCGGCGTCTCCAACGCCAGCGCCAACACCTGGCCCATGGTCATGATCTCCGGGTCCTGCGACTAGAAGGATTTCGGCCGCGATGATTTCCAGGGGGTTTTCGTTGGGGAGAGAGAAAATTTTGTTTCTTTTTATTTAAATTTAAATTTCCATTTTTTTGAAATTCCAAAAAATATATATATAATTGATAAAAATATTTAGGAAACTGAAAATTATATATAAAATTAAAATAATATATATTAAAGTGGAAAAAATATATACCAATTGAAAAAAAATTTTAAATTATGAAAAATTATATTAAATTTGAAAAATGCAAAATATTGTTAAACAAATATATGAAATGGGGAAAAATATATAGATTCGAAAGAAATATATAAAATAAAAAAATCATATAAAATACTAAAATTTTAAAGAAATATTTAAAATGGGGAAAAAAATTTAGATTCGAAAAAAATATATAAAATTCAAAAAGCATATAAAATTATAAAATTCCAAAATAATATATAAAATTTCAAAGACATATTTAAAATTGAAAATCTTTATATTAAATTCGGAAAAATATAAATATAAAAAATTTGAAAATAAATAAAATATTCCAAAATAAAAACAAAAAATTTGAACAAAATATTTAAAATAAGATATCAAAAAATACCAAATTATTGTTTTTTAATAAAATTCGAGAAAACAATATTTAAATTTCTACTTGTTCCACAAGTATTCAAAAAACTCTATATATAATTGAAATCAATATTTTAACATGTTTAAACTATATTTCAGAGAGTCATCATTTCCCTCTAATCAAAAGGAATTTTTTGCTGATGGTTGTCCTAAATGTGCCACATCCTGTAAAATTTCGGAATTTGTTTTATTCTTCAATAAATAGAAAAATGCCATAATCATATTTGAAAAACAAAACTGTTTTGTAAAATTTGAAAAAAATATCAACAATTCAATAATAAATAAAATTATGTTTTTGCTTATTAAATATATAAAATAACCTTTGAAATAAAAGATATAAAATTTTGAATTTTTATTTTCCATAATTTTACTTGTGTTATTGAAGCACACAAAAAGTAAATAAATTAGCATTACATGCATAGAAGAACTAATGTTCCCTCCTACGAGTTGTGGACAAGTAGATGGCATCCGTTATTTGATTGCGTACGCTGTCCATGACATTGTGCTGTGAACTCGATGCCGGATTCTGAACCATATGTTTCGCATTGATATCAACATCATCATTTTCAGTTCCATCAAAAAGATCATCCGGTTCATTTTGCATCCTAATGAAATTGTGTAGCGCACAACAAGCAGTCATAATTGATACTTGTGTTTCGAACTGAAACCCAGGCATGTGCCTGAGTATACTGAACCGATTCTTTAGTATTCCAAAACATCGCTCGATTACATTTCTTAACGCCGAATGCCGGTAATTAAACGCTTCATCTTTGTTCGTTGGATTTCTACCGCTCCGTTCGAATTCTTGTAAGTGGTATCGATGGCCCCGATATGGTGCCAAATAACCCTGCCGATTGGCGTAACCAGAATCAACCACATAGTATTTTTCTGTTAACATTTGGCAAAAAATTAAATTTGAAATATCAAATTTATTAAATTCTTATAAAATTATATACACAATTATTTTATATTTGCAAATTACCTTCTGGTGGCTTTGGGAATCCAAGCATTTCGCTTGCTATACACGCATTCAGGATGCGAGAATCATTAGTAGATCCTTCCCAACCTGCTAAAACAAATGTGAACTTCATATCAAAAGAACAAATTGCCATGACATTTTGGGTCGGATGTCCTTTTCTTCCCCGAAATGCTGCTTGCTGGTTCACCCCGATCTGTGCATCAATGTGGGTGCCATCTATTGCACCCACACAATTTTTAAAGAAGGGGAAAAACTTTTTTTTCTTTTTAATCTCTTTTGGAGTGACCGAAAAATCGGGTGGAACAATAATTTCCGTGGCCAGTTGTAGAACCTTTCCTAACACTGAATGAAAGTGTCGGCTAATCGTTTATGTCGAATGCTGAAATCTCTCAGCATTCATCTGCGTTATGATATTGTGCGATAAACTTAATAACAAAATACCTACTTGTTCCGGTACTGAAACATATCTCGTATCCTGAAAGCCATATGTTTTTAGCCGATCACATAGTTGAATGAAAACAAGTCGCGTCATCCGAAATTGTTCGAAACAATGTCTATCGTCATTAAGGATTTCAATTATGTAATCTTTACCACGTAGTGCAGATGTCCTTTGTGGTTTCGGGTTGCCATATTCCATATCAATAACATCTAAGATTCCTTGCATAGTGTAACGACTTACAATTAAGACCCGATTCTCAAGCAGGTAGTAATTCACCAATAATCTATTTAAATTGTTGTCCATGTTGGTTAGGATGATAAAGCCTTCCAAGGAAATTCACCTCAAACTGCACGTATAAATGACAAAATTTCTATAAGCAAACGACAAACAAAAGAACTGTTTAGAACTACAATTATTAAAAATGACATGGTTATAAAATAACCAGTTTTCCCCATTTTCGAAAATTGCATCATAACATTTCAGGACTCGAGCAGAGCTAACAATCGAATGAGCAGAGCCGAGCCTCTCAACCCAGTTCCCAAGCAAATTTAGATGAAAATTAGTCCGAAAACACTGTACAAACATGAGTACATGTAGGTGCAATTAACCATTAAAAATTTGATAATGAGACCCTGCAACCAATTGATATATAATGAAGTTATATACTTCATGCCATCCCAAAGGACAGAGAATCCAAGAGATATGCTGCCTAAACCCCAACTTATCTTTAGCAATATCTTATATTATTGTATAAACTGGCAAAGAACTAAATAAAGCAAGAAATACAATTTATTGTAATTATTTTGAAGCTTCTTGAATTAAATTCTACTTCTACTTTATCAGCAGTGTGAATCTCTCTCTTATCAATTGTCCTGGTTCCTTTCTACAACTAATTTCACCCAGATTTACTACATTAATTAATCTAAAAAATAGAGTACATCTCTGAAAAACACACAAATTATTTCTTTACTAGGATATAATATAACATCAAATACTCAAAACAAACCAGCTAATATCCATGATTGCGCAATAACAAGGAAAATAAAGAGATGATCCATCAAATAATTAAGACAATATATATGTGAATGAAACCAAATAAAACCCATAAATAAATAAATTTGTCCTCTCTCTCTCTTTTATTGCAAGAGATATATCTTGCTATATTTGACAATAATCTCATCATCATCTATATATATTAATTATTAAACATGTAACAAAATTGTCTAATACCAATATATATCACAAAAATATATACACATGTGTCTCTTGCTATACATTTCTGGTACGAAATAAATGAACAGAAAAAAAGTGAAGGAAACAATATATATGATGCTGAGGATTGTAACAAACCTCTCACTAAGGACAAAACAGAATTAATGGCCACCATATATAAATTGGGTTTGCAGCTCAACCTCCCACTTGTTCACAAAAATTCAGCAATAGTTTGATACGTGCTCAGGCCCACTCGGAACTTCATTATAACAGGCGACGGCAATTCTTTGCGAGTTGCTCCTAGAAGATGATCTAGATTTATATGACTGAATGTATTTGCCTTCAATTAGATGTGTGTGTATATATATAGATATTACTATCTCTTTGAAATAATTGAGGCCGGTCACAATAATTTCTGAATTGGTGTTGTAAAAGTAAATAGTTGGAATATTGTACCTGCAGGTCACAAGTGATACAATTGAATTATTGTACCTTTTCACACTGTAATTGCATACAACCCAAATTATTGTACCTGCAGGATGATTAGAAATGACTTTCCAAGTCACAGAAGAGCATAATAATGCAACATAATAATAATGTCATTCATACTATTCCAATCCTTTGTCACAAGGGATTCAACCCTTTGTCACAAGGGATACAATGTAAGTCACAACACACAAATATTACAAACTAGCACAGTCGAAATTCGAAAAAGAGAGGAAAAAATAAACACAACTAAGTGCAAATTAGGGATGTTTGAGAAGTATTGCAACAAATAAATTGGGTTTGCAAACAACCCAAATTTCGCTAAACACCATTATCCCCAAAAAAGTTTGCAATCCACTTCCTCCGACTAGCATCATCCTCTTTCCAAAAATACTCCCTCCAGAAGCCGTCTTCCTTAACGGTGTTAAGGACCTTGAAGTGAAGGGTGGTTTCCAAGTCCATTGCCTTCAAGATTTCATTACACTCCATAAACATCTGTGTGGGAGTTAATTGAGTGGGAGTGTTTTCGGTTGAAATCTTCTGTGGGGATGACACCTCCTGTTCTACATTTTCGGAGTGTGATGTACGGACTGTTGAAGACTGAGAGTTCATGCATTCCATTGCTTTTTCCCAATTTTCGGTGCTAGCGGAACTTAATTTCTCAAATGCACGATCGATAACTTCGGCGACAACAGATAAAACCCTTTCTATCTTTGCTTTCTTTGTAACAGGTTTGGGAGAAGGAGTGAAGTCACTAGCATCCTCATCATCGATATTCAAGTCAACGGGACAGGCGTATGATGTTGGTACGCTAGTCGACGACTGAACATACCTCTCAGTGGCAGTAGAATCTCTAAATAAGTCTCCCAAACCATGATAATGAGGAAAAGGTTTGTTCTTCCACTTCAATTGCTCCTACAGAACATGCAAGGAGTAAATATCTATTAAAAAAATGCATAAATTTTAGTGATATAATGTGTAACACTTTCATATTTCAAAATGAGAAGCAATTGTTTATTCCTATAGAATAACAAGATTCACCTTGGGCAAACTTTTCCATTGGTCTTCAGATAGAGTGATCAATCCCGAATTGTAGTCATAGCCAATTCCAGTCAGGCCCATTAATTTGTCAAACTGAAGCCACACTGTTCTCAAGCGTTTAACTTTCTGCCTAATATGTTCCGTCTCCCATTGAAACGTGGGCGCCTTCAATTTCATAAACTCCTTTAAATTCTTCTTACCAATGGTAGTGAGGTTGCCACCACTAACATTACCAATCTTGAGCTCCTCGCACAATTTATTCACAAAACACTCTGTCATGTCATCATTCCAAATTATCTTTTTAATTTTTCCATCATTCTCCTTTCGCTTCCCTTTCTGCGACTCTTCCACTCCATCCGCATTCTCCTCAACCAATTGATTGATGTCCATGTAGAATACGTGCTCTTTCCTTAATACGTGCTATTTCCTTACGATTAATATAGCAATAAGAAACAATATATATATTTAGAAAGGTACACACAAATTATATCCTAACAGTAACTGTTAAAAAGCATTTCCCTATTTCATATTCAAGAAACCGAATGTATACAAGGACACAAGCTCTTGAAGAGTTCGACAAATGCCATAATCATTCACACCTTGTTCCTAACAAATACCACTTATATAATCATTCACAAATGCTCCTGGTCTTCATGTTGGAGCAGGATCGGATCTCACCACATATGCCCTGCTTTAATAGCACCTAAGGTTACTTACTGTGACCAATCATTCAACCCTTATATGTGTTGTTTTGACGTATAACTTTTCTAGTCTCCTCTTAAAACTACCTTTTAGTTTTTACCTATTAATCACTAGCTGTTTGTTATTTGGTTTGAAAATTTTATTGATACTCAATCTCATATTGAATACTTGCTGGCTTGTTCTAGATATTACTCCTTATGTTTGGACATTTTGGTTTGTGTAATTGTTGTATGTGCACCTGTTTAGATCTTAGTTATGGGGAATCTTTAACATCTGAATCATTTGGTTATTAAGAAGATGAGGAAGTTGACCATATGATTAATTCGACATGCCAAAGCATTTTCAGGATAACCCGTCATGAACTTCTAAATTAACACCTGTAGCCATTTTATAGAAATATGTTATGAATGCGATGAAATTTAATTAAATTTTAACTCAATACCCTCTGATGTTGAATTTAAGCCTGCAGTTAGGTGCTTCCAAATGCAATGACTTTACGGTATTGATTTTAACAAATGAAATAAAATTTTAACGATAATAATAAACGTTCGTCACTTCCTCATCGTATCATCTCAGGACACAGGTCACCATGTTTTATAAAATTAACAAGTAGTATAGATGCGTAAAATATGCTACAGTAGGAGCTTCTCAGCCGAGTATCCTATTGTTACCATAGTTTTGAGGTAATGTACTTCTAATTGATTATGCCAATAAAGTCAAAAAATAGTGGAAGAAAGCACAATCATAACGTATGAACAAATACTTCCTACATGTGACATAGGGTATGTTTTGGGAGAATTATTACCTGATCTATGGACAAGTTGGGGGACTAAGTTCAGATATAATTCTCAACTAGCAACTTAGCAGGGAGAATTTGGATTCCATTTTAGAAAACCAATTGAATTCGATGAGGGTCCAAATTCCATCCCAAACAAAATTGTCTAAAGCCCATAAAGCCTCATTTGGTGAGGATTGTTCTATGACTATGAACATGAATTTGATCCTAATCCCAACACTAATCTAAATTAAATGAATTCAATCTTCTGCTTTGGAAGGCTTTGAACTTTTGATCTGCTTTGAAAAATATCACCACATTACAACCCTTCGTAGATAGAGCCGCATATTGGCCAAGCTATTGTTTTTGTGAGATAAGTACAGTCAGCTCAGAATGTAATTTCTGCTCTATTACTAGACTTGAGTTTTGCTTCGCATGGAATCAGTTTAGCAGATCTTCACTACTTATGACCTAGTTCCACAAGTAGGTAAACTGGCCATGGGTCCAGAAGTCCGGGACCATGTGCTCTAGTGCAACCAAATAATTTAACCTTGACTAATTTTGTAGATGCGTGATAGCTCTCGATCAACTGGAACTGCATTGTCTAGACTATATAATAATTTTTCTAAGACTTCATATTGAACATTTCAAGTTTGTCAAACTCTTGATTTGGAATATTTTCTCGGGAAAAAAAGGTTAGATCAATAAATAGATTCAATACATAGGCCTTCTGCATTTATGGGTTCGAAGTTGTAGTAAATCAATTCATAATTGAAAACTTATTTCTTTTAAACATAACCAAACAGTGGGGAATATTAAAGCTGTAGCCAAACAACTCTTCCAAGGCATCCTATGTACATTACAACTACTACAGAAGATGATGAGTAGTACCAGGAGCTTGAACCTCCTTACCCATACTCAGAATATTCCTCTTCATACATACATATGCTTTTCTCACAATATTGTTATTGGTCATACCTATATATATATATCATCTCTCTCTAAATTAGAGAATAATTTTCTAATCCCTACCTCTGTATGGTGGCTATTGTCAATAATACTCTCCCAGAATATTTTTACTTGTAGAGCATCTTCTCTCTCTCTCTCACACACACACACAATGAGAGAAATGAGAGAATTATCCCTGTGTGTGTGTGTATATATATATAATTTATCTTCCCCATCCCTGTGGTCAGCCCATAGACCATACCTGTCAACCATACTTGAATATCATATATATTTGAATCTCCAGATCTTCTCTGTTTTACTGAATAGATCTGCTATCATGTGCACCTGGTGAAGTATGGGAACTAAAAAATAAAGTTGGTTGTGCATTATTAATTTGCATTATAGACCACCATGGTCCTATGTTAAATTCCCAGAAGTACCAATAGACTGGTTAAATTAATGACCAATTTTATTTTGAGGGTTCTGATCATAAATATCACCCACTTCACAGACTTGGCTCTGCCAATATTTCCTTACAAAATATATTCACAAATCAGTCTTCAAACTGCAGCTGTATCTATGTCCAGGCAGAGCTAAGTGGGGTTCAGGGGTGCCCTCAAATTTTTACTTTTTACATTCTTACCTTTATAGATTTAAACTTTTTAGGAAAAATATCACTTACCTCCCCTGAGGTAAGGTATAATTACTCGCGGTGCCCCTATTATTTCCATACACCAGAGACTGCACCAAAGCTCCAATTTGGTCCAAATATCATGTAAAATTACCAAATAGTCTTTTATTATAATATTCTATTTTTAGTTGAGATATTTAATTTTGTAAATTTCTCATATATACACATATAAAAATTTATTTATTTATATATATACACAATCAATATAACCTAGAATTGATTCAAATCGAGGGTGTCTTCCTCTTCAATTCCCCTATGTTCTTCCTCCTCAATTCTCCTATTTTCTTCTCCTCGGCACTACACCGAACCTTTTTCGTCGACTAAATCCTAATATTGGGGAGGTTGTCGATGAGGACGAGATCTAGGGTTTTGCGGCCATTGACGGCGGTGAGAATGGCGCAGGTTGTTCGCTAGTCGGTGTGACCTTGGTGAGGATTGTTCCTAATCCCAACACTAATCTAAATTAAATTTATTCACTCACAATTCATGGTCATATAATTTTTTGCACAGATATTTTATATATATATATATATATATATACATATAAATTTATTGAGAAAGTCATTAAGCAAGCATTGGAAAGAAATGGAATCAGCCGTGCCTTAAGGTTAGGACAACCATCAATACAAGACACCTTCCTATGGTGTTTAATTTATTCTATGCAAATACACCCAATCATAGATGATGGTACCAAGTCGCACCTTGTTTTACATTCACATGTAGAAAAATTATAAAACCCAGAAACTAAAAATATCTCTAACTTAACAATAAATTGATATATATATAGTACGTAAATATAAAGGAAAGAGGTGCATTGAAGGGTTGAGGGTAGGAGCCAGATCCGTCCATCAAGCCAAAATTTCATGTATCAGAATCATATATACTCATGCACCTTTCGTAGCGTAGACGACAGTATTTCATTTGGGGTCTAAAGTCTCTACAGAATATATATAAAATTATATTGAAGATCGAAAGAAAAAATACTCACCAGCGCAGTTACTTATCGATGGGTATTGGTTGTCAGATCTGTACAGAAAAGCACATATAAAAATCTTAATCAGAACAAATCCGTTCTCCACACAATATATATAAAATTATATATATATATATATCTCGATACATATGGAGATAGAGGGTGAGAGAGAAATTCGAGAAACGGCTTACCTGTAGACGAGCGCGGTCGAGGAGGAAGGCAGCGCAGGGGACGAGCGCCGCGGCGATTCGCGCGTTGTGGACGACCACCGAGGGGGAGAATGACGAATGGTTGAGAGATCTGGAGGAAGAAGTGGTGGTGTCGTAGAAGGAGGAAGTGGTGGCGGCGTAGGTTTTGGAATTGGGGGTAGGGTTTCGTTCGGGAGAGAGGAAACCTTTCTCAAATGTTTGTGTATTCCTTTTTTTATTTTTTCAGAAATCAATTTTGTTTGTTTTTAATTAGTGGAAATTCCAGAAATGTTAAAATGGTTTTTAGTTTGGTTTTAGATGGTCTTGGGCTGGTTTTCAAAAACAAAAACCAAACATGAACCAAACATGGTTTTGGTCCTAAATTCTAAGACCAATACCAAGACCAAGCCCAAAACATGATTGCCAAACAGACCCTAAGAACGCCTTTTTCTGATGACGTGGCAGTCCATGATGATATGGCGCTGACGTCACTGCTGAACTAACCGAGTACTCGGTGTTGGGGTTCGCCGATTTTAAATGATGTGAAGATAGTTTCTACACAAGTTCGTCAGCCAAAACCACAGTATTGATGCTCTTATTACTTTTGACTTTCTTCTACAGAGAAAAATGAAAGAGAAATGAACGAAAAGACCATGAGTACAAGCAATTGAAATATTTTCTCTCTCTAGGAATTTCTCTCTCCCCCTCTCCGAAAAGTCCCCCACAAATGAACCCTCGCACCTCTATTTATAGGCGCGACCGCTCAGTAATCCTCGCGGCTTGTATTACCACGTCAGCATTTGTCTCGCGACGTGGTTCAATCATCCTCGCGGATTCCATTGCCACGTCAGCACCTGTCTCGCGACATGGTTCCTGCGTACTTAATCCGTGATATAAATACCTTGTACAGTATTATTCTACGCTCGCGATTACGGAAAACGGATTCGCGTACTCTTATGCGTAATTAATACCGCACACCATAAATACCTTTTGCACAATATCATCTCGCGCACTTAACTTCGCGAAACGGATTCGCGTTATCTTATGCGCGGATTTATACAGTGCACCATAAATACCTGGCACAGTGTCATCTTGCTTTTGATTACGCGAAACGGATTCGCGTAGTCTCATAGGTCATGCTGTGCGACATGCCCCGTGATCCGCGCCTATTTCATCGCGGATCTGATTTATCCTTAGCCAAGGATGCCGTTATAGCTTTGTCGGGTTATGACCAATCATGCATGTCTTGGTCATGTCCCTGAATACTATCGGCCTCTCTAGGGTACTCTTTGCTTAGGATTGCGTAAATAAGGTCGCGACCCACTATTTACTCATCCCCAGCATTTCCCCTAGATTCCGAGTAGTACTCCCTTCGCGAGCAGCATATAGGGTTATGAGTTTCTGACGCGAGCTATAAAACACATCAGCCTCTCATACCTCCCTCTGTGCAATGCAAGCTCTCGCGTAAAACCTATATTTGGGCTATTTCCCCAAGTAATCAATTATTTGGGCCAATCTCCCAAATGATCTTTTACTTGGGCCGGTTTCCCCAAATATACCAAACCTGGGCCATATCCCAGATAAATAAAGGTTGGGCCATATCCCAGATAAATAAAGGTTGGGCCATATCCCAGATAAATAAGGGTTGCGGATCAATTTCCTCGCGAATTACCACCTTTACATTTTTTCCCCATTGCGCTTTGATACTTAGCCAAGTATTAAATCGCAATAACCTGTGACCTTGCAAATGACAGTGCCATATCTTGTTGTTTGAGGGTTGTCTTTCCCCTTGCCGATTCTTCGCTCTCTATTTTTATGGGTGAAGCATGTTTTCCGTCCTTCGCGACTATTATTTTCAATCTGCGACCCTTCTTCATCTCGCGACTATCATTTCTAATCCGCGATACTTCCTTATTTGCTTTGATGTTTTTCAGTCAAACTTATGTATGTACGGATTTCGCTTTTAACCATATCCTTGCTGCTTTTTCCAATTAGTCCATTTTTTCAGATTCGCGACTCTTTTTTAAGCGCTTGGCCAAGCGACCTTTCGCCTTCCTCGCGCATTTAATGCGCCTCTTCGGTTTTCGCGCCTATTACTTATATATTTCTGTCATGTCATTTTTGTTCCCTCACTTATATTTTCCCCAGAGCACTGTGTTTTTCTTTCATTTTGCACTCGTTTCTCATTACCTATTCCTTCTTCGCGCACACCGCCCCTTCATTTTCAAAGCTTATTCACAAGTTTACTCCACCATGACAAAAACTTCTACACCAAAACTTCTTGCACCTCCTTCCGGGATTGCTCCCTATGTTCCTAATGTTTCAGAGTGGAAGAAAGCTCCTTTCTTAAACTCTCAAGACATATTCTGGGATTCCGCGAGAGATTTTACTTCCCCTTCTATTTCGAGTCCGCCTCTTACCCTGGATCCTGATAATGAAGCAAAAACTGCTTTTATTCCCCCACTCTCTATTCCACGCCTTCTTGTGGAGAGGGGTGACACACCCTTTTCCTTCATTGAGTATGAGGGACATGTTGCCCCCATCAGTGACTGGAAGATGTGGTCTAGTCACATTCTTACTCAAGACCGTCATCGCGCCACCTTGGCCAAGGCTGGCATTCTTGAGTCCATAGAGCTGTTTTCGGACTTCTATGTCCGTCGTGATGTGGATGCGTTGACAACTTTGATCTCGCGCTGGAGCACATTTTCCCATACCTTTGTTGCTTCTTGGGGGGAGTTCACTCCTACCATTGAAGATGTGGTGGTCCTATTTCGGCTACCTGTACTCGATTCGCGCCCTATCAAGGCGCCTCTAGTTGAGGATGAAGACAAGAAGATTCTTAATCAACTTCGCGATTGTGGCAAATATGCCTGCAAGCGAGGAAGCTGGTTTGATAAGGGCGTACTTCTTCCTGAACAAGCCATATCCAGTCGCCCGAAGTTGTCCTATGCTGCCTGGTGCCACCACTTCTTTCGCGAGTATTCTCCGCGGAAACCAGCTCCAGGAGATGATCGCGAATCAGTCCCAGGTCCTCAATTTAATGGGCCTTTGGAACTCGCGGGGTTTCTCGCCTATTGGCTAGATCGTTACATATTTCAAGGCAAGCCAGAGGACGGTCCCAGTCGCATGGTGTTCCTTCTAGCAGGCATGCTTTCGCGAGGTGTGCGAATTGCCTTAGCCCCACTTTTCCTTGGCACCCTGTATTCGCAGCTGGACACCCTTGCGAATGATTTCGCACGCTCATTAGGTAGGTATGATATCAGTACTCATATATCAGCTACATTTCTTACCCTTTTTCTTTTCGAGCGCTTCCCAAATTATGCTCCCATTCCTTCTTCCCTTTCTCCTCACTCTTTGGAAACCACCGTACCTGTTCTTTCAAAGTCGCGGGCAACCCGCTTGACTTCTCTCTCATCTTCAAAAACCTTTTCTTTATTCATTGATATATTTTCTGAATTTTCCTGGCGTCCATACGCCACCTCTTTGGAAGGTTTCTACTCTCCTGATTTTTATCCAAGGGAAGAGATAGTATCATATGATATAGCAGTAGATGATCATCTCGTTTTTCCAGCTATTACCCACAAGTGCCACATCCCTGTTTTCAGTGAGACCTTTGATACCGTCACACCCTATAACCCCTCTCGCGTAGCAAGACAATTAGGCTTTGATCAGGCTATTCCCCCTCCACTTCCTTTATACCGCGAGGATAACTTTGACAGGTGCTTCATTGCCTATCGGGAGTCAATTGAGAGAAGTGTTCGTATATTTTCTACCGTTATTTTTATTCAGCCTGGCACTCGCAGAGGTGGAGTAACTGCAGCCTATCATGAATTCTGGAAAGAACAACTTGTGTTATTTCAAAGTTTTATGGCTGAAGCTCCCCCTGTTCCTATTCCCGCTTCGATCTTTATTGGAGATCCGTCTTTAAAGCTTCGTAAGGCTAGAGCCAAGATTACTCCCAAATATCATGCTCAACCTTCACAACTTCAAAAACCCAAAACAGCGACTCGCAAGCGGTCTCATCGCGAGGAGATCCCTCTCGCGGTACCACCAAATCGCGAAGAACCTATCGCGAGGCGTCTGGTAAATATCTAAGTCTCCTCTCCTTTTTCAATACGTTATGTATTTTCTTATGTTGTTACTAACTCTTCTGTTCTTCTTACAGCGTTCCAGTGCCCAAGCTATACGTACTACCAGCGTCTCGACTGATTCATTGGACCAAGTTCCCTTATCGATTAGACTTAAAAATCTTTCCGATGCAGCGATACTGGACGATGTTCCCCTTGCGAAGAGAAAAAGGAAACTTACCAAGGTCTCGCAGACTGTTGCAGCAGTTGATTTTTCTAGCTCAGAGGAGGCCCCTTTGGTGCGAAAACATAAATCTTCGTCTGTCATTCCACCTCCTGGTGCTTCCATCCTTACCTCAGAAGAGGCATCCTTGGCCGAAAGGCGGCGACTTGCCTTGGAGAAATTAAATAACAAAAAGAAGGCTGATGCGACCTCATCGTTGCTTGACACTGTTGCTCGTGTGGTCGAGGAGATGAGGGCGGGAGATGAGGCAGAGGAGACAGAAGTCGCCAGTATACTCTCCGATTTACCCAGGACAGCGCTTTCCCAGAGTAAGCTTCAAACTTTTTCTTTAATCACCTATTTCCAGTTACTGATTCATCATTTTTAATACTTCTCTTTTATCTTTGTTTTAGGTTCTCGCGAGACCTCATCCCCGCGTGCTCCAGCCTCTCCGAGAGGTGGCCTCCATTCTGTCGCAGCATCATCTGATGATGAGGACCATCTCACCATCAACTCATTATTCGGCCAGCCTACTCTTGAAGAGGAAACAGATGATGATACTCCCTATTCATCTCGTGATAGTGTTATATCTGCGACCTCCACTCCAGAGGTAGATCGCGAAGTATCCTCAGATCGCGAGATTGAAGTGACCACAGCTTCTCGCAAGGCCTTGCCCAAGTTGCCTTCCATCCCAGTTTCCCCAAAGGTCGTTGATGATAGAGCAAAGGACCCAGATTTTGATGATAGGCATTTGCAGCCTCTTCGTGGTGATCTTGCATCTGAGGTTGCTGCAGCCTTCGCAGATCATCCTAGTATTGAGAGATCCATATTTGGCACCCCTCTCCCAGAAGTTGAGGGAGGCGAGGGAGGTACCTTCGCGTTTTTTTTTCCTTTGTTCTTCTATTTGTCTTTTTAATGTCAAATCGTGATTTTAACATGTCTTTTCTCCTTCCCCTTTTTTTTAGGTATAAACTCCGAAGCTCAAGATATGATTGATGAGCTACTTCATGATACTCGGGGGATTTCTGAGGGTCAGACATTATTTCCTCCAGGTTCTCCTACTGAAACCCATATAGAGGTACCTCGATCTCCTTCTCGCGACATTGTATCAGAGCCTCGCGATCTTGCTCGCGTGATTGCCACAGATCCTCGCGACCAGGTCTCTCACGAACAAGCTTCTGCTTCTCGCGCTCCTCCCCGGGTTCCTGATTATGACACTACCTCCTTAGTGCCAGTACCTTGGCATCAGTGGTTCTGCTATCCCCGCGACATACCAGTGCTAAATCTGATAGAGGCAGCTCATCCGGAGACTTTTACTCACATGGAAGTTCATGAGCCACTCTTGCAGACAGTCCACCTCCAGCTTGTTGCAGATGTGTTCAGGACCCTTTCGGAGACTGCCATTCAGGATCTCGTCCCAGATACTCTGCCAAGATGCCATGCTCGCATAAAGGACTGGAAAAAGATTGGGATGAATGTTTCTTGGTGGGAGACCCGTCTGACTGTCATTCAGAGACTCTATGATCATTATCTTGTCGAGTTGAGGGGACGCGAGGCTCTTCAAAGAAAACAGGCAGAAATTGCAGAGACCCGCAGACAGTTAGCACTGCTCGAGGAGGATGAGAAGAAACTACAGGATTCAGCTAAACATCTTGAGCATGCCCGTTTCTATTTAGAGGAGCATGAAGGTTTCAAGTTATCAGATCCCATTACTCGGGATCTTTTCTAGTTCATCACTTGTATATATATTCTTGTATTTTGCTATATATCCTTGTATTTTGATAGAAATATTGACATACTTTTATATACATGGGATGTTTTGTTTGATTTTCCTTGTCCTTGTTTGAAACTTTATGCTTGATACAATTTAATCCATTTTACATTCAAAGGTCCAGTCCTCTCACGTGTGACTTCATGCTCCATTCTGTAATACCCACTGCTACTTTCACTTATAATCACATACGGCCCTTCCCACTTAGCTTCAAATTTTCTTAGCCTTTGTCCCCTCATGATTGCCGGTACCACTTTCAACACTCTGTCTCCCTCCTTGAACCATCTGAACCGTACCCTTTTATTGTAGCTCCTTGCCTGTTTCTTATTGTACTCCTTCTGATTTGCAAAAGCTTCGGCCCTCATTTCATCCAATCCTTCTATCTCCAATAGCCTGTCCTCCAAACTGCTGTTGCATACCAGCCTTTTAGCAGTCAACTCCAATTCTGCAGGTAGTACAGCCTCTACTCCGTATACCAGTGCATAAGGGGTCATGTTTGTCGCGCTTCGGTATGCGGTTCGATGTGCCCATAGTGCTATTGGAAGTTCTTCTGCCCATTTCTTCTGATTATCATGCACCATTCTGGACAAGATTCGAATCAATGCTTTATTGGAGGCTTCAGCCTGTCCATTTCCTTTCGGATAGTAAGGCGTGGACTTGTGATGAATGACTGAGTATCTCCCCAACAAATCCGCGACCTTACTATTGATAAAAGGAGTCCCGTTATCAGATAGTATCACTTTTGGTATCCCAAATCGACAGATGATGTTTTCTTTTATGAATCGCACCACATTGTCTGTTGTCGTTCTTCGTAATGGGATAGCTTCTACCCATTTTGTGAATAACTCAGTTGCTACTAAAACCCATGCATGTCCCTGAGCCTGCGGCGTGATTGGTCCAATTATATCCAGCGCCCAAGTATGGAAAGGCCAGGGGGTTGCTAAGCTGTGCAATTCAGTTCCCGGAGCATGAATAAGATCCCCATATACCTGACAGACATGACATTTCCTGACAAAATCACTGCAGTCCCTTTCCATTGTTGGCCAGTAATACCCAGAGGATAGAAACTGTTGGAACATTTTTCTAGGGCCTTGGTGACCAAACAAATGAACCTGTTTTAATATTTCCCCTGCTTCTTCTTCGCTTACACACTTCATCAATTTTCCTTCAAAGCTTTTGCGAAACAATTTTTCCTCTTGTAAGACAAATCGCGAGGCCAATTTTCTGAACCGCGGTTGATCTTTTTCCGGCAAAATCCCATTCTTCAAATAGTGCACATATTTGTCCCGCCAGTCTATTAAGTCTGCTATATTGCCTTCACTCGCGGATGGATATGCATTACAGTTTTGACAGCTACTTTGTAACTTTACCGCCTCATCCTTCATACTTGGCCAAAAGAAGCCTTCTCTCTGCAAAACTCGATAGAGACTGACGTCCGTTTGACTGCATATTTTCCTGTGAGCTTTCTGGAGCAGTTCCTTTATCTCGTCTATTGCTATACATCTAGCCAAAATTCCTCCGGCGGCCCTGTAATATAACACGCCTTTTATGAGTTGGTACTCCCATCTCAAGGCATTGTTATCGTTCTTCAGTAGAACATGTACTATCTGTGCCCTCCAATCATGTTCTTTATACTCCTCTGATTCCTCTCCGTTACTGATCACTGAGTCAGTTCTTCGTACTACTTGTACGGAAGACTTCATTCCTTGGAAATTTATTCGCGAACCCAATGTCGCCAGTGCATCGGATCGTCGGTTGTTTTCTCGCGGCTCGTGTGTAAAACTCACAGTCTCAAAGTCTTCTATCATCTGTCGAATAAGGGTTCTATAGGACACCAGATGAGGTTCCTTGACAGCATACTCCCCTCTAATCTGCTTAATGACCAACTTGGAATCTCCTTTAACGTGAAGTATTCTTGCCCCCAACCTTTGAGCCATTATCAACCCTAGCGCCAGTCCTTCATACTCAGCAATGTTATTGGTACAAGGAAAGTCAAGCTTGTAGGCCATGACTAATTCCTCTTTTGTTTCTTTATTCCTCAGTACGAAACCAGCTCCCCCTCCTTTTTCAGTGGATGAACCATCAAACTCTAAAGTGAACTCCGCGCTCTGTGCCATGCTTGCCATTCCTATCTCCTCCACCATGGGCTCAGCCCCTCCTGGAAATAATGCCAGTAAGTCTGACAAGGCTTGGCTTTTTACTGCTTTTGGTCTAGAACATGTGATCTCATATTCAGATAGCGCTAATAACCACCGAGCAGTTCTTCCACTGAGTATGGGCTTCGTGAGCAAATATCGTATGGGGTCACTTTTCGTGATTAGCTCTAATGGATGTGCCAACAAATAGTGTCTAAACTTCTGGGCTGCGAATACTAAAGCGAGACAGTGCTTTTCCAATGATGAGTACCGCGACTCTGGTCCTTTGAGTACCCGACTGATATAATAAACCGGTTTTTCTTCTCCTTCATGCTCTTAGGCCAATAGAGCTCCCACGGACTTGTTGGTGGAAGTGAGATACATTACCAATGGTTTTCCTGTTTCGGGCGCTACCATTGTTTTTGGTGATGCCAAAATCTTTTTGATTCTCTCAAAAGCCTCCTGCTGTTCTTCTCCCCAGCTATATACGGATTTTTCTTTCAACAACGGCATGAGTGGGTGAGTTACCTCTGCCAGTGCTGGGATAAATCTCCTCAGGTAAGATATCTTTCCCATAAAAGTTTTCAACATTTTGCGAGTTGCAGGTGGAGCCATTTCTAATACAGCCTTAGCCTTTGTCGGGTCCATATCAATGCCATGCCGATGTACGACACACCCCAAGAATTTTCCTTCTGGTACTCCAAAGGCACATTTGAGAGGATTCATTTTTAAATTATATTCGCGACATCGTTGCAGTACCTTTCGCAAATCTCCCACATGATCCTGTATGGCTCTGGATTTCACTACCAAATCATCGACATAGTCCTCCACAGTTTTATGCATTAGATCATGGAATATGGCTGTCATCGCGCGCTGATATGTGGCCCCAGCATTTTTAAGCCCAAACGGCATGACCGTATAGTGAAAATTCCCCATTGGGGTGCGAAAAGCAGTTTTCTCAGCATCTTCCGGCGCCATTTTAATCTGATTGTACCCACTGAACCCGTCCATTAATGAGAAAATCTCGTGTCCTGAGGTTGCATCCACCATGGTGTCAATGTTGGGAAGAGGGAAATCGTCTTTTGGGCAAGCCTTATTGAGATCGCGATAATCTACACATACGCGTATCTGTCCAGTCTTTTTCTTTACAGGCACAATGTTCGCGAGCCACGTAGGATGCTGAGTTGGCTTGATGAATCCTGCTTTCAGCAGTTTCTCTACTTCTGCCTTAATTTGCACCTCTAAATCGGGATGAAATATTCGTTGCTTTTGTTTCTTTGGTTTTGAAGCGGGATTCACATGAAGACGGTGGCTTACCAATCCAACATCGAGTCCCGGCATTTGATTATAGTCCCAAGCAAATACATCTCGAAACTCTTTGAGCAATTCTATCAGAGCGTTCTTAGTATCTGTAGGCAACATATTGCTTATGAAGGTAGGTCGCGGATCTGTACCGTCGCCTATGTCCACTTCGCACAACCCATGCTCTGTTCGCGGATCCGCTTTCAGTACCTTAGGGTCGGCTTCAAATTTTCTTTGTATGGCTTTATCTTTCTCGGGGTCAGTGCCAACATTGCAAGCTTCTGACCCCCAATCCCGTCATAATTTATACACCACTCGTCCATCAGGCTTTTTGACCCGTGACCAGCTTACCTCTTTGAGCCTCCGTTTAGTTGCACTAGTATTTTCTAGTTCATTCCATTTTGGTAACGGTGTAGAAAAAACGCCGGGCCCATTTTCCTCACTGTATTCTGAGAAGTAGACTGCATCTGCAAAATGGGCTTCTGACGCGCAGAAAGGACTTTTGGATGCTTTTACAGTCATTATTCATTTTCCCCAATTGGCTTTCATCACTTGATGATAAGATGACGGCACTACGCCATATGCATGCAGCCACGGTCTTCCTAGCAACAATTGATATGAGGGTTCCCCTTTGATGATATGAAATTTGGTGGGCCCCCTGATCTTCCCAATTTTGAGGTCCAATGTTGCGAATCCCATAGTGACCTGCTGATCTCCATTAAAATCAGTAACTGCAATAGTATGATTCACGAACTTTTCTTCGGGAAAATTGATCATTCGCAAAGTGGCTAGTGGGATCAAATTGACTGACGCTCCCCCATCCAAGAAAGCTTGTTTCATCTCTCGACCGTTTATAATGGCTGGTACATACAGAGGCCGATTATGGGGAAAAGGTACTTGTCTGTCCTCTTCAGAAAATGTGATCTTACTGGAGGTCTTCTCGTGCTGCGGAATCTCAATAGTATGATTGAGTGCGGCAACTGTTTGTTCTTTCAAGAATTCCTTCACATGTTCCTGTATTGGGAGCTCATTGAAGAAGACATCTATCTTAGCATTCTCCCTTGCTTCACATACTGGCGGGCAAATACACCTGATGACATCGGCCATATCCTCAGTATGGTCTCTGGCGGTCACCACAGCTGCATGTGCAGGGAAAGGCTCATGAACTACATTCTTCGCTACTTTCAAATCTCCTGATGCTATTTTTCGATGCACCAAACTTCGAAACGCCCAACAGCCCATCAACGAATGCCGAACACTCCTGTGAAAGGGCCAGTAGTTATTCTTCATCCTTTCCTCTCTTGACGGCACCCTTTGCACTGGAGGTAGAGTTATGACATGATCTGCGACCCATTGATTTAGCAAAGCAATTGCCTCTTTTTCACTGAAAGGTAAAGGGGGTGGTTCAGATCTCCCATCGCGCTCTTCCCTGGGTTTTCCATTCTGCGTAGCTGCTACCATCGGTATCCGCCTAGTACTGATATTTGGTCGCGTCGGGGGAGCCAAAACTTCTCCCAATCTTCGGGCATTATCAACAAGTGCATAAAAAGTTTTGACTTCATGATTGACCAGATGCACTCTGTATTCCCGCAGCATTCCTTCTATACAAATTTTGATCAATTGTAGTTCGGAAATTGGTTCATGACATTGCAAAGCAGTCTCGCGAAATCTCCGGACATAAGCTGCCGCCTCCTCCCCAAAGCGTTGTCTTTGCCTTGTGAGCGAAATCATTGAGACCTCCTCATCAGCTTGAAAGAATTTGGTGTAGAATCTGAGCACCATTTCCGTCCAGCTGGTCACTGAAGCCGGAGCGAGACCAGTATACCAGGTATATGCTGTTCCAGTTAAAGACTTGGAGAATTCTCTGAGTTTTAAATATTCATTGTTTCTATGTGGTCCCAGAGCGTCCGCGAACCTGGCTATGTGCTCTTTTGCATTTCCCCTTTTGCCATCGAATTGATGAAAGATCGGTGCCCCATAGTTTTCCGGATATGGCAAGGCCATAATACTAGGATGGTATGGCGGGGCAATTTCCACTTCCTCTGTTTCAGATTTTTCATTCAGGATAGCTCGCAGTTGTTCCTTAGTGATGTATGACTCTTTCTCCAAGGGCTCAACTCTTACTGTTTCGCGAAGAGGCTCTTGTGTTGAGTCCTCCGGAAAAGCCTGATTATTCATCCTTGGTGACTCAATATTCGACGGTGGAACACGCGAGGCCTCCATGAAGTGAAGTATGGCTTTTTGTGTTTCCTGGATGTTGAGAAGAGTTTGCAGTAGAACTGTTGGCAATTCTGCCGAATTCTGTACTGGTTCTACCATCGGAGGGCTTTCTGCCTGATTCGCACCAATATTCGCGCGACGACGTTGTCTTCGTGCCGGTTGGACTGGTTCCCCTCCTTGTGTCTGTGCTGCTGTTTCCTCTTCCATTTGTTCAGTATGCCGGGTTGATGGTCGTCCTCTCCTCCGAGGTTGACGAGGCTCCACTTGTGCAGAAGACATCTTCTCCCCAGCAGAGTCGCCTTTAATGTTGGGGTTCGCCGATTTTAAATGATGTGAAGATAGTTTCTACACAAGTTCGTCAGCCAAAACCACAGTATTGATGCTCTTATTACTTTTGACTTTCTTCTACAGAGAAAAATGAAAGAGAAATGAACGAAAAGACCATGAGTACAAGCAATTGAAATATTTTCTCTCTCTAGGAATTTCTCTCTCCCCCTCTCCGAAAAGTCCCCCACAAATGAACCCTCGCACCTCTATTTATAGGCGCGACCGCTCAGTAATCCTCGCGGCTTGTATTACCACGTCAGCATTTGTCTCGCGACGTGGTTCAATCATCCTCGCGGATTCCATTGCCACGTCAGCACCTGTCTCGCGACATGGTTCCTGCGTACTTAATCCGTGTTATAAATACCTTGTACAGTATTATTCTATGCTCGCGATTACGGAAAACGAATTCGCGTACTCTTATGCGTAATTAATACAGCACACCATAAATAGCTTTTGCACAATATCATCTCGCGCACTTAACTTCGCGAAACGGATTCGCGTTATCTTATGCGCGGATTTATACAGTGCACCATAAATACCTGGCACAGTGTCATCTTGCTTTTGATTACGCGAAACGGATTCGCGTAGTCTCATAGGTCATGCTGTGCGACATGCCCCGTGATCCGCGCCTATTTCATCGCGGATCTGATTTATCCTTAGCCAAGGATGCCGTTATAGCTTTGTCGGGTTATGACCAATCATGCATGTCTTGGTCATGTCCCTGAATACTATCGGCCTCTCTAGGGTACTCTTTGCTTAGGATTGCGTAAATAAGGTCGCGACCCACTATTTACTCATCCCCAGCATTTCCCCTAGATTCCGAGTAGTACTCCCTTCGCGAGCAGCATATAGGGTTATGAGTTTCTGACGCGAGCTATAAAACACATCAGCCTCTCATACCTCCCTCTGTGCAATGCAAGCTCTCGCGTAAAACCTATATTTGGGCTATTTCCCCAAGTAATCAATTATTTGGGCCAATCTCCCAAATGATCTTTTACTTGGGCCGGTTTCCCCAAATATACCAAACCTGGGCCATATCCCAGATAAATAAAGGTTGGGCCATATCCCAGATAAATAAAGGTTGGGCCATATCCCAGATAAATAAGGGTTGCGGATCAATTTCCTCGCGAATTACCACCTTTACACTCGGTAAGCACTTCTTCGAGCACTCGGTGACTTTTCAAGCACGTGAGGGCTCGTGGGACCTCCTCTCGCAACACGCTTTACAGTCCCACCTTCGTCTTGACGAGACAAAGCTCCTGGTATGGTTGGTTTTTGATTTCGTGCTAGTTGATCCTATAAATCCGGACCAGAACGTAAGACTTCGAGACTTGTTTCCACCTGAAGCTTTGATACCACTTGTTAGGGTTTTTACACCCGCCCAAGAACAAAAATAGGGTTTGCTAACCCTATTCACCAAGCCACAAACACCTGCAAATCAGAAAATGCACAAATACACCAAACACAATCGACACAAAAATATATACGTGGTTCAACCAAAACCGGCCTACGTCCACGGAGAGCACCGTTTCACTATAATCAAAGAGAGGATTACAAGGGGATGATCCGTAAATCATACACACGCACACACACAATGTATACTCATGCCTTTATCACCGGAAATAATATAGACATATATTATTCCTAACTCTCACAAAAAAGAATACTAATCTATATCTCTTCTTTCTCTCTCACAATCTTGTGCACATATCTTGTGTTTTTGTCCTACTTTTATGTCATACAATACAATAGGAACAATCCATGTATTTATAGGAGAGGCTGGAGTGGAGGATAAGTCAGTTGGAATCAAATCCCAAACAGAATTGGAGTCTTAAAGCCTTTCCATAAAACATCTCGCATCTGGGTCACCGATTCCACCGAGTACTTGGTGGATGCGCAAGTGTCGCGCAAGAAGCCAAAACTCTCTATCACTTTTCCTTCACTTGCACAAGTTCGCGCAAGTTCGTAGCTACCGAGTACTTGGTGGTTCTTCAATCCACCTTTGCTTCAAGACACATTTTTCTCCAATTCTCTTCTTAATTCTCTAGGAAAGGAGTCATTACTACTAACATTATCTTGATAATGAAAAGTTTTGGTAACGCAAATTAGAGTATATGAAACAAAAAAATTTATATGGTATTGCAAACCAAGCCAAGTCCTTTACTTTTACAAAAGGAAAGGGTGAAATGCTTAGGTTTGAATTTATTTACTTGTATAGAATTAAATTATGCATTTTTTATTGCTTTGACACTCCCTATAAGGTTAAATGACATTAAATTATTCACAAAAAAATAATTAGTTTACCATTTACCTATAAGTTGACATAATATTGTGTTGGCAACTTGACATTATTGATAAACTATAAGTCCAAATGTAAGAAGTCATTTTACCCTCACTTGATTAATTGATGCCAAATTCCACATAAATAAAATTATATTGGTTGATTTTGTTTAAAGTTAAATTTCGTATTTTTAAAAATAACCTCACTTTGATTTAAACAATAAAAATACGTACAAGCTTTCAATCTCACATTTGCAAAAGATTTGTTTGAATCTTGGATTATCATTGATGTGCGGGGAGGGAGAGAGAGTAATGGTATAATATCACTTACCTCTCCTATACTTAAGTTTAATTATAGAGAAACCAAAAATTTGAGAGTTGGAATGATGGGGAAAGGAAGATGTAGGTAGAAAGAGAAACTCAAAAACTACGATAGTCAATATGGAAAGTTAAAAATATATAAATTCAATTACTAATGGGATAATATCACTTACCTCTCTTGTACTTAAGTTTAATTACATGCAGTACTCCTGACGTTACTAAAATATCACTGATAACATAAATACCCTCTAATATATTTTACCATAGTTAAAGAAACTCCTGGAGTGTTGTAAAATTATTCCATTACCATCACATGTGTTTTAAGCAAAGATTATAGCCCTCTAAATCTTCATATTTGATCTACAGCAGAGCTCAACTCCCCCATACATATACCTTTTGTTGGAAATTGTAATAGTGCATAGTAATTGCGGAATAATTACTAATGTATAGACTTAACTATAAAAGAGAAAAATAGAATCGGAGAACTCAATGGATTACATTGTATAGTTTTTGATATGTTTTACAACACACACAACACCCATATTTATAGTATGGGAAGATAATACAAATCAAACTAAAACACCCATATTTTATCTTCATGTCGTAGACAAATTGGACTTTTATGTGTTGGACGGTGGTTGTCTTAGGAACAATATGGACGGTGGCTACCATAGGAACAGTTAACCACATGCATCACATTTCAACACTCCTCCTTGATGCACTTTGTGTTCACTTCAAGCTTGTTCCTTAGGAATTCAAATTTGGCCTTCGGCAATGCTTTGGTAAAAATGTCTGCAACCTAGTCTTCAGTGCCATAGTGTATCAGACTAATTTCACCTAAACTTTCGGCCTTTCTGAGAAAATGGAACTTGATTTTTATGTGCTTGGTCTTCCTGTGCATGACTGGATTCTTGGCAATAGCAATTGCGGATTTGCTATCACAAAATAATTTGGTCGCTTTCTTTTGAGCTTCTCCCATTTCTTCAAGAATCATTCTTAGCCAAATAGCTTGATTTGTTGCTGCACAAGCTGCAATATATTCAGCTTCAGCTGTTGATTGAGCCACTGTTTCTTGTTTTTGTGATAACCATGAACACAGACCACTGCCGAGTCAGAAAGCATAACCAGATGTGCTTTTCATGTCATCTGGTTAACCAGCCCAGTCACTATTTGTATAGCCAATTAACTCTTCAGTTTTTGTTGGTCTATACCAGATACCAAAATTCGCAATTCCTTTGACATACCTGAGTAGTCTTTTAGCTGCGGTAAAGTGAATTTGGCTTGAGTTTTTCATAAACCTGGATAAAAGGCTTGTTGCAAACATGATATTTGGTCGGGTAACGGTCAAGTAGAGTAGACTACCGGTCAGACTTCTGTATTGCCTCTCATCTGCATTTGGGGAGCCAACTTCCTTTTCTAGCTTCTCATTTGGAACTAGTGGAGTGGTCACCACCTTGGATTCTTCCATCTTGAACTTTTTCAACAAATTCCTGGCATATTTCTCTTGACATATGAAGATTCCTTCATCAGTTTGGCTTATCTCCATGCCCCAAAAATAACTCATTAAGCCAAGATCTGTCATCTCAAACTCTTTCTTCATATATTCCTTAAATGTTGTGATCATTTTGGAATTGTTTCCAGTAACGATCAGATCATCAACATATAAGGAGATAATAAGAATGTCTGATTTTCCTTGAGCTTTGATGTAGAGAGTAGGCACACTAGGTCTCATCCTAAAGCCTTGATCATTGAAATACCTGTCAATTCTGTTGTACTACGCTCGAGGAGCTTGTTTCAGACCATAAAGTGCCTTTTTGAGCTTTAGGACTTTTTCTTCTTCCCCTTTTGCTACAAATATTGGTGGTTGCTTCACATAAATTTCCTCTTTAAGAAATCCATTAAGGTGAAATTACCTAGACGATCAATGAAAATAGCTTAGAGGGGGGGGGGGGGGGGGGGTGAATAGGCTTTTTGTCAATTTTAAGATCAATTAAAATTACCTAGCGGGAAATTAATTTTAATTAGTCACAAACCCTAATTCTCTAATCATATTAAATCAAGCAATCATGAATATAAGTGAAGAAAATAAATCATGAGAAGACACATATATTTTTACGTGAAAAACCCTGGAAAAACCCCAAGTAAAAATCATAGATACGCTCGGGTATCGATGCATTATGAATCACGAAGTATACAGATTCTATGAAGTTTTAGACTTACAAATCACTCTGATCTTCCATTCTCCACTCGGCGTCTGAAATTCTAGATCCACTCGCGCTCCACAAAGCTCTCACTCCGATCTCTGTACTCTGACGGCTCCGCTTCTCCTGTACTCTGACGGCTCCGCTTCTCAATGGATAAAATAACTACTAAGCCTCCTGCTCCGATCTATGCATTCAGACGGCTCTGTTTCTCCACGGATCAAAGCAACCACATTGCAATAGATTGTGTTGATTTTTCCAGAATCTAGGTCATCTAATTATGCATAAGATCATTGATGTAGAAGCATAATTGAATAAACCCTAAGAGAGAACTAGAAGATATATAAGCACTCAATGATTTTCTCTCTCTATCTCTGCAGAAGAATTTGAACTGTAGAAGAACTGTAGACTCCTCCTATTTATAAAGTGAGTTGAGGAAAATCCTAAAATCCTAAGTTTATCCTTTCACGTAATTTCACATCAAACTGAGCAAAACCCTTTGATCTGGTCTTCAATATGCATATATCATGTATATTAATTTGTTAGAGTCGCAACCGCATTAAGAGAAATTAAATCGGGGTCAAAATCAGAATTTCACAACATCACTTCGCAGCCCTTTCTAAGCGTGGCACGTAAGGAAGCTATGTGCGGCACGTAGGCATAAGCTATGTGCGACGTGTAGGTTATATTTCACCGGGCATTGATGGAGCGTAGAAATAACACTTTTTAGCCACTTTTAGCTATTGGGCGCGTAGGCTGGGCGTAGCAAAATTAATGAAAATCACTTTTCTTGGGAATAGTGCCATTTGAACCCCCTTGACTCCATTAGAATGATTCTTGCAGTTTTGGCTCCGAAAAATGTTGTTTATGCCCTTTGGAATGCATTTTTCGCTCAAACATGCTTCTTCTTCATATTTCTTGTATTTTCCATTTTCTTTAAGCTTGATTTAAATTTGTCGAAGCTTGTTGATACATTTGCAAGACCACTTCAATTTTCCTAAACCTACCCGACTTCATAATTCACTCAACATGGTTATTGTCTACAACATGCCAATAATAAACAATACTAACAAATATTCTTACATAGGGAAAGCTGATTTTACATTTGATAGGTGCTCAATATTGTCCATTTTAAGCCCCTATCTTGCTATTTGTAAGTCTTTTCATTTCGTTATTTGGTATTTTTATGCCGATTGTGTGATTAAGCGTGTTTCAGGTGTTTAATGAAGAAAAAGAGCTAACTTTGGTGAATTAACTAGAGAAATGCTCATTTCTATTCAAGAGGAGAGCTAAAGAGGTATTTTCAAGAGAAAAGTGTCTCCCGGAGGGCAGAAACATCTTTTTTTCTAGTCGGAACTTCAAAATTCATTCTAATGGAGTCGAGGGGGTTCAAACGATGCAACTACCAAGAAAAGTGGTTTTCATGAAAAATACTATGGACCACCTACGGACTGAGAAGCTAAACGTGGCTAGAAAATGTTGTTTTGACGAACTACGTACGGACCATGGAAAAGGGGCTATACGCCACCCGTAGGAGAGGCAACGCGCCGCGCGTAGGGGCTTTACGGGACATGCGTATTGTTTTGCATATTTTAAAGTTGCGAAATCCCAATTTTGCCCTGAATCGTTCTCCTTGTGGCTGCTGCAACTTGATACCTCAATGCACGTGAATACACACACACACATATATATATATATATATATATCAAAATATAGGGTTTTGATCAGTTGGTGTGTAAAATTATCAAAAAGGGCAACCATTAGGGTTTCCCTCGGTCTTTGCTTATAAATACCATACTTTACATCAGTTTGAGGGGGTTTCGTTCATATAATTTCCAGAGCAATCTTTGGAGATTTATCTCAAGGAGGAGCCCTACAAGACCTAAAGATCTGGAGAAGAAGACCATGGATGGTGATTCTACATCAAGGATGTAGTCTCCTTCCACCATGATCAACTAATTCAGTATCTAGGGTTTTCTAGCAAAACCCTAGCCAAGTAATGTAGTTCTTTATTTGTTTTCAATTGTAATGAGGGGAAACTGCGACTATATTGTGATGATTATTGGCTCTGACCTACGCTGTGGTTTTGAAGCTGGGAGGAGATCCTACGCTCTAGACCTATGCCCAAGTGTAGGTCCCAAGTGTAGGCCTACGCCTAAACGTAGGTCCCAATGCTTGGTCACGTGATTACTTGTTACGCAAGATTTATTTTGGAGTGCTTTCGGATTTTTCCACTTTGGCCCCTACTTCGAGTTTTTAAGTGATCGACGTCTTCAGACTTCTGTGTATTGGCATATACCCATATTTACATAAGATTTTAGAGGATTTATCAAGATATTGTGAAATTACATAAAAGGGCAATGTTTGGGTTTTCTATGACTTTGTCTATAAATACCAAGGTTCTACAAGAGAAGAGGCTACAATTTTTGACGACGATTTTTCAAGAGGGTTTTTGGTGAGAGCTCTATAATATTCTATAGTTCATATTCTTCTACAGAATGATACACACAGAGAATTGATTATGGAGTGATTATACATATTGGTGTTATCTCTTGTATTGAGTTTCTCAAATCGTGTTTCTACATCGAAGTTCTATATGCACGATTGGATGAGTGATTGTTGAAAAATCATCACACCATCCATTGCAACGAGGTTGTTTTGATCCGTTTGAGTACCGAGTGATTTGAGGATTTCAGACCGCGTGTAGAGAAAGGCAAACCAGACGTGATTTGTGAGTCTCTCATAGTGTCTGACGGAGCAAGCGTGCTTTGTGTAGTATGAGTGATTCAAGGGTTTCAGACTGCGAGTAGAGGAAGGCATATCATGAGTGATTGTAAGTCTAAAACTCTCATAGAGTCTGTAATTGTTGATTCATAGTACATCAGTACCTGAGTGTACCCGTGGTTTTTTCCTAGGAACGTTTCCTTGGTTTTTTCACGTATAATTCTCTGTGTCATCTCTTGTTTTATTTTCTGCACTACATTGATGTTTGCTTGATATTGCTTGATAGATTTGTTTTTGGAATTAAATTGAAAATTAGGGTTTGTGACTAATTAAAATTAAATTTCCACTAAATAATTTTAATTAATCATAAAATTGACAAAAATCCTATTCACCCCCCTATAGGCCGTTTTCACTATCGTCCAAGTAATTTCAGAATTATCATCACGATTGGTAGGGAGATTATCAGGTTTAGTATGTATTGTTTTCATCTTACCTTAGTGCTTGCACATAAGAATTTTCATATATATATATATTTATAAAACTTGACTTATGCATTTTTGAGTTTATAAGTTATGTGTGCTGATTTTCTTCTATACCATGTGTATAATGGTTGAGTTAAATCTGAGAATATGATGTGTTAATGATTAGATTTGTGTCTCTACTACCTTGCTCACAGATTTCTAAAAACAAAAATATTTTATTTTGTTTTTATTCATGACATTATGCATTCATGCATTAGTAGTAGAGTCATGCATAGTAGAGATTTTGTTACCTTGAGAATTTGAATATGATCTGATAAGAGTTTTATATCTTGGTGTTTTTCATTGAGTACTTCCTTGCATCTTTCTACATTATTGCTATAGCATATACTTTCTTTGCTTGACATTTCAGTGACAAAAAGGGGGAGAAGTATTAAGTGAGGGGGAGAGATTGTTCGATTGATTCAGAGAGAGAAGTATTTAGCAAGGGGGAGTTTATTCTCAGGGGGATGATGATTATGATCATTATGTGTGCATTGTTGTTATAAATTTCTGATGATCATTATGTTGGCTTTTATCTG